>BTHU01000004.1:31908768-31988768 GCA_036184795.1 Tokudaia tokunoshimensis | reverse complement strand
GAGAGTAAATGAAAGTCCATCCAGAAACCTACCCAACTTGAGATCCATTCTTGTGCAGGCATCAAACCCCAACACTATTGCTGATGATAGATGTGCTTGCAGACAAGAGCTTGGTATGGCTGTCCTTTAAGAGGCTCTGCCAGCACCTAACTAAGACAGATACAGATACACTCAACTGATTGAGCCTGGAGACCCAATGGAAGAGTTAGGGGAAGGACTGAAGGAGATGAAGAGGATTGCAACCCCATAGGAAAAACAACAATATCAACTAACCAGACTCCTCAGCACTCACAGAAACTAAACTGCCAACCAAAAAGTATACATGGACAAATCCATGGCTCCTGCTCCATATGTAGCAGAGGATTGCCTTATCTGGCATCAGTGGGAGGGGGAGGCACTTGTGGAGGCTTGATGCCCCAGACAAGGGGGATGCTAGAGGGGTGAGGTGGGAGTGGGTGGATAAATGGAGGAGCACCCTCTTAGAGGCAAATTTGAGGGGGATAAGGTGAGGGGTTCTTAGAAGGGAGACTAGGAATGGGGAAAATATTTGAAATGTAAATTAATAAAATAACTAATAAAAATTAATCTAAAAGAAAACCTCAAACTTTTATATAACTCATAAATATAAAAAAGTACAATGAGAATTATAGCATGCACAGATAAAAATAATGGCAATGTCACACACACATCAAAACATTTTAGATGCCCCCCAAATCATGATTAAAGTGATGTGTAGAGTTTGGAATAGACATACCCCAAAAGAATATCTGAAAATCAAAAAGGTAAATGTTCATCTCAAAATATTAAATGTGGCAGTTTAATCAGATTGAAGTCAAGGGCGGTAAATGGCAGAACAAACGTGAGAGGAAGAACCACATAGAGACTGAAAAAAGGATAAAGCCTGATGCTCAAAAGAAAGAGACTGAAAAATGGTCATAAGGCAGGTAAACAATGAGAAGAATTAGGTGCAAAGATTAAGGTAGAAATAGACAATATTGATGTATGGTTGAATGTCATGGTTACAGGCTCTTCAAGAAAAAATTACAGTATTGTTTGTTTTTTTTTTGTTGTTGTTGTTTTATTTTTTGAAGACAGGGTTTCTCTGTGTAGTCCTGGCTGTCCTGGAACTCATTCAGGCTGGCCTTGAACTCAGAAATCCACTTGCTTCTGCCTCCTAAGTGCTGGGATTGAAGGTATGCACCACCACTGCCTGGCAGTATTGTGAACAACTACAGAGAATAAGGTTGAACATTTAAATGAGATTGGCATACTCCTAAAAATGCAAAACCTACCTACCATGATACAAGGAGGAATAAGAAACTTAAATGTAAATAAGAAAATGACATCACTAGATGATGTAATCTCATGGGAATGGGACCACTGTCAACAACAGAGCAATTTATCATTAACGAGGCATCTTAGCCATCGAATGTTTGCTAGCAAACTGAATACACTATTGTTGTAAATAAAGAAGCCATTATCAATAATTACTAGTATTTTTGTAATGAAAATTCATTTATTATGTTTTTAAAAGTCAGTGAGTTTTAAAAACTAGCAAAGAAAAGAAAATCTGTGATTATTTCAACATGCAGAAAAGCCTAGGCTAGAATTCAATTCCTATTCATAACCAAAGGTCTTATCAATTTCTGAGTAGAGGGAACTCTTAATTTGATAAATGACATCCACAAATTACTCATAAACATCACGCATAGTGGGAAAAGCTGGACGTTCTTTGGCTTTGGGGATTGGCAAGCCTTACTGAGATTCACTGCCTTCTTTCAAAATGGTCTTGAAGAGTCAGATAACACGTAAAGCCAAGAAAAAGCAGCAAGAATTGAGAAGAACCCACAACATACATTGTATTTCAGAAGGTGAGGTTTCATACACAGTAATCCTTGGACAAATTATTAGAGTTATAATTCAGTTTACCAGGATTGCTGTTTAAGACATTATTTCAATCAATTCAGTGTATTTGAACGTGCTACACACAGTGTAGGACAGAAATAAACCCTCACGTGTCAGCATGGAATTATTTTTAATCCAGTTGAACCTGTGGAGAAATACTATCTTGAGTTTCTTCAAAATTCTCCAAGGTTTTGTTTTTTATAGTTGCTTTTGACTCCCCAGCACAATTCTAAGAGTATAAAGATGATTATCTGAAGAAATGAGTTTTGTTTCTTTCTTTAACTCTGTCCAAGGGAGTAGTGACCAGCAAAGCCTCACCCTGGAAAAGTCCCCATCAGTAGCTAACAGAATTCTATTTTGCTTTCTTCTTGAGCTTGCTCCACAAGGGTCTGTGCCTCCTCTTGAGCAGATTCTCTTTCCAAGTCCTCCTGTGGTGAACCCAAATGTTGTTTATCAGGCAGGCATCATTCAGCCCACTAACATGTGTTGTTGCCAATCAGAGTCTCACTCTGAGCCCCAGCCCCCTCTGCCTAGCCACACACGCACTCTATTCTCAATTTGCGTCATGGAGATCTGGAGGCAGATGTAGGTGGTACCACAGAGATGCAAACGTTTTATTTTTACTTTTGCTGTTTTTCTTTGTCATTTGGACACGCCAGGAGAAACCCAATCATCCGTTAGTTGTAAAGGGTCTGAATTGAGAGTTGCCTGTTCTGGCTACCAACACCTGTAATTTTACTTGTCTGATTTTGGGAAAAAAAGAAAGCCTAGGAATAGTCCATTCTACCATCTCTACAACCAAATCCTGTCTGTTCTTTTGCAGTTGAGTCTCTCTTAACCTACTACATATCCTCACCAGTCCAAGTGAGAAACTCAGCAAGAGATGCCAGTGTAGATCTTGGACCAAGGACATCTGTCTACCACACTCTCTTATTAGTTAAAAACTTGGTTAATGTTAATTTTATTCAACTTTGAAATGTTTTAAAAGTGATTTCCAGGACTCAGGAAACATAAGCATCTTTTAATTGCCTAACAATCTGCTGCAGGTTCAGTAGACCTGAAAACATGAGAAAATAAAATGAGAAGACACGGTAATGCTTTTTTAGAAATTCAATCTACAAAAATAAAAGCCCACTTTCTGTTGCTACAAAGATGAACAGGTCTACTCCTATATGGAACTTCAAAGGATGCCGAGATCAGATACATTCTGAGCTAGTTAAAAAGGGAAACTCTCATATATGCCACCTATCGTGTTCCTTAATAATTTTCCAAACTATCGGATCTCTAGTGGGTTTCAAGATTATTTAGTGATCTTCTTCATGACATTCTTTGCTTAAGGCAATTCATACGAGTTCGAACAAAACTTTTTTTTAAAGAAGTGATTTGTTTTTTATAAGCCTATCAGTTTAAAATCAAAACTGTGACATCTGAGGATGATCTAAACTTGGCAGAATTGTGTCTGGGAAAGGAATTATAGATTTTGAACATTTGGGAAGGTGTGTGGTTTGTAAAGAAAGAGTCTTACCATGCAGTTAAATCGCTTGAGTTAAAAATCTTTCCACCTCGTCTAAACAATGCAAATTTTGTCTCTACCTGTTTTCAGACTAAATATCCCGTTAGACTCAGCAGTACTGCTTTTTTAGCTTATGTTCAAAATGTCCAATTTATATGGTCTTTTCATTTATCCAGCAGGCTCATTTTATTAACTCAAGAGGGCTACTTTCAAGATAGGAAAATTCAGTTAGCCAGTAAGTGTAGTGTTTCAATTGACCCTGGCTAACACAGGCTTTTTGCTACATGTGGTGGTGGAGAATACTTCTCCTGGGGCCTTGCCTTTTTATCTACGACAGCCTGTATCCACAGAAACATTGCCAAGATGGAGGCATCCTTGATGCCTATTTTCAAAGCCAAGTTAAGACTTAAGTATCTGTTTGCTAGCCCACACTACCTTGTGGCTTTCTTACACTTCCTTCTCTCTTTTTTACTGCTCCATCCTTACAACTATATCAAGCATAGAATATTGATAGTTACAAACTATGCCAGAATGCTACAACACATGATTTTAGGCACTATTTTAAGCATAAATCTGTTTATGTAGCACAATTCATCATGAATTATTCTTTAATATATACTTTGTAGAATCACTTATAAACCGCTGTGAATTCATGCGTGTTCAGAATTCACAAAGCTTGTAGGCAAATGATTTCTATGAGTTGCCAGGTACACGTGATTTTTGCCTGGGGGTTAGGCTTAGACAGGTGGTAAACTGCCTAGAACCTGCCCAGATTCTGTGATGGTACAGGGCCTGCCTGCCCCTTTTTAGTTTTAGACCTAGTGTGGCCATTGATAGTCAAGACCTCCCCACAGAAAGTAGCCATCCTGGGATAGAACTCATGGACTTTCATCAAGCCCAGATGTTATGACTGATGCTTGCTTGTCCTAAGGAAACCTAGGATTTTTATTCACAACTGCTACTCCAGACAGGCCAATGTCACTGTTGAACTCTCATACTCTTCTGCTCTCTAACACTTCCCATGGGTCACCACAATCAAAATGTTGCCAAGCAGGATGATGATATAAGTCTCTTGGTTTACCTGTATTCTCAGTCTCTCCAAGACATGATGCCATTGGGACACATTATAGACTACAAACACCACTTCACTCACTTCTATTTGGTCAAGTTAGCTGACATTTATGAAATCGTCAGTTATAAAGTTGATTGCCTATTTCTCTCTTTCCCTCTCCCTCCTCTCTGCTCTGTCCTCTCTCTCTCTGTGTGTGTGTGTGTGTGTGTGTGTGTGTGTGTGTGTGTGTGTGTCTTGCCTGTCTGTCTCTCTATCTATCTCTTTCTCTCTCTCTCTCTCCAGATTGGAAAAAGAAAGTAAATGGTACACCACTTCTCATCCAGAAATTCCCTTTGAAATCCCCATTCAATTCACTTCTATTCTTCTAGAAGCAGGATGTGTGCCATGGAGTAGATGAAAACCAGAACCTCTATTAAGTCTTTGTTAGGTTGAGTATAGGTATAGCTGGTATTTCTTTCCCTGTGAGATAGATTAACTTAGTGCTGACTATATTGACTATTGGAGTTTCAGAAGAATTTCTGAAACCACAAAGACTCTCTTTGTTGACTGTTGTGGAATTTTAATTCAGTAACATGCCATGTTCTGGCAAGGGATCGCATCCAAAGACTTTCCAGGTCTTCATGATCCTGCTGGAATACAGATACATCTTTAATCCCAGGAGACAGAGACAATCAAATCTCTGAGTTGAAGGACAACTTGGTATAGAGCAAGTTTCATGTAAAGAAGAACTTAGGTCCAGGTGCAGTGGTACACAGCTTTAATTCCAGCAGCACTCAGCACTCCGGCATGCCTCTGTCTGACTAGATCTCTAGTTTGTTCTTGTCAGTCAATTTGGTTGAGTCAATGCATTGAGAAGCAGTGCAGTGCAGTTCTTGTAGTTTAGAGACAGTTTGTACCAGGAGGGTTTTACAAAGACGAGTTGTAGAGAGAACAATCCAGGCAGGTAAAGATAGAACTAGCCAGAGAATGAGTAGGTGACAGATGAGACCAGGCTTCTAGAGTTAGAGGACAAGCAGAGCATTTCAGTCATAAGCTGAGAGAAGCCAGTTTGAATCAGTCAGCTTGGAGAGGTATTTGAGCCAGAACAGCTGAACTGAACCAGTCAGCCAGAGTTCAGAAAGAGGTAGAAAGGGTGAACTTATTCAGCAATAAGTCTCAGAGATAATAATTGAATCTGGCAAATAAAAGATACATTTACATTTGGTTTCAGTTATTAACTTGAGATATCTGAGGAAATGTCATTTGGGGGATTGTCTTGCTCAGGATGCCTTGTGGCATATTTGTTGGGCGCAGTTTCTTGACTGCTAGTTGAAGGCCACCCTGGATGGTACCATCTCCAGATAATAAATCCTGAGCTGTATAACAAAGCCAAAGAGCCAACCAGTTGGTAGTGACTGTGTCTAGTTTCTGCTCCAAATTCTTGGCCTGCTAGATTTTCTACCTTGATTTCTCTGAAACATGGACTGTAACCTATAGGATAAAATAAGTCCTTTCTTCATGGGTTGCCTTTGGTCAGATTGTTGATCATAACAACAGAAAGCAAAGAAACCAACAATAACACATCAACATAGCCCTGTATTATTTTATAAACCATTCAGCAGGTTATTGAAAATTATGGCTGGCAAGTTTGAAAATTAAACATTCTTATTACATAGTCAGTCACTTTTTATTTGTGTGTTTCTGATTAAGTTACTTTCTTCTCCTTTCCCTCTTCTCCTTTTTCCTTGGCTTCTGATGACATTTCTCCACATTTAATCTCACAAAAAGTGATTAAAGAGATATGAAAAGGAAAAAAGGTCCCCAAATATGTTTTTCTGTCACTTTTGTAGGAGATAGTTTGCCTTCTGTTGACAAAAAATGGCCACCTGGAGTTGAACTAGGCCTGGAGATGAGGTGTTTACATCCTATAACAAAGGAAGATTGTGGCACAGTGTGCTTCTATGATTAGAAATGCATTTGCTTCTTTTCTACCTATGGCTCCCTGCCCCAAAGCTGATGCTATAACAATTTCTATCAGGGAGAGCTCATGGAGTAAAGCCCAGACAAGTGTCCAAATCAGGTTCCCTTGGCGAAGCTGAAGCTCAACTACTAGAAGAACAAATAAAGTCAGAAGTCATTGGTTCAGAGTAATCGATCCAGAAAATTCAGCTCAATAGATATGAAAAGGATAAAAGATTGAGAGTCAGTAAGAGGAAATTTAAGATAAATACCTTAAATCCTGTTGTACATCAAAACTGTATGTTTAGGGTTTGTGGTCAATGTGTGTATTTGGTTTGGTCAGATTTGGAGAGGGTATCATGATATGTTTTTCATATTTAAATGCTATTTTTGGTGGGAACTTAAGATGCCTTCAAAGCTGCTTGTATTTTTTCAGAGTGATTGGGCGATGTACTAAACTTATAGAAACTCCTTTTTTTCTTATTTATGTTAATGGAAGCCAATCTATTTAAACATAATACACTCTGAGCAATCAACGATGATATATACATTATGGTGAACCTCAGTGGATCCAGAGGGCAGAGTTTAGTCCACAGCCAAAATTCACAACCAAATTGTGAATCAGGGATTAAATGAAAAAGCTGTGTAAATGATGAATGGCAGTGCAAAGCTTACTCCAGAGAAGATGCTGGCAAGCTTTCAGAGCTTTAACCAGGCAACTGTGTATAGAAAGTGAGCAGGTAAGAATCAGCATCTATTAACAGCAGTGGGAAATAACAGCTGAATTCCAGGAAAGAGAGAAGACTTCTTATTCAGAAATAAAGTACATTAGAAAGAATTTATGCAGGGGAAGGGGCTCTATGTGCCTTGTAAATTCCTGTGGATTTAAAAATAGTTTAGTAATTACCAATAAAAACAGTAACTTTGGGACTTGAGAGATGGCTCAGCAGTTAAGAGCCCTTGATGCTCGTATTGTGAACCTGAGTTCAGTTTCCATATCATGAAAATAAAATAATTATTTAAAACAATAAAATAAGATTGTTTATTTTCAAAGAGCAACTCTGAAATTGTTACTGATTATGCTACACATGTTAAATTTCTATTGTTTTCATCATGATACTTTGATGCTGTGGATACCAATACCAATGGGAAAAGCCATTGAGCTGAATTTTTTCTATCCCACCATTTCTCTTTTATTTATTTATTTTTATTGGATATTTTCTTTATTTACATTTCAAATGTTATCCACTTTCCCGGTTTTCCCCCTGGAAATTCCCAACCCATCCCCCATCACACTACTTCTATGAGAGTGTTCACCCCCACCCCCCTATTCCTGCCTCTCACCCTCAAATTTTCCTACACTGGGGCATTGAGCCTTCACAGGACCAAGGACCACTTTTATTTATTTTTATTTTTATTAATAATTTAATTTACTCCCTCTCACTTTTCTATGTACTGCTCTTATGTTCTCATGTTGCTTTCTCCAGTTCATGACATCTTTTTAGTTATTATATATAACTATTTAATATATAATTATTATATAATGGGTTAATTATATATATATTATTCACATAATCTGAATACATTAATACAACCTGCTTAGTCTATATACTTGCGTGTATATGATATCAGTGCTGATGACTTGGTGCTAGATAACCAATTGGGGGTCTCTTCTCTGGGGAGGTTCATTTCTCCCATTCCTGACATCCTTTAGTTACTTGTATTTCTTTGTCCAGAGCTGGGACCCCTGAGATTTCCCTCTCCCGTGTCAGCACGCATACTGATATCCTTGTTCCAATCTTGTCCTAGTTAGCCATATTAATGAGATGTCATCAATGTACTTTAAATGGCATTTCCAGGAGACAGACTCTCACAGCTGACTTCCCAATCCTCTGGTATCTTTCATTCCCCCACCCCCTTCCTCAAATGTACTCTGAGTCTTAATACAGGAGTTGTATTATAGATATAAATTGATTGGGGTTAGATACCACATGATCACATTTCTGTATTTTTATTAGTTGTGGCTTTGTGTATTAATCTCCAACTATTGCAAAGAGAAGTCTTTTTGATCAAGGGTGAGAGCTACTCCTATCTGTGAGTATAAGGGTTAAGTATTTAGAATCCAGTTTTGCTGGTTTAAATGTGATGGTTGTAGGTTCTCTTTCAAGATCTATGACCTCACTAGCTTCAAGTAGTTATATAGAGTTCCAGTGCCAGTCATGGTTTCCCTTGTTGAGCAGGCCTTAAGTCCCACTAGAGAGCTGTTGGTCACCACCACCACAGTCTATATACCACAATTACACCCTTAGAATTAATGTGCCATGATGATCTATGTTGTACTTCAGAGATGCATAGGAGTATTGGATGCTTGCATGACACCTGCCCCATCCTTTCTCATAAATGAATATAGCCACAAACTGCTGAATGTGGAGTGGTTGTAAGTGAGATGCCTGGATGTTCTGTCACTGGTGGCTTTGAATCAGATCTAGAGACCTTTAGGACCAGATTTCTCACCAAAAGTCATTGAGTGGAATTTAAGGAATTTTGTACCAAATATCTTTGTTTTATCCACTGTCAAGGTCAGTGGAGTGAAAGTTAGGGGTGCTTATTTTAGGGAAGGTCCAAAGAACTAAAGAGAGATAGTTTTTGGTGTTTCATTCTAGCTAGAGGAGTAGATTTAGGGTTTCTGTGTTAATTGCTGGTGCTGCTCGAATTCTGTTTCTCACTTCGTGAGGCCCTTGTATTAGCATAAGAAAGTATGGAGGGAGGGGTAGATCGATAGATAGATAGATAGATAGATAGATAGATAGATAGATAGATAGATAGATAGATAGATAGGGAGAGAGAGAGAAAGAGAGAGAGAGAGAGAGGTTATCTAGTTTTCTATTTGGCTGGAAGGGAGAACAACATTAACTTTGGCATTCAAATATTTCTGCCAGCATCTTCAGATTGCTTCTTTCTTTATTTTCATTGCGGTCTTCATGGGTCAGTGCTAATGTGGTCCCCTAACATTTAGTTCTTATAGTCAACTTTGATGGAGGAATTATCTAGTACTTCTCAATAGGTTTCCTTTTTATTTTTTGACATTTCCATACATGCAGAGAATGTACTGCAATTATATTCACACTCTCATTATTCTCCTTTATTCCTGATCCACCCTTTGCTGACTCTTATCATTCCCAGCAGTTCCTCTCCTTCTCCTGTATCATTATTAAAAATAAAATATGGAAGAGCTAGGAAGACATTCAAAGAGAGGAAGGGGCGAGTTATTTAAAAAGCCTAGGGACTATAAATGAAGAATGAAGTTATAAAATGGGGCCTAGAGATTAAAACATGCCATATATGCTTCATTCAGGCTGTGTGTATTTCATACTCAGGTTTTCCAGGGTCATAATACTCAACCCATTCAGTGCTTATGGCCACAGTGATGCTACATGATGTGACATATATACACATTCATTTCCTCACTGTTCCTGACACAGCAGTGAAATGAAGATTGATTACGTTTAATGACTTTGGATGTGATTCTTCTGACAAATATAATCATGGAATAATCTTCTTTTTCTCCCTATCCCACTAGCTTCCTCTCTTCTCTTTTAGATCCATCCCACACCACATACTTCTTTCCTTGGGTGAGTGCCATATAATTTTAGCATTTGATTTGTAGGATTGCAATTATGGTGTGCCTGGCTTTTCTTCCTGTGGAGGGAAAAGATGCAAGAAAGAATGGTATTTAGAAGGCAATGCATGCTATATACTTGTTTTAAAGAATAAAGTTAATACTGATACAATTTCTTAAGAAAGTAATTTCAGTGAACTCTTGAGTTACTACTTTCCTATGCTTTCCTTTTTCCTTTTACTTTTCTTCTCTCCCCCTCCCCTTCACACCCTCTCTCTCCTTCCTTCCTTCCTTCCTTCCTTCCTTGTTTTGTGTAAGTGCTTGGCTTCTATAGTGCACATGAAGCAATCATTCACAACTTCCAGGCATGAGTTCTTTACTTCTACTCTGTGGATGTGGACTTCAAGTATCAAATTCAGGTCATTAACTTTGGTGGCAAGCTCCTTTATCTCACTGTCTTTTTCTGATGCTCCAAAGAAGACAGTGTTTCTTAGTCCTATGGTTTCAGTTTTAGAGGCTTTCCAAACAAATTATTCAGATTAATAGATGAGCAGGGATTGGAGATGGAGCAGAAACCAAGGGAATGGCCAACCAATAATCGGCCCAACTTGAGATCTAGCTTATGTTCAAGCGTCCCTGACACTATTAATGATACTCTGTTATGCATACATACCAAAGTTTAGCATGGCTATCCTCCGAAAGGCTCCTCCCACCAACTGACTCAGGGGTAGACACACACAGCCAAACAGTGGATGGAGCTTGGGGATGCTTATCAAAGAATAAGAGGAAGGATTACAGCCCCTAAGGGGATAAGAATTCCACAAGACCATAAGAAGACCAACAGCATCGACTAACCTTGACTTTTAGGACTCTCAGAGACTGAACTACCAACCAAAGAACATACACAGGCTGAGCCTAGGCCTCCCACACATATGTAACAGGTGTGTAGCTTGGTCTTCATGTGGGTCTAGAACAACTGGAATGGAACAAGGGCTTTCCCAAACTGTTTGCTGCATGTGGAAAATGTTTTTATAGCCTGGTTGCCTTGTCTGGCCTCAGTGGGAGAGGAAGCACCTAGCCTCGCAGAGACTTGAAGTACCAGGGTTGGGGGGGTGGGAATATCCAGGAAGACCACATCCACTCAGAGGAAGATGGGGGAAGGATTGAGGGAGGGGGTGATAGTGAGGAAGGCAGTGAGCAGGATGTAAAGTGATAAGTAAAAAAAAAAATAAATTAATTGATTAAAAAATAAATAAATACAGAATATATTTCAAGTCAGAAAGATTTAATTGCACAATAAAATTGGGGTATGTTTAAAGGAGGTCAGTCTATCTCCTAACTCCATTTTCAGCCCTCTCCAAGGAAGCTAGTTCTTACCTTTAAAAAAAAAAAAAGAATGCATTTGCTTTTATTGTCAGCTCTATCTAAAGTCTCTCTCTTTTCCAGCGGTAATACAGCAGAGGCTTTAGTGGAAGAGCTAAGTAGTTTAAAATATATAAAACACAAGGTAACGAAATCTAGTTAGCATGGCATTGTGCGTCTTCAGCCGCCTTTTGCTCGATCATGTTAATGTGTACTCGCTCTCCCCTCATGACAATATCAGAATGTCCAAGAAGCATTCTTCATGGGATTGAACTGGCTAGAGCAGAGAAGGACAATCACAGCCTATGAGTCTGGTGAGAAGCAGAGAAGACTGACAGGCCCAGAAAAGCGCTGGGGACACACAGTATGCTGGGTACTGCTATCCCTCCAGCTCAGGAACTTTGTAACCTCGTGCTCATGCTTTGATTTTGATGCTTTCCAAAAGTATCATTAAAAGTCATTCACTTATAGTTCAAATGTGTTAAAATATATTTTCATGGAAAGGGGCTAGAGACATCTCGAGTAGTGGACACCCTGCAGGACTGGACCTCGCTGATGCTGAGAGCTGAGATTCTCACTCCAATGAAGTTGCGTCCTGCACACCATCGTGCTGCTTACAGGTTCTTGTGATCTTCTTATAAAGTACCCAAAATAATCGTTAACAAATCCTTCAGTCTCCATCAAAGGGCAGACACAGGTTGCTGCAGGAAAAGATGAAAGCTATAAACTCCCCCTTACGTGGTTCATTAGACCCTGAATTCTGCTCTATTCCTTTTAGACCTTAGTATATGTTTGTACTGTCTCGATATTGTGTATCTTTTCTTGTACATGTAAGTCAGGAAAGGCACTTGGAAAAAAACTATTTTGAAGAAAAGTACACAAGATCTCCAAAATATAATTTTATAAGAATATTATAATATGCTACAACGCTAGGCTTTGAGTCCTCTACAACAGTGATTCTCAACCTCCCTTATGCTGAGATGCTGTAGTATAGTTCCTCATGTTGTGATCTCAACCATAAAATTATCTTCATTGCCACTTTATAACTGTGATTTTTCAACTGCTATGAATCATAGTATAGACATATGTGTTTTCTGATGCTCTTAGGCAACCCTTGTGTAAAGGTAATTCAACCTCCCCTGACGAGGTGGAGACCCACAGGTTGAGGTCAACTGCTCTACACTATTTTGTGAGTAGGGAAGCAGAAAGAGTTGTTCACAATGGCACCTGGTGTGATGTGAGTCTCCTTTGTATCAGTTCTACTCATTGCTGGTGAAAGTGAATGTTTAGCTCTTACTTCGAACTTACACAAGTATATTTTGAAGATATGTCCATATAGATTTCTAAATTTATTTTAAATCTCCAGATGATGTCTTTCTTTCTTTCTTTTTATTTTTTACTTTTTATTAATTCTTTGTGAATTTCATATCATACATCCCAATCTCACTCATCTTCCTGTCTCTCCACATCTTCCCTTTGCCTTTACATCCTCCCCTCACTAAAGAAAAAAAAAATATAAAATAATAAAACCCATCTTGCCATGGAAGCTGCAGTGTGTTGTACACCCTTTTACCCAAACACCTTTACTTGCAAATGTTTATTACAATGAGTCCTTGTTCTGGTTTGAGGCCTCTGGCTTCAGCTAAGCCATCATTACTGGGTCCTTACTGGGACTCCTCTCAGACATCCTGTTGTTGCCCTGTGCCATGGAGATCCTACAGTTTTGGTTCTGAAGGACCAGACCCTTCACTCACTCCAGCAGTTCATGGGATACGTGTTGAGGTGGGCCAATTCAAAGCCCTGGATCTGGGCCTGAATTGGTCAACAGGCCAGCTCTCCTGCTCTCATGCCCTCGGGGCTAGCTCTCCAATACCCGTAAGCACCAGGGCCAGCTCTACCACATGCTAAAGTCAGGTTAAATAATATCTTACATATTTAATTTGCTTTAAGAGTCACAAAATCAATGGATAAATTAGCTAGATGCAAATTATTTTCTTCAAAGCCATTTTTTGGGATCTGGGGTGCATTCAGTACAATGTTCCATCCAGGATGTTTACAAATCAAGATCATACCTTCCTTTCATCAAAATCATGATGCACATGTATGTGCTTGTATGTGTTCCATTATCTTATGTATCATATAGAAGGTCAGTAGTGGTTTGCCTTCATATGAATTATCCAATAATTGGGGAAAGTTCTTAGAAGAAAACAGTAAATTTCATTGAGACGGTGAATGAAAATAAAATTAATGCGGTAATTTTTCAGGATGTCTGTGTTGCATGTGTTCCATCTAAGTGGTCTGAATGTTAAAAAATAGAAAATACATGGCAAATCCTGACCAAGAGTTTCAACTTACCAATTATAAATAAAATATGAATTAAATTAATGAGAGAACTGATTGAGAAGTACAAGTTTAAAAAACTAGTTGGTGTTGCACAACATTGGATAATCAAAGTCATTTTGTACAATTGTTAAATATTATTTGTCTCATGGTACCCTGTGGTAAATTGATACAACAGCATATGATATATGTAGCTTATTAACAGTTTCATTAATTGTTATTAGAAGGAAGAAGCTATGAAAGCTGGTATACACAGGAACAAATGTTGAGGCAGATGGTTGAAATTAGTGAGACATGATTAGTTGCTGAACCAGTTTACCTAATTAGCTTTCTACATCAGAAGAGTTAAAGTAAATGTGTCATGTTGTCTTCAAGAAATTGAAATTTAGGAATGATCATATATATTATTCAAAAATAACAAGACAGAGGGCAGAGATTTGTGGGCTCTGACTCATGACCATTATTAGTTTATTGTGGAGTTGGAGCCTGCTGATGACCAGAATGCGTGGGAAATCTTACTGTGAGCACATAGCCAACTGTGCCGACATCTTCCCACTGCTTGTAGAGAAAGAGAGCTGAGGGAGGGAATGAGTTGAAATTGGCTGTTGCCCACAGGATTTTCTTAGTGTTACTAAATCATTTGGAGAGGAACTAAAATGATTTTTCTTTTTGCAATAATAATTGTTTGTTTTCTTTTTAGTGAGATTCCAGAAAATTCCAAGCTATAGAAACAAAAAATTTCATGCTCAGGTCTACTTAGATAACTGTAAGTGGAGAGACTACAATTTTAAGTGTCATTAACTATTTCTCATAATGCTTGACTCCCATAACATGTGCATGACAGTTATCCATGGTGGAGATTTCTATAAAAAGATGGTTGATATATTATCAAGATCTAATCATATTTGGAAATTTTTGGTGGGATCTTTCGTATTTAGTGTGTTCCACAGTTTATGTCTCCTGGGGTTTATGTAATATTTTGACTTAAATCTGGAATGTCTCCCATAGGTTCACAGTTTGAGTGCTTAGTCCCCAGCGAGTAATGCTGTTTCACATGCTGTCAGTCCTCAACAGGTGAGGCCTGAGTGACAGAAGTAGGTCAGTCGAGACCTCTGGCTCCTGCTTGGTCTCTCTGCTTCCTGGTACACTGTACTGTAATATGAGTAGTTGCTAGTAGATGCTCTCTCCAGGAACTAACCTCTCTTATTAACATTTTAGCTAATTAAGTGTAATTAGTTATTCTGGTACCTATGTGAAAAAGTTTTGAAGCAGGTGGTTGAAATTAGTTAATTTACTGAAAAATTAAAAATTAGTGTGGATATATGTATGTATACATATTTACTTTAAATAAGAAGATACAACGAGACAGATGCCACGTAAACATTATCTTTGGAACTTCAAATCCTATGGAAGAAAGAAAACTCATAGAGAGACAAATTCTTAATTATAGTTGGGGAATTCAACATTATTCTTTTCGTAAATACTGTACATGAATCTGAACATATGGATGATATTGTCAGCCATTTTTATCTCTGACAGAGAAAATTCCAGTAACCAATTGATGACCACACATATTTAATAGCACACATAGTACAATTGGTGCTGTTAATGTTGTGGTCTAGGAGTCACTCCAAAAACCACACAAACACAATACTTGTCAATTTTATGAGGTCCCATTAACTAATTGATGATTTTAGTGCCTACGCTATCAATATTCTATTCAGAAATTTGTCTCTCATGTCAGTTCATTTAAGACTATGTCCCACTTTCACTTCCATCAGATTCATTATATCTAGTTTGGTGTTCAGGTCTTTGATTCACTTGGTTTGAGTTTTGTGTAGAATAATAAATATGAATCTATTTGCATTCTTCTACATGTAGACATCACTTTGACCAACATCATTTGTTGAATATGATGTCTTTTTCCAGTGTATATTTATGACTTCTTTATCAAAATCAGGAGTCCATATATGTGTGAGTCTTCAATTCTAGTCCATTGATCAACAAGTTGGGGTGTTTTTGTTTTTGTTTTGTTTTTGTCAATATGGTACCATGCTTGTTTTGTTACTATGGCTCTATAATATAATTTCAGGTTAAGAACGATTACATTGCTAGCATTTATTTTATTATTCAGGATTGTTTTGACTATCCTGAGTTTCCTCTGTTTCTATATAACATTGAAGATTTTTTTTTAATTTATTGAAAATGTGTTAAAATTTTGATAGGTATTGCATTGAATTTGTAAATTGCTTTTGGTAGAATGGCCATTTTTATTTTATTTATTTATTTTTTTATTTTCTATATTTTTTTATTTACATTCCAAATGATTTCCCCTTTCCCTTTTCCTCCCTCCCCGAAAGTCCCATAAGCCCTCTTCCCTCCCCCTGTTCCCCATTCAACCCCCTCTCGCTTCTCTGTCCTGGTATTCCCCTACATCCAATCTTTCCAGGACCAGGGGTCTCTCCTTCCATCTTCTTGGAAATCTATTGATATATGAATTGTGTCTTGGGTATTCCGAGATTCTGGGGGCCATTTTTATTATGTTAATCCTACTGTTCCATGAGCATGGGAGATCTTTCTATTTCCTGATATCTTCTTCAGTTTCTTTCTTCAAAGACTTGACTTTCATTTATCATACAAGTCTTTCACTTGCTTGGTTAGAGTTACACCAAGATTTATTATTTGGGGTTATTGAGATAGGTATCATTTCTCTGATTTCTTTCTCAGTCCATTTGTCTTTTATAAACAGAAGGGCTACTGATTTTTTTAAAAGTTAATCTTGTATTCAGACCATTGCTAGAAGTGCTTATCAGCTCTAGGAATTCCCTGATGTAATTTTTAAGGTCACTAATTTATACTGTCATATGATCTGCAAATAATGATACCCTGACTTCTCCCTTTCCATTTTGTATTCTCTTAAGCTCCTTTAGTTTTCTAACTGCTCTAGCTAGAACTTCAAGTTCTGTATTGAAGAGGTTTGGAGAGTGGACAACCTTGTCTTGTTCCTGATTTTAGTGGAATGGCTTTGAGTTTCCTTCCATTTAGGTTGATGCTGCCTCTGCTCTTGCTAAAAATTGCCCTTATTATGCTGAGGTATGTCTCTGGTATCCCTGATATGGCCAGGACATTTTAACATGAAGGGTATTTTAAGAAAGGCTTTTCTATCTCGTGAGATGATAGAAACATATTTTTCTGTTTGTTTATATGGTGGACTATATTTACTGATTTCTTTATTCTTTTTTTAAATTTTGTTTTATTTTCTAAGTTTTTTTTATTTACATTCAAAATCATTTCCCCTTTCCCGTTTCCTCCCTCCTTGAATCTTTGAGATGAAGCCTACTTGATCACAGTGGATGATTTTTTTGATAAGGTTTGCATGAGTACTGTTCATAAGAAAATTTGGTCTGTAATTTTCTTTCTTTGTTGAGTTTTTATATGGTTGCCTCATAAAAAAAATTAAGTAATGCTCCTTCTGTTTCTATTTTGTGAAATAACTTGAAAATTATTGGCATCAACTCTTCTTTGAAAATCTGATGGAATTCTGCATTAAGACCATCTGGCCCTAGGCCTTTTTTAGTTGTGAGACTTTTAATAACTATTATTTTAGTTGGGGTTATATGTCTGTGTAAATTGTTTATCTGATCTTGATTTAATTTTGGTAAGTGGTGCTATTAAGAAAACTATCCATTTCTTTTAGTTTTTCCAATTTGGTAGAGTACAGGTTTTTAAAATATTTCCTTATGATTTTCTAGATTTCATTGCTGTCTGATGTTATGTACCCCTTTTCATTTCTGATCTTATAAATTTGAATATTGTCTTTGTTGTTTAGTTGGTTTTCATAAGAGTTTGTCTATCTTGTTGATTTTCTCAAATGATCAACTCTGTTTAGTTGACTCTTTGTTGATTTCAGCCCTGAATTTGATTATTTGCTGCAATCAACTCCTCTTGAGTGTGCTTGCTTCTTTTTGTTCTAGAGATTTCATGTGTGTTTTTAAGATACTAATATGAGATCTCCCCGTTTGTTTTAGTGTAGGAATTAAGTATTATGAACTCTCCTTTTAGCACTACTTTCATTGTGCCCCATAAGTTTGGGGGTATGTTATATATTCATTTTCATTGAATTCTAGAAAATCCTTAATTTCTTTGTTTCTGTCTTGGTCCACTTTTAATTTAGTAGAGAGTTCTTTAGTTTTCATGAGTTTATAAGATTTCTGTCATTGTTAATATCCAGTTTTAATCCATGGTGGTATGATAGGATACAGGAAGTTATTTCAATGTTCTTGTATCTGTTAAGACTTGCTTTGTATATGAGTATGTGCTCAATTTCAGAAAAAGTTCCATGCAGTATACAGAAGAAGTTTTATTCTTTTGGTGTTTGGGTAAGATGTTCTGTAAATATCTCTTAGGTCAATTTGACTTATAACATCTGTTAGTTCCAGTATTTCTCTTTTTAGATTATATCTGGATGATCTGTCCATTGACGAAAGTTGGGTATCTTTAGTATCTTTATTCCTGAGATTTTTCTCTTCTATCTCATATATTCTGTTGGTGAAGCTTGCCCCTGCAATTGAAGTTTGAATTCCTAAATTTTTCATTTCCCAAATTTCCTCAGTTTGTGTTTTCTTTGTTGTTTCTATTTCTATTTTCAGGTCTTGAATTGTTTTATTTCTTTTCTTCATCTGTTTGTATTTTTCTGGATTTCTTTAAGGGGTTTATTTATTTCCCCAGTGAGGAACTGTATCATTTTCATACAGTTAATTTAAAGTCTTTTTCTTGTGCTTCAGTTACATTGAAATATTCAGGGTTTGCTGTGGTAGGATATCTGGGCTCTAGTAGAGACATACTGCCCTGGCTGTTGTTGATTGTGTTGTAAGCTGGCATCTTGGAATCTGGGTTTAAGATCATTAAAGGTCTAGGTGGAGATTTCTGCATTTCTTTCCATTGAGTGGGTATTTTATTTATTGCTTGTTGTTTTCTCCCTGGGTTTTCAAAGAGTGTGATAGTTGTTTGTTGCTTGTTTTCCTGGCTTGTTCAGCTGGTGTGTTCACAGGGAATGCTTTCTGCTGTACGAGGCTGATTTAAGGAAATGAGTTGGGGAAGGAAGTTTGGAGGAGGAGTATTCAATCCCTTGGGCATAGGGTCAGAGAAGAAATGGAGTCCACAACAGGTTTCTAGCTGCTGAGTTATGGATTACAGTGGTGGGGTTGGAGACTGGGAGGGATTTGGGTCTCAGGAGCAGTATGAGTATGGGTCTGCCTTCAGCCTACTTGTTGCTCTAAGAGAAGCTGCCACTATGTTAGGAGGGAGTGCCTGGAGGAGCTAAGGTCTGGGACAAAGCAACCAGTGGTGGGGGATGGATTAGGAGGATATTGTCTGTGGGATCAATAGGAGCTGTGGATAGGGGTGGGGTAAGGAAGGATGCAAGAGGTGTTTCTTTGCAGTGCTAGAGAAAAGACTGGGGGAATTAAGTGAAAGAACAGAGTGGGGGAAGAGAGAGAGAGAGAGAGAGAGAGAGAGAGAGAGAAGGAAAAAGAAGAGGAGAAGAAGAAGAAGAAGAAGAAGAAGAAGAAGAAGAAGAAGAAGAAGAAGAAGAAGAAGAAGAAGAAGAAGAGGAAGAAGAAGAAGAAGAAGAAGAAGAAGAAGAAGAAGAAGAAGAAGAAGAAGAAGAAGAAGAAGAAGAAGAAGAAGAAGAAGAACTCTGTGGGCAGCTTACTTGGTTTTCGCTAAATACATTTTCAGATCAAGACAAAATCAAATTAAAGTTTAATACCCCAAGGACATATGAGATATACCTAAATACTTGGAAATTAAATAATGCAGCTTTAAATTTCCACAAGTCAGAAAACTAAATCACAGAGAGAGTAGAAAATACTATGAACTGTATTAAAATAAATGTATGACATAGTCAGTTTGAGTATTTGGCTAGTGTGTAAACAAGAGTGCTTAATCACAAATAAATAACACCAAATAGTTAGGGTTATAAAGTATTTTCAACCTAGCTTCATTTAAACTCTATAAAAATGAAAGTAAATAACACTAACTGAAAAGAGAAGACAAAACAGGAAAAAAAAAAGAAACTGGTGGAAAACACTACTTAAACCCGAGGAACTATCTTTCAAATGGTAGTTTTGTTGAAAGAAAAATGTTAATGATTCAGAATCTGTCTGTTTTTCACTCTCTCTGTCTCTGTCACTCTTTCTCTGTCTCACTCTCTGTCTCTGTGTCTCTGTCTTTCCTCTATCTCTATCCCTATCCCTATCTCTATCCCTATCTCTATCTCTATTTCTATTTCTATCTCCATATCTGTCTATAAGTAGATTATATAGATAGAGATATGGAGATAGCAATAGAGATAAATATATAGTGGGCAAAGTTGCTCATTACAGAAATAAAAACATTTACATTACTACAGCATCATCATAAACATTATGAACATAAAATCAGAATGAAGAAACATTACAAGAAATTTTTATTGCCATGTACTTAACATCTTAGATAAAAAGACACACACACACACACACACACACACACACACACACACACACACACGACATTTTCCATGATTCACTCAAGGATGAATAGGTCACATTAATAGTCTTGAATATATAAAAACACCATGCAAGCAAAATCTTTTTGCAAAGAATGTTCTTGGCATATATGACTTTACTGACTAAATTCTAATAAAAATAAAGAATGATCCTAGCCCACTCTCCAGTAATAAATCAGTCAATAGTCTTACCAATTTATTTCAGGTCAGTATTACTTGATACCTTGATATAAAAATTAAACATTATAAGAAAGAAAACTATAGTTCAATTTCTGTTATGAATATAGAGTAAAACATGCTTAACAAAATGTTAATAAATAAGATTTAGCAATATAGAAAAAGAATGATGCAGAACTACCCACCAGGACTCATTTCAAGAATGGTGTTTTGGTTAACCATTTAAATATTATACTATATTAAATGTTGTATCTTATTCTATTAGAAGACCAAAAGAAGAATGGGTATCTTTATTGAAAAAAACACAATGTCAACATAGAAAAACCGAAGTGAAAATACCTCCAACAAAATAACTAAAGTTCTACAAAAAATATATTATCCCTGCAAATATTTGTACTTAAATAAGCGGTTTTATTCATAACAGATAAATGCTGGAAATAAGCCATGTCTGTCAATTCGTGAGTAGGTTAACAAATTGTGTTTTACATCCATTCTAGAGAATGATCTTCATTACCTCCATTACATGAGCATAACAACACAAAATTATACAGATGATGTATTAAATACGTGTGCTTCTGGAGAGGAAACTGTATAGGTTAGTGGCAGCCAGAGGCTAATGGTTGTAAGCCTACAGGAGATGAGCTGGAAGGGAGTCCAGGTTAACTTGAGATGCTTCGTATGTTGATTATGGTGTTGATTACAAGACTACATATTAGTCATCAAACTGAACATTTAAAAGGATTTTAAAACTTCAATTACACCCATATTGACATGTCTTTAATAAAATATATATTTACATTCTAAAATGCAGTTGAGAGAATTTAGGGAGGGAGGTAGCAGTGACATCATAAACACTGAATTCCCGCGAATCTTAATATTAAAAACCGTCAATCAAATATCAAACCCCAAACCTCATGAACATTATCTGCCACACAGCTACTTAGTGACACGTGTCTCAAAATGCATGTGAATTGATGCAGAGTCTGTAACTCTAAGCTGACATCCCATTGAATGAGTAGGAGGAAGAGACAAATAGCTAGAGTCTAAAGGACTTGAGGAAGGAAACCGAAAGAGGTGTCTGTCTCTCATTCGCTGAAAAGTACATTTTACAGCCAAGAACATCACCAATAACCATTTAGCATTCATTGCTCCTAAAAACAAAATTCACAAGGTAAGTATAACAACATTATTATCTAAGTGCTGGGAAAATAATTTGGAGGCCATATATATATATTAAGGGTAGTAATATGTAGCCCAAACTTTTATATGTTAACAGATAATTACAAAGACAGACTCTTATCAATATGCTAGAACATAGGCGATAGGGTATGTACTTTCCCTATGGGGTCAGAAATAAATCTTCAGGCAAAATTATTAGAAACATCAACTTGAGAACTCATGGTGAACACCACACGTATTCCTATATACTGGACTGGAAAGAATGGCAAGTATAGCATGTACTGGTTCTGGGACCTGAATGATGGTCACACAGGGAAAGGATGGTTGTGAAGCATCTGCAAACATGACTGGCATGGTGTTCATTATTGAAAGTGACAATGGCAGTGAGAAAACTGTCATTTAAATAAGGCAATGTACAAGTTATTATCTATTCTCGTTGGGCAGAAAAACGAGTAAATAATGAACAGTGCATTTCCTGTTGTCTTTGCGAAAAGAATATCCAGAAATGCTATTGTGATGTTAAGTAGAAAATACCTCTCAAATAGTAAGATTTGAATAGGAAATATTAGTATGAAATTATGAGTCATTGTTTTTATTGGTAAATTTGTTAAACCTTTCTTATTTCTGCTGGGAATCTTAAAACGAATGTCCAGTTACTGAGTGACTGACTTATGGTCTAGAGATATACTCTTCCGTTATAAGAAACCAGGACTTTTAAAGAGTTGTCTGATACTGGGATTGGCACAGGAAAAGTGCAAGCTAGACCTGGGACATACTGACATGCATTACAAAGAAATTCTGTAGATGACTGGAGAGATAACTGAGGAGACTCCAACTGGCAAAAGAGATTTTAAATTTCAGGAAGGCTAGGTGTTAAAAGGGATTGAAATCCACAGGACTCAAAAAAAGAAAATCCTATTAGCTAATAGAATCTATATTTAGATATTACTTTCTGAGAGAGACCATTATTTATTTTACATTTTTTAAATTCCAGAAAAAAAGAAAAAAGTCAAGTTTTAATCTGTCTTTCCTAGAAGAAATTTATCACTAAGCAATCAAAAAGTAAGAGATAGAATACCCTCATAGGATTGTTATAGCTAATTAACAGCATGTCGGTTGTGAAATTAGAATAATTACAGGAGTTGCAGCCTGAATGGGCAAGTGGGTCTGCAGTTGAGTGTTAACAGCTCTAAGATTGACAATCAGTTGAAGACCAGGAATGACTTAATTCCAAATTAAAGAACACTCCAGCACAAACAGCTTTCCTGAAACAAGTGTCTGCATCCAGGGGTTAATATGAAAGCAATCTAGGCTGCATGGATTGTCTGCAATTGCATCAGATCCTATAGAAGAAACACCAACACTGAGAAATTCCAATGTCAAATACTTGGAGTACTTGAGAGAGGTAAGGAAAAGGATGGATGAATGAGTCATCTGTAGAATAAGAGGCTGAATAGACATATCACTTTTTTAAAAAGGTCAAGACAAATGATAACATTTAGAAATATACTCTCATGTTAAAAATCATTAAAAAAAACCCTCAAAACTAAAAAACCAACTTACTGCCATATGAATGAGGATATTTGTTTCCTTGCTAAGAGAAAAGTCAGGGTAGAGACACTGAAGACATTCTGAGAGTTGGGAAAAGATGTAACCTTACCCTTGGTCAAGGACCATGCATCTAGAAGGAAATTGATAGTCTCTCACTGCTCTAGTAATCCAAT
Organism: Tokudaia tokunoshimensis; assembly: GCA_036184795.1. NCBI lineage: Eukaryota > Metazoa > Chordata > Mammalia > Rodentia > Muridae > Tokudaia > Tokudaia tokunoshimensis. The sequence goes on along the minus strand of BTHU01000004.1, from coordinate 31,965,392 downwards.
CATTCTGAGTTTCTGAATATGTGTTCAGTTTTGCAAGAAAGTAAAAAACAAAGTAGAAAGAGTGGGCAATGTTAATAACATGACAAGCTATGATCAAATATTTAAATAAACACGGAGAGAAAATTGTTCAGGTCAAGAAGTTATCTCTATTTTGCCAGTAAATTACAAGGCTTTTTTGCGTTTTGCTCAACAAGAAACATTTCCTGTGTGCCCATCAAGCAGCTGGACCATTCCAGGGACTTCAGTCTTGGAGAATTTAGAAGATACACCAGTTATTTTTATCGGCTGAGGGAACAGTGAGATAAACAAAATCAAATAAAATCTTCCCACACAGAATAGAATCCAGTGAGTTAGTTTTGCAAGTAAGAGAAGGAAAGATACTAATGAGGAAGCCTATCGAGAGGGTGGCAGGGTCATGAAGTTGCGAAAAGCAAGGAAGGGTTCAGGGCTCACACATTCCTAAGTTGGAAGCAAGGATATGAATGTACTTCCCGAAAAGGACTGAGCCAAACCAAAGGCACCAGAAGATCTTCTCTACAAACTAACAAGAGAAGAGAAGGACCATGGTCCTGTTCTTTCCTCCCTTGTTTTCAGAAGGCTTGTTCCACAATCGAATGCTAATTCTTCTATTCTATTTTACTAGTCATTTTTATTGTGGAATAGAGACTTTGTTAGGAGGAAGTCTTCAATAATACCTTATAGTTTAATATATGGACATTAAAATATATGACCACACACTAAAGCGAGGTGTTCAAAGATGGCTTTTAGAGATGCTTTTGTGGCATGCCCTTTTGAAGACATCAGTGAACCATGTGCCAGATCAAAGACCCAACATTTCTGTTCTTAACTGATAAAAGAACCTGATGGACTCATAGCATTTTAATTTGGGCTTTTTGTTGATCACGACTCTAACAAGGGAACAGAAGGACATATTTGTTAGAAATTCTAGTGAACAGCTTGTTGCAAGATTAATCAAAACAAGTTCTATTCAAACTAAGCTTGTCACTTTGGCACATGAGGTGACAACAGGAAATGACCTTCATGGAGGCTTCCAAGCAAGGCCAGATTAAAAAAAAAGAATAAGAATTGGTTTGGAGATTCCTTAAGTGTTCCTGGATAAAGACTGTGTCTGTTCAACTGAGGGGTAATAGGTGAATTTTTGAGATCTTCAAACTCTTCATTGAAAAACCTGCCAAAATTATAGCATGGAAGTTTTGTGATTTATATTTCTAATGATTATTTTTAAGGATATTTGAACTATAATCTTATTTGCAGCAATAATGTTTTATGTTTGACAGAAGAATTAGATTAGAAATTATTCATTCTTTAGCCCCATTACCTCAGAAGTGTCAGTAGTAAGGCAAGAGAAAGCTGGGTGTGACTATAATGTTTATAAAACAACAGCAACAACAACAATAACAACCAGGCCTCAGTCCTTCAGTGTCTGCATTTGCAGGTCATTAGAAAAGAGACAATTGGAGTAGTACTTCAGAAGTATCTCTGGTCACAGAGACTGTCAGAGCAGCTAAACCTTTTGAAGATAATTCTATCAGAAAGAGAAATGTGAGGTGAAGTTCTCATTTACTCTCTCTCTCTCTCTCTCTGTGTGTGTGTGGGTGTGTGTGTGTGTGTGTGTGTGTATGTGTGGTGTGTGTGTGTAGAAGAGAGGTTAATAATGAGCTAGCTCTCTCTCTCTAGCTCTCCACCCTATTTTTTGACACAGGAATCTCTTAGTAAAACCAGAGTTTGTTGAGTTCATTGATTGGTTAGACTAGGTGAGTGATGAACCCCAATTGTACCTCTCACTGATCTACTCTCACCCCCCATACACTGGGGTTCCAGGCCTGTGCCACTGTTTTTTGACATGGATTCAAGGGATCCAAATTCAAGCCCTCACGTTTTTATAAGAAGCACTTACAAATCATGCCTTCTCCCCAAACGCCCACCCTTTACTTTTGCAAGTCACCATGACTCACTATGCAGTCCATTATAGTCCCCAGCGATCTCTGATTGTGTATAGAGGATATTGGTTTCACAACTGTTTTGTTTGGACATTAGCTTCTATTTTCTATGTATCATAATTGAATAGAAGAGAGAATAAGCATCCTCCAATGTGCAGGACAGATTCCTGAAGAAATATGCTGCCCTCAGTACCGATACCAACAATGCTGGGTGGAAAACCCTTATTGCAGCCTTTGAGTTACTTGTCTCTAAAGTCTCTGTGTGTGAAATTGGGCTTATGATAATGGAGAATTCCCTAAGCTATTTAATTTGAACACAGTTATCAAAATATATAAATACATTTTCAACTAACGGTAAATAATTGTTATTCAATCCCCTCTTTATCTAAAGTTATGCTTCCAGAAAAGGGGAAGCAAAGGCTATTTAATATCAGAAATAAAAATCTTATCTTAAAATTGTATAATTTTGTTAGTTTTTAAATGACTTAGGTACATGCATCTATAATAAGTAAAAATGTATGATAGACTTATTTTATAGTTAGAGAAAGTGAAGTCATGGGAGGCTGAGATATAACCTCCTCAGAGAAGAGGAAGTTCCCCTTGGATACCACCCTGCCCTGGACTATCCAATTGCAATATAACTAAGGGCATTTATTCTCATTGAGGCCCAACCGGGCAGTCCGGGATCCAATGGCAGACAACAGAGACTGAGACAGACTCTGCTCTAATTATTAGGGGACCCACATGAAGACCAGGCTGCATTTCTTCTACAAATGTGTAGGAACGTAGCTTCAGCACATCCTTGTTCTTTGACTAGTAGTTCAGTCTCTGTGAGGCCTCCATCCATGGGCCTAGGTTAGTTGACTCTGTAGATTTTATTATAGTGTTGTTGATCCTTCCCACTCACTCAATTCTATCCCCCCTGAGATACAATCTAAAGGCGATCTGAGCAGCAGTTGTCACCACTTTGTATGTGTCTGTGTACATCAATGTGCATGTGTGTACATGCACAGGTGGAGGGCAGAGGAAAAATTCAGGCATGTTTCTTAATGAGAGAGGATCTTTTGATCAGCATTGGACTCACCAATTTGGCTGAGTTAGACTGACCAGAGAGCTCCAGGGATCCTGTTTCCATTCCCCCAAACTGTTATTTTAAGCACATACCTTCAATCTCAGCATTTGACTATTTCAAGTCCTCATCTATGTGTAGAAAACACTGACTGAGTAAGTCATCATTCCATCCCTGCCACTTGTGTTTTGAGTATTAGAGTTACAGCTATGTTTATCTTCATCCTTCTGTCAGAAGCTTTGTACAAGAAGACAACTGTCAGTGATTAAACTTTTTAATGCTGGACAGCAAAGAAGGGGTGTGAACTACATATCTATTAGATTCTCTTACTTCTTCTATCTTAATATTTAAGTGCCAGTGAAACTTTGAAGGATGCAAGTAAACATTTCATTATTCGACCTGGCAGTTGGGGAAAGGATGATAAAGATCTGTGCTTTTCACCTCTGTTATTTAACCTAATTGAACTTGAACAGAAATGAGAGAAAAAAAAAAAACCTCAAGAGAAAATGCAATCCCATAATACTAAATAGAACAAACACATGTTAAAAGAACTATGCATTATAATAAAACCTATACATGAGAAACTGACAGCCAACATCATCCTAAATGGAAAAAATTGGAGTGATCATACTGAAATCAGGGACAAGACAGAATCCATTAACACCATTCCTTTTCAATTTAGAGCTTGGTGCATAGGTGGATCATTAAGGCAAGAGAGAAACATAATAAGTGTTACCAAGTGCACCAGGGAGCCAGGCAACTCAACAGCCTGCTGTGTGCAGCCCGCCAGGAGAGAGTGATCTCCCAGCAGCACTTTCACTTCTGAGCATAGGAGGTGAGATCTCCAACTTCTCTCTGGAGGGGAACAGCTAGGAGCACACAGGGCATATGATCAGTCCAGCAGCTGGGACAGAAGTCCTCCTGCCACCATTTGCACTGGGGAGCTGGGCCTTCTGTGCAGGACCCACCAGGAGAGAGAGATCTCCCAGCAGTGCTTTCACTACTGAGCACAGAGGTGAGGTTTCCACCTCCTCTCTGGAGGGGAACAGCTAGGAGCACACAGGGCATACGAATAGTAGAGCAGTTGGGACAGAAGTCTTCCTGACACCATTTGCACAGGGAGTCTGACGACTCTACAGCTTTCTGTGCACAGATCCTGACAGAAGAGAGTTGGTGTCCCAGAACTAAGGACACAAAGGAGGGACAAGCTCTAGCCAGAGACAGCAAGACCAACTAGCACCAGAGATAACCAGATGACAAAAGGCAAGCACAAGAATCCTATCAACAGAAACCAAGGCTAGTTGGCAACATCAGAACCCAGTTCTCCCACCACAGCAAGTACTGGACACCCCAACACACCAGAAAAGCAAGAGTTGAATTTAAAATCATATCTCATGATGCTGATAAAGGGCTTCAAGAAGGACTTAAATAACTCCCTTAAAGAAATATAGGAGAACATCAGTCAACAGGTAAAAGCTCTTAAAGAGGAAACACAAAAATCCTTTAAAAAAATACAGGAAAACATGGGTCAACAAGTAGAGGCCCTTAAAGAGGAAACAAAAAAATCCCTTAAAGAATTACAGGAAAACACAAATAATCAAGTGGAAGAACTGAACAAAACCATCCAAGATCTAAAAATGGAAGTAGAAACAATAAAGAAATCACGAAGTGAGACATCTCTGGAGATAGAAAATCTTGGAAAGAATTCAGGAGTCATAGATGCAAGCATCAACAACAGAATACAAGAGATAGAAGAAAGAATCTCAGGGGCTGAAGATACCATAGAAAACATTGACTCAACAATCAAAGAAAATGCAAAATGCATAAAGCTTGTAACCCAAAACATCCAGGAAATCCAGGACACAATGAGAAGACAAAACCTAAGTAAGGATTATAGGTATAGAAGAGAGCGAGGATTTACATCTTAAAGGGCCAGTAAATATCTTCAACAAAATTATAGAAGAAAACTTCTCTAACCTAAAGAAAGAGATGCCCATGAATATACAAGAAGCCTTCAGAACTCCAAACAGACTGGACCAGACCAGAAAGTCCTCCCAGCACATAATAATCAAAACACCAAATGTAGTAAACAAAGAAAGAATATTAAAAACAGTAAGGGAAAAAGGGCAAGTAACTTATAAAGGCAGACCTATCAGAATTACACCAGACTTCTCACCAGAGACTTTGAAAGCTAGAAGATCCTTGGTAGATCTCATACAGACCCTAAGAGAACACAAATGCAAAACTCTCAATCACCATAGATGGAGAAAACAAGATATTTCATGATAAAACCAAATTTACACAATATCTGTCCACAAATCCAGCCCTACAAATGATAATAGATGGAAAACGCCAACACAAGGAGGGAAACTACACCCTAGAAAAAGCAAGAATGTAATCTTCTTTCAACAAACCCAAAAGAAGATTTTCACACAAACATAAAAATAACATAAAAAATAACAGGAAGCAACAATCACTATTCCTTAATATCTCTTAACATCAATGGACTCAATTCCTCAATAAAAAGACCTAGACTAACAGAAATATTTTTCATGTAAATCTTCAATTTTATAAGAAAATATTTGTAATTCCTCTTTCAATTAATTTAGTAACTTTTTATGTCTACCATTTTATTTGCATTATTTTTCATGATAATCTTCAATTTTAACATGTTTTTCTATATATTTCTTCTATTTTATCAGAAATGGTTTCCACGTAAATCTCTGATTTTATCACAAAATGTTTTTAATTCCACTTTCAATTAATTTAAAAAGTTTTTTTTATTTCTACCATTTTTTCTGTATAATTTTCCATGAATTAGTCAATTTTAATGTGTTTGTCTATATATTTCTTGAATTTTATCAGAAATATTCTCCATGTAAATTGAATTTTACCTGAAAATGTTTATAATTCCACTTTCAATCAACTTAGAATTATTTTTATGCCTACTATTTTGTTTGTACAATTTTCCATGATAATCTTCAATTTTAACATGTTTTTCTATATATTTCTTCAATTTTATCAGAAGTATTTTCCATGTAAATCTTCAACTTTATCAAAAAATGCTTATAATTCCACTTTCAATCAACTCAGAAATACTTTTATGCCTATCATTATTATATCTATATAAAATTTTCCATTATAATCTTCAATTTTAACATGTTTTTCTACAATTTTATCAGAAATATTTTCCATGTAAATCTGCAATTCTATCATAAAATGTTTCTATTTCATTTTCAATTAATTTAACAATGTTTTTTATATCTACCACTTTACTCTTTAATTTTCCATGAAAATTGGCAATTTTAACATGTTTTTCTATATATCTCTTCTATTTTATCAGAAATATTTTCCACATAAATCTTCAGTTTTATAATAAAATGTTTTTACTTCCTTTTTCAATAAAAGAACATGCTTTTCAAAAAAAAAGTGTCACCAAGAGGAAAAAGAAGTCAAACTGTTCCTATTTACAGCTAATGTGATATTGTACATAAGAGATCCCAAGCATTCTACCAGAAAACTCTGGAAATGATCAACAGCTTCAGAAAAGTTGCACGTTACAAGATTATTTTGCAAAAATCAAGAGTTTTTCTATATACTAACAACGTACACACAGAGGAAGAGATCACAGGCACACTATTCTTCACAATAGACTCAAAAACTATAAAATGTCTAGCAGTGAGATGAAAGGCCTCTACAGTGAAAGCTTTAAATAACTGAAGAGAGAAATAAAGAACCTAGAAAATGAAAAGACATCCTATACTCACGGATTATTAGGATTAATACTGGAAAATTTTGCATTCTATCCAAAATTATTTATCATTCAGTGGAATTCCAATCAAAATTCCTATGCAGAAATAAAAAGAATCTATCCTAAAATTCACATGGGATCACAAAAGACCCTGAATAGCAAAAAACCCTGAGCAGAACCAAAAAACAAACAAACAAACAACAAAAAATAACATCAATACTGGAGGAATTATCATTCCAAACCTCAAGATATATTATAGAGCTGTAGGAATAAAAACAACAATGTACTGCCACAAAACAGACATATAGACCAATAGAAAAGAATTCAGACCCAAATACAAGTACCTATTTAGTCTTTAGCAAAAATGCCAAGAACTCACACAGCATCTTCAACAAATGGTGCTGGGAAAACCGCATGTCCAAACACGTGTGGGCATGTATGAAATTAGATCTTCATTTATGGCCTTAAGTCAAAGCTAACTCCAAATTCACCATGATCTAAATATCAAACCGGAAATACTGAAACTGCTAGAAGAAAGCCACAGACAGTGCCTACAAAATATAGATCCAGTAAGGACTTCTTGAATACAATCCCATTGGCTCAGGAGCAGAGGCTAACAACTGACAAGTAGGACCTCACAAAACTAAAAAGCTTCTTTACTGATAATAATCAATCTAGTGAGGAGGAAGCCTGCAGAATGGGAAAGGGTCTTTGCCAACTATATATCTAACATATAATCGATTAACATCCAGAATACATAAAGGCAATTAAAAAATAAGAGACAAAAGAGGAAATCATCACTCAAAGACTGGGCTTGGGGACCTCAACAGAGAGTTCTTAATAAAAAAAATGGCTAAAAATGATTCCCCAAATTCATTGCCTCACATTCACTGACTAGGAATTAGGAGAGTACAAATCAAAACAACTTTGAGATTGCATTTTTACCCAAGTCAGAATGGCAACTAGCAAATAAAAAATGCTGGAACAGTTGTGGAGAAGGAGACCTCTCATTTGCTATTAGAGGGTTTACAGACTGGTTCAGTGTTTTGTGACAGACTTCCTAGGAGATACAATACACAAACATCTACTAACTTTACATAGGGAACCCATGAAAGGACAAAGTATTACAGATACCACAAATGTCTATTACACACAGGAATATGGATGAGGGGCTGGTTACCATAACAAAAGTGACTCAGAGATAGCTGCATCAGCAAAGCCCACTCCAGTGTGTATGACAATGCGTGTATGACAACCCTCCAAAGCTAGAAACCTGGAGCATACTGTACATGTTGCTCGATGGGTTGCAGAGTGTCCTCTCCTGGTGGCTGGCTCAGTTAGTGTGAATCTCTTCCAGGCAGCTCAGATCACCTTCGTTTCCTTTGGGCAGTTCAGCTGTTGTCTGATTCTTCTTGGCTGGGCTTGTCTGTGATTTTGCAGCCTCTCTTGTCTGAGAGTGACCCCCCCCAGCAATCTTTTCTTTAAAAATACTTTTGCAGATGAGAGAGCCTAGTAGGTATGGTTAATTTCAGGGACTTCCTGCAATTAGTTTGAGTTTAGTACTCGCTGTCTACCTGAGTTTACCTGCAGAACAGAATGTTTCAGTCTTGGAAGAAACGGCTACACAACATCCACCTACTCTGAAAATCAGTTGGGAGAACACCTAAGAAGCTAAAAATAAATATACCATCTGACTCAGCCATACCCCTCCTTGGCATATGCCCAAAGGATTTGATATCTTATTCCACAGATACTTGCTCAGCCACATTGTTTGCTGCTCTATTCACAATAGATATGAAATGGAAGCCACCTATATACCCTTCAGTCAATGAATATATAGGGGAAATGTGATTATATGCACTATGGAACTCTATTCTGCTCAAAGAAAAATAAAATGAAATTTTCAGGTAAATAACTAGAACTAGAAAAGATCATACTGACAGAGGTAACCCAAATCCAGGAAGATAAACATTGCATGCTCTGTCACTGGCTGTTCCTAGCTTCAAATATTTTGATGTGACTACATAACCTGAAGTAGCCACTGAAAACAGAAAGGTGAAAGAAACCGTGGTTGCAAGGAATAGCAACCGAGAAGGGAATAGTGGGGGTACAAGTGATCTGATGTGGGAAAAGGGGAAAGACATTAGTTTGAGAGCAGAGTAATGCAGAAGGAGGGAGAGAGAGAAAGGAGTATAAAATAACAGGAAGGATATCTTAAAAGTTTTAAGGAATAATATTACTACTTATTCACCTAAAATTACATATAATACATATAAGTCTACTCACACACACACACACACACACACACACACACTTTACCCACCTGGATTAACAAGGTTCCTCCAAGAGCCATAGATTATCTAACAAAACCCCCAAAATCAAAGATGAGAAGCCCCTTTTCAAGTAGTTGACCTTGGAGTTCAAGAGACTCTCAAGACATTAAAAGCTATTGTTGTAGCCCATGGTTGCCTTGCAGAGGTGGAAGGTCCTGATTGCTGAAGACACCATGTACTTTAGACACAGGAAAGAGAGGACCACAGGTGGATATGACCTGAATGCCTTTTTTTTTTTTTTGAGGACTAGCTTTCTTGATACCAGAAGTTACCATGCAAACTTTAAAGGAAGAAAAACAACAAATACTCCTGTCTGGCTATCTGTGTAGCTATCATGAGGTTCAACAACTAACAGTGTGGTTCCATTTTCTGCTTCTTCACAACCTTGGGATGTCCAGGCACTGCTGTATACCACGTGGGAAAGGATGGAGCCGAGCTGGGTTCTGCAGTATACTTTTTCCCTGGGGGTGCCCAGGAACCCCAGGAGGGATGGAGGGAAGTCCAGAATGGGGGGGCATCATGATCCCAGTCCAGCAGTGCATACTGGAGTGGGGAGGGGGTTACTCGAAGACTTCAAAGTTACAGTTCTTTTAGATGATATTTAATGAAACAGCGTGTTTGCATTCACTTTATTTGGGATGACCCAAGGGCTATGTATATGAAACTTGGTGAGTGGGAAGGAGTTTTTCTTAAGGTGAAGGTTTATTGGCTGAGGCTTAAAGTTCTGGGGATACTTCATTTGTATGAAGACCTATCCCAGGAAGGTGAACCTTTAATCTCTCCAAGAACTATGTGATATTCCTCAGGTAGAAGATTGGGGTTAGGGCTCCCCAGATAAAGTGGAGAAAAGGAAATCACACAAAGAAAAGGCAGTCGTCCGTTTTGTACTGAATTCAGAAAAACTGTCCGGACATGATAGACTACAACTTTAGTGGCGAGGAGCAACAGACCAGCATGCTATGGTAACCCTAATGGTGAAATAATGTCACATATATCCTGTTGTTATCCAATATCTATCTAACTGGACCTAATATCTGCTCCACAAGAGGGAAATCATGCCTGGTACTTAAATGAAGGAGTTGGTCCTGCCTCAGATCCAAATCAGGGTTTTGGGATGGGATGAGGAATGAGCACTTTCCACATGATTTGCAGGTGAGTCTTATGTAACACTAAGGCCTGAGAAATGGAGATTCAAGCTTCTTGCACTCACAAGAACTATTTATTTATTCTCCTAGAGAGTCTTAAGACACTCGCCATCTTTGCAGCCATAGATGAAAATCACAGCATTTTGCAATTGTCCAAAACTTCCACAGAGTGAAGCTTAGGGAAAATGTTTTCTTCAAATGAAGAATTTCTGAAAACAGGCTCTTACTTGGCACACCCATTACAAAAGGTGCCTAGATTTTAGACAAACACTGTTTGAGAGGAGTTGGGGACAGGTGTTTGAGTGTTTTGACATCTTCTTGACTCGTGGCTAACAGGGGAATAAATAATCTTGAGGGGAATAAAACATCTTGACTAAAAACAACATGGGGAGGAAAAAATGTGTTTTAGCTTACAGTGTGTATATATAGTCCATCATCCAAGAAGTCAGGCAGGGCAGTTACCACAAGATAGGAACTGTAGCAGAGGTCATGGAAGAGTGTTGCTTAAAGACTTGGTCTCCATTCTCCAGGACTTTCTCAGCTTGCTTTTTTTTTTTTTTTTTTTGAGACATGGTTTCTCTGTGTAGCCCTGACTATCCTGGAACTGACTCTGTAGATCAGGATGGCCTCAAACTCAGAAATCCACCTGCCTCTGCCGCCCAAGTGCTGGGATTAAAGGTGTGCACCACCACTGCCTGACTTTTTTTTTTCATAGCTACCAGAACTCTGTTCCCAGAAATGTCACCATGTACAATGTGTTTGAGCCTTCCACATCATTTATTAATTGCCCCACTGATTTGCCTACTCACCAATCTTATGAGGGCATTTTTATAATTGTAGTTTCCTCTATTGCAATAACTCAGCTTGTGTCAAGTCGACAAAAATAAAATAGCCAAACAAACAAAAACAACCAACCAAAACACACATCAGAACAATTAAAGAAACTGAGACTATGAATTTGAGAAACAGAGCAAGAGGGAGGGTTATAAGAGAGGCTGGATAAAGGAAAAGGAAGAGTGGAAACTATACACATATTTTTTTTTCTTACTGTTTTTTCAATTATTCACCTTACATCCTGATTACAGTCCCCTCCCTCATTCCTTCCTCCATCGCCGCCTCCCCTTCTCCTTAGAGAAGAGGGAACCCACCCTGGGTACCACCCCACTCTGGGACATTTAGTCCTAGTAGGACTATGCACATCCTCTCCCACTGAGGACAACCAGGCAGTCTAGGTAGGGAAGGAGATCCAATAGCAGGGATCAGAGTCTGAGATAGCCCCTGTTCCACTTGTTAGGTGTCCCACATGAAGACAAAGCTATACCTTTGGTACAAATGTGTAGGGGGCATAGGTCCAGCCCCTGCATCCTCCCTGGTTGGTGGCCCAGTATCTGTGAGCCTCTATGGGCCCAGGTTAATAGCTTCTGTAGATATTTTTACAGTGTCCTTGACCCCTCTGACTTGATCAATTCTATCCCCTCTTCCACAAGATTCCCCAAGCTCTGCATAATGTTTCTATGGGCTTCTACATCTGCCCCCACCTGCTACTGGATGAAGTCTCTCAGGAGACAGTTATGCTAGGCTCCTGTCTGCAAACATAGCAGAGTATCATTAATAATAGTGTCAGGGTTTGGCTCTCTCACATGGGATGGGTCTCAAGTTGGAGCAGTTATTGGGTGGCTATTCTCTCAGTATCCATTCCACCTTTATTCCTTCACATCTTGTAGGCTAGATGTCACCCTTTCTCCTCTGGAAGTCCTGCTCTGCTATTGGAGGTGGTCACTCCAGGCTCTATATCCCCCTCTAGTAGGAATCTCAGCTGGCATGCCCTGCCCATAGACTCCCTGTATCATTCCCTGTCCCATGCCTCCAGCTAGTCTCATAGATGCCCTCCTATGATTTCTAACATCTCTGAGATTCCATTTTACACCCACCAGAATGGCTAAGACCAAGTGACTGCACATGCTGACAATGATGTGGAGCAAGGGGAACACTCTTCTATTGCCATTTGGAGTGAAATCTTATATAGCCATTTTGGAAATCAATTTGACAGTTTCTCAGAAAACTGGAAATAACCCAGCTATACCACTCCTAGGCATATACCTAAAAGACTCCCCACTATACAACAGAGACACTTGCTCAACTATGTTCAAAGCAGCTTTATTCATAATAGCAAGGAACTGAAAATGACCTAAATGTTCCTCAACTGAAAAATGGATGAAGAAAATGTGGTACATCTACACAATGAAATACTACTCAGCTATTAAAAGCAAAGGCATCATGAATTTTGCAGGCAAATGGATGGAATTTGAGAATATCATACTGAGTAAAGTAACCCAAACCCAAAAGGACATGCATGTTATGTACTCAAGTATAAGGGGACATTAGCCATAAAGTCCAGGATGCCCATGCTACACTCCACAGACTCAAAGAACCTGGGTATTAAGGAGGCCCCAAGAGAGGACATGTGAATCTCATTCAGAAGGGGAAACTAAATAGTCATTGGAGGTGGATGGAGGGAGGGAACTGGGTAGAAAAAGGGGCAAGGAGGAGAACAGGGACAGTGATTAGGCATGGGGGGGAGGCAGAAGAGGGCTGGAAGTAATTGTATTTTAATCTATAAAACTAAAATAAAAATTTTAAATTATGTCCTTTGGTTATATGCTGTAGCTAAATGTTGTACCCCAAACTCTACATAACCAAGTAGTTGATTAGGGAAGTTTTCACACACACACACACACACACACACACACACACACACACACCTATTTTTGCCAGGCTCCCTCTAGACTCAGGTTCATTATAACTCAGTTCCTGAGTGTTGGAAGTATAATTGTGTTATACTATACCTGGCACGTGGCTTCTATGTATGCTTCAAGTGAACAAACTTTATTACTTCTTTTTTGAGACAGTTTATGTTCACAACAAAGTCTACTGGAGCATAGAGTATTTTGTAATTGATTTCCTATACATACCAGGCCCCATTATCTTTCACCACCCATCATAGCACAATGACTCACCCTTATTACCCATGGGCAACAATTTACAGAGGGATCACTCATGGCAGATGGCTCTGAGAGCATTGGCTATGGAGTAATGATAGGTACTTACATTGTGGTATCACGTGGGATAATTCTAATCTTAAAAATAACTTTTGCTTCTACCTAGTCATCTGTTTTCCTTCCTCTGAGCCTTTTACAATCAGTCATCATTTTATTTTCACTGTGCAGAGTGTTAGCTGGCTGGAATCCCACAAAATGTAGCATCTTTTAAAGCTCATCTGCTTTCAGTTCGCAACAAGCAGTTGAGTTTTCTTTGTGTCCTTTCACGGTTTCATAGATCATTTCCTTTCAGTGCTAAATAATCATATAGTTATAGATGTACCAAGGTTTTCTTAATCACTCACCTCCTGAAGGATATTCAAGATGCCTCCAGATTTTGACAAGTTTTCATTAAGCTCATATAAACACTGTGTGCAGGCCAGTGAATTTGGCTAAGGACTACAGGCTGTCATTCTTGATTTGTGTTATGTGTGCTTAGTTTTGCAAGAAAACTCTTCCCAGATGCTATAACCCTTTGTATCCACACCAAGAGAGAACAAGAGTTCCTGTTGCTCCATTTTCTCCTCAGTGCTTATGTTGTCTGTTTCGAGTTCTGGCCATTCCAACAGGTATGTAGTAGTATTGTTTTAGTTAGATCCTAAAGTTAGTGTCCTAAAGGCCAATGCTATGCTTTGAAAGTGTTCCCTCTACATTTGGAGCGACATCAATTAGATTAGTAAGAAGTTAACTCTTGAAGACTGGATTATATGAGTTCCATCTTGATTATGGAATTACTGTGCAGTGGTTGCAAATGTTAGCTTATCATTTTGCCAGTAGCGATTAAAGGGAACTGAAAGAAGGCCTTCAACAGACATATCTAATGCCCATGCTTTAAAGAAGATCTTGAAGCTGGGCAGTGGTGGCTCATGCCTTTAATCCCAGCACTTGGGAGGCAGAGGCAGGTGGATTTCTGAGTTTGAGGCCAGCCTGGTCTACAGAGTGAGTTCCAGGACAGCCACGGCTACACAGAGAAACCCTGTATCGAAAAACCAAAAAAAAAAAAAAGAAGATCTTGAACTTCTAGTTTCTAAAATAGTGAGTTTATTCTATATAAAAATCAGAATATCTCCAATACAAGTAGGCAGCTAGGCTAGCTCCCATGAGAAACTTTGTCATACAGAAGAGTGATATGTCCAAGGTGACATGGTTGGAAAATGATGGAGCCTGTTAAAGGTCTGGTCATCCTGTCTCCAGAGTACATATTTTAAAATCAGTACCTTTCTCCCACAACTCACGATTATTTCACATTTTTCCTCTTATTTATTCTTTTGTAAAGTACACAGGGCTCATGCATATTTATAAAATACTACGGGAAATGTTGACAGACACGTATATTGGGCAGTGTTCAGTCAGAGAAAACAATCTAGCTCCTCAAATAAGCATCACTCGTTTATAGTGAAAATATTCAAAATTCTTTCTACCTTAAACATATATACATAGTAGTATACTATCAACCTTTATAGTCAGCCCACCATGAAGGAGAATACTAGCACTTCTTCCAATATAGCTGAAAGACATGTGGGAAGATGTTTCACTGAGAACAAATAAGTGTTTTTCTAGAAGCTGCCTTGAAAAAGGGCATGTGATGTTTTGCTGGAGTGGACCCATGAAAGAACACGTGATGTTTGGAAAGACTATAAATTAAACCCAATAGACAGTGGGTTATTGTCTGTCATTGTTTTCCTTAGCGCTCTTTGGTGGTCTTTGTTGGGCTTTGCTAACCCTAGTCTTCATTGATAACACTGTAGCATTGGTTTGCCTTGCCTTCTTTACTGATCTTCACTTGTCATGACTTCATAGAGAGAAACTCCCCAAAGAACTTCTTGCAATATTCCAGTGACTTTGTGTCATGTCTGTGGACTCAGGCTAATTGGCAGTATCTTGAGGTTTCTGCTGGATAGAACTGCCATTGCTGATTAATGAATGGTGTTTGCATGTGGATCGAGCTACCACTGCTGATTTATGTGAACTGAACTGCTACTATCATGAAAATGAAGGTTGGAATTGCCCAAAAAGAACTATTTCTAAACAGGTCCATTTCTCCTGTACCATATTAACCTTTCCTTTCCATTACATCTTGTGAATGGTGGGCTAGATGGGAGGTTAAAGTCTTTATGAAGCCTTATTAAAGTTGATTTTGAAAAATCTAAGCCTACAATTCCCCCCGAGCTGCAATCGTACCATTGGGGAGGTCTTACTCCTTAGAGTTCTTGTTGGGGGAGATATGTCACTGAGTCTATGTTTTGATGTTTTAAAAGTCCACATCAGACCTATTCTCTTATCTCTCTGTGTCTCTGTCTCTCTGTGTCTCTGTCTGTCTCTCTCTGTGTGTCTCTTTCTTTGCCTCTCTCTCTGCCTCTTTCTGCCTCTGTCTCTCTCTGTTTCTTTTTTTTTCTTTTTAAAGTTTTTTTATTTACATTCCAAGTCATTTCCCCTTTCCCGTTTCCCACCTCTCCGAAAGTCCCATAAGCCCCCTTCCCTCCCTTTTTTCCCCATTCAACCCCCTCTCGCTTCTCTGTCCTGGCATTCCCCTACATCCAGTCTTTCCAGGACCAAGGGTCTCTCCTTCCATCTTCTTGGAAATCTATTGATATGCGAATTGTGTCTAGGGTATTTCGAGATTCTGGGTTAATATCCCCTTATCAGTGACTGCATACCATGTGTGTTCTTTTGTGATTGGGTTACCTCACTAAGGATGATATTTTCAAGTTCTGACCATTTGCCTAGGAATTTCGTGAATTCATTGTTTTTAATTGCAGAGTAGTATTCCATTGTGTATATATACCATATCTTCTGAATCCATTCTTCCATTGAGAGACATCTGAGTTCTTTCCAGCTTCTGGCTATTATAAATAAGGCTGCTACGAACATAGTGGACCAACCCTACAGAGGGCTAATATCCAATATATACAAAGAACTCAAGAAGTTAGACTCCAGAGAGCCAAGTAATCCTATTAAAAAATGGGGTACAGAGCTAAACAAAGAGTTCTCACCTGAAGAATATCTAATGGCTGAGAAGCACCTAAAGAGATGTTCATTATCCTTAGTCATTAGGGAAATGCAAATCAAAACAACCCTGAGATTCCATCTCACACCAGTCAGAATGGCTAAGATCAAAAACACAGGAGACAGCAGTTGTTGGCTAGGATGTGGAGAAAGAGGAACACTCCTCCACTGCTGGTGGGATTGCAAGCTGGTACAACCACTCTGGAAAGTAGTCTGGCAGTTCCTCAGAAAACTGGGCATGACACTCCCAGAGGATCTGGCTATACCACTCCTGGGCATATACCCAGAGGCTTTACCTGCATGCAATAAGGACACATGCTCTCTCTCTGTTTCTCTCTCTGTTTCTCTCTCTGTTTCTCTCTCTGTTTCTCTCTCTGTTTCTCTCTCTGTTTCTCTCTCTCTCTCTCTCTCTCTCTCTCTCTCTCTCTCTCTCTCTCTCTCTCTCTCTTTCTGTATCTCTCTGTCTTTCTCTCTCTGCAGGAGACCAGGATTTAAGCTCTCAGCTATTGCTTCAGTGCTGTGCCGGCTTGCCTGCCCAACTGCCTGAGGGCCACAGAAATTCCCTGTATGATGGTCATAGCAGACTAAACTGTAACTAAGTCTTTAATTAAATGCCTTCTTTCATAAATTGCCTTTGTCACTGTGTCACTTCACAGTAATAGAACAGTGACTAAGATACCCACTCCAACACTGTTTGCTCTTTGAATGGTATGTTTCGACAATGGCATTAAGGTGTTTAGAGATATATATGGATTTATAGTGGTGATATTTCTTTGCCCTTTATTGCATTTGTTGTTTGTTTTTGCTTTACACACCATTTCTATCTTTTGTGTCTTTAATTTTGTACTTTATTTGGTTTCAGTTTCTTCTCTGTTTTGACATGCCAATTTTATGTTTCTATTTTTGTTACTTTAAAAAATAGTTGTTATAGAGTTTGAAATATATTTATAATTCGCTCATGTCTGCTCTCAAATAAGACTGCTTCACTGACTTTGCAAGCACTCCATCCACAATAACAAAATATTCCTGATTCCTTCACACTTGCCATTGTGTCATTCCAATTACTCAGTTCACCTGATGGTGGCACACATATGCGAACGTTATTATTTTGAACTAACAATGATCAGTAGATCCATATACCAAGAAGATACTCCAACATGTAATGAGGACACATGCTCCACTATGTTTATAGCAGTCTTATTTATAATAGCCAGAAGCTGGAGAGAACCCAGATGTCCCTCAACAGAAGAATGGATTTAGAAAATGTGGTACATTTACACAAATGTGGTACATTTACTACTCAGCTAGTAAAAACAATGAATTCATGAAATTCTTAGGCAAATGGATGGAATTAGAAAATATTCTGAGTGAGGTAAACCAATCACAAAAGAACACACATGGTATGCACTCACTGATAACTGATAAGTGGATATTAGTTCAGAAGCTAGGAATACCTAAGATATATTTCACAGACCATATGAAGCTCAAGAAGAAGGAAGACCAAAGTGTGGATACTTCGGTCCTTCTTAGAAGGGAGAAAATACTGAGACAAAGTGTGGAGCAGAGACTGAAGGATAGGCCATGCAAAGACTGTCCCACCTGGAGATCCATCCCATATACAGTTACCAAATCCAGACACTATTACACTATTGTGGATGCCAACAAGCGCTTGCTGACAGGAGCCTGATATAGCTGTCTCTTGAGAGCCTCTGCCAGTGCCTGACAAATACAGAGATGGATACTTTTGGCCAACAATTGGACTGAGCACAGGGTCCCCAATGGAGGAGCTAGAGAAAGGACCAAAGGACTTGAAGGGGCTTGCAATCCCATAGGAGGAACAGCAATATGAACCAACCAGTACCCCTAGAACTCCTAAGGACTAAACCACCAACCAAAGAGTACACATGGAGGGACCCATGGCTCCAGCTACTGATGTAGCAGAGGATGGCCTTGTTGGCCATCAAAGGGAGGAGATTCCCTTGGTGCTGTGAAGGCTCGATGCCCCAGTGTAGGGGAATGCCAGGACAGGGAAGCGGGAGTGGGTGGATTGGTGAGCAGGGGGAGGGAGAGAGGATAGGGAGTTTTCGGAGGGGAAACCAGGAAAGGGGATAACATTTGAAATGTAAATAGAGAAAATAACTAATTAAAAAATTTTTAAAAATTTATTAAGGCTTCATCTATTCATTCTTTGATTTTTTGGGGGGGTGGGGAGGGCTGTTTGTTGGTTGGTTTGTTTGCTTGCCTGCTTGGCAGTAAGAAGCACAAGTGATTAAAGCCAGGCTAATAAGTGCTCTCCCACGAAACTACTTCCTTAATCCTCCTGTTTTTATTCTCTAGACTTTTCCTTCTCTGCAGAATTTTATAAACCTTCAACATATAGCTGGTACAGGTTTTTATGTTCTGTTTTGTTTTTGTTTGTTTGCCTTTTATCCTGTTTGGTGTTTGTGGAGTTTCGTGGGTATCTGTTTTATTGGAGCATTACGTTTGGGGAGCTTGTTGGTCATATCCTGACAAACATTGCCTCTGTGCTAGTTTTGTTTGGTCCTGCACGCATGCCCCCTACATTTTTTATAGTTTTCTCATAGTTCATGGATTTTATGTTCATTTTCCTTCCATCTGTTTCCTCTGTGATTTTGAACCGGAACGTTGCCACGTTCTTGAGTTCTCAGCTTTTCCACGGCTGTGTCCAGTCCACGGTTCTGCCCATCAACACCATTGTTCATTATTCTCTTAAGTGTTTGACTCACAGTCAGCACATTTTTATGATTGTTTTCTGAAATCTTCATCTCTTTGCTCACATTGTCTATCTGTTTTTGTGTATTGCTTAACTCCTCTGCTAAAATTCCTAGTATGTTAGTCATATGTTTTTTAAAACATTTTAATCTGAATTGCTATATTCCTGTCATATATGCCTGCTCCAATACCCACACAGACTCTTCCAATAATATATATGATCAAAATGCAGACAACAGCTGATGGAGGTACCCAGGCAATCTTTACAGTGGAGTGTCATATACAGTTATAAGAGAAATGGTTTTGAGTTATTGTCTTTGGGTGTGTGTGTGTGTGTGTGTGTGTGTGTGTGTGTAATTAGTTAAGGCAACTACTTGGAATATTCCATTTCCTTATCTGTAAAACCTGAATTACCAGAGGTGTGCTGAGACTTACTTTTCAACGTGCCTCTGGTTAAATTTTACAAAATGTGAAACTCAGTTGTAAAAAGACTAACATTTTAAAAACACAAATTGCATAAGTTTCTGATTATATTGTTAAAGGCAAAATAGTTCCAAGTTATCTCACAACATTTCATTACCTATGTTTTTGAGTCTATTGCACTGACAACTCTTTATCAGAATAATAATAATAACAACAACAACAATAATAATAATAATAATAATAATATATAAAATCATGCAAACTGGCAAATAGACTTAGTTTAAACTTTTGGTGTTGTCTACAATGAGAGAATGAGGATGAGTACTCCCATCATAGGCTAAGTCTAAAAGGATACGTTTCTAATTGCTATATTTTAAATAGCACGAATTGGGAAATTCATCTATGAATTATGCAATGACCTCATTCAGCAAAATTATGATTCACTCACTGATGAGTGAGTGAGCTCTAGCGCATCCCCGGGCTTTAAACGTTTATTGTCTTCATTCGCCTTAAAGAAACCATCTACTTCTTTCATGCCAGAGCTCAGGTTGTTTCCTAGGTGTAATGAGGGACTGACTGTGGGCACAGGACAAACATCGAAGAGTGCTCCCTGGGAGAGTTTTCTGGACTACACATAAGCAACAATAAATATATCCTGTAGTTTATTCATATTTAAACATGATACGCTACCTAGAACGCTGGTCATACTAGTGATGTCTGACTGTGTGGTGACTGAGACAGAACAGAATGACTCGTCAGCAAAAGGTTTCAGAACTTACGTGCTTCTGTGTGGGTTTCGAAAAAGGGTTGTGAGGTGCGATGGTTTAAAGATTGGAAGCTAAAACAAGTAGAATTCACTTATGGAGCCAGTTTTGCCTTTCTTTGTTTAACAGTCTTGCTCATTGGGATACACTGGCTTTTGGCCATAGATTCACCAGCAGTGTCTTAAACTTAGATCCTTGGACTTCCGAGCCAATATTCAAAATCAGACCCTCATGGGATTTGAAAGGCATGGCATCTTCCTAGTGCATACAGTCCAGTCACGCCTCCAGGCAGGGCTCAGGAAGTGCTGAAACAGCACTTCTCAGCCTGTGGGTCATGACCACTGTGGGTATCCCATTTCAGATATTATGCATGTCAAATGTTTGCATGATGATCATAACAATAGTAAAATTACAGTTATGAGGTAACAAGGGAACTAATTTTATGGTTGGGGGTCACCACAACATGAGGGAGCATGTTAAGGGGTCGTAACATTGAGAAGATCGAAAACCACTGATCTGGAGGGGAAAGGAGGGTTAGTTAGAGTTGTTTTCAAAGTGTTCTCTGCTATTTCCCAGTTCTATCACCTTCGACCAGTTATTAGATTTCTCTGTACCTCAGTCATCCCATCTCTAGAATGGGAACAATGATAAAGGAGTAAGAGAGGTGCAACATGTAAGACGACAGATGATTTTTACCAGTATTGAAAGGGAGGGGAGAACCCTGTGATTATAGGCCTTATATTACCTTTTGGGTTTTGTTTGTTTGTTGTTGTTATTGTCAAATATTTGTTTTTATGCCTCATATGTTAATACTTAATATTTTAAAATCTGATTTGCTCCCCCAGTTTCTACTGGGAGGATATAATTGTCGACATAGAAGTAATAATTTCTTAAAACTTAACTTTCTTTGTTTATTTTGTGTAAAAAAAAAAAAAACCCTACTGCTTCTTCTAGCACAAATGATGGACTACATTTCTACTATAAAGTTTATCAATAGGCAAGGTTTCATTTATAAAAGACAAAAATTTCTGCTTTTTAAAGCTACATGCTATTTTTATTTCACGCCTGATGAAAGCTTTCTCTGTCTCATATGGTTATTATGGGCTGGGCTTTTAAATCTGGAGTCAGATCTGTACAAACCATATTAAAGATGTATTCAATCTTAAATTGTATTAAATCATTTAGCCATCTGTTTTAGAGAGAGATACCAAGTGCTTAAAATTAAACTTGACAAATATTTCATAAAAATTTAAGTGTGAAAAAGAATGGTATTTAAAATCTCAGAAGGCTTCCGTTGACGCACTTTTTCTTTTGGCCACAAGATGGCGCCTTTGCATTCTGAATCTCCACCACGAAACTCAAATTTTGAAATGGTTGACAAAAGAAAAAAAAGTGTTCTGTATCATTTCCCTCAAGCACTCTCCACTATACCTTTTGGGTAAAAAAGAATAAAGTTGGCGTGTATATAAAAATGGATTTCATTTTGAATCCCAAAAGACAATTTATGTGTGTTTTGAAGCTGGGTGGCTTGATCTGTTATTTCTGTGCGTCACTGAGAAAAGTCCCTTCAAACAACCAACATCTGTATGTCATTACACAATTCTCAAGACAGACATGACTCCCGAGCTAGAGCTTGTGAAATACTAGTCACAATGGAGTGTTCTCTCTACCCAAAAAGCAAACGGTGAAAATAGAGTCTTCTGGAAACAGGCACTGCGCAAGCATCTCTAGTCTGTTTCTGCTTGTCCTAAAAGGCCCCGTTTTGCTGGTTACTCTAAAAAAGACTATGGCTCATGCAGGTTGGGTTTTCATGGGATTTTAAGACTGGGGACTTGAATGTCTTTCATTCAACTCTTTAGGCAAAGAAAGTATTCCTTATCTACCCTCTCTTGATCATCTCACTGTCCCATCAACAAAACCCCACTTTGGTCAAAGTCTGCATCAGTGAAAAGGTTGACTAACTTTTATTTTAATTTGATAAACCTTTCCTGGACTGTATTGCTTCTAAAGAGTTTTGTGAAGATCGACTATCCTAAGATTTACTCTGCTTTGGCTTTCAAGTTAAGAATCTGCCAGGGCGCTTTTGTCGATCTTTAGAAGGCAATGTTTTGGTTTTGTATGTGGAGCTATTGAGAAACTACTTTACATTGAAAACAAACAACAACAACACAAACAAACAAACAAAAAATCCAAAGTTTTGTGCAAAAAGGACTGTGTGTCCCTCTGACTTATAGTTTAACCGTACCTCTGGGAGGTTACCGTGTAGGAGTTACTTGGTCCACTTGACGAGCCTCTTATCAAAGTCTATGCACCAGAAGACACGTTGTTTGTGTGAGAGTAGATTTCGCTTACATTCAAATGAAATTATGATCTCATGGTTTAAATTTTTTTTTTACTAATTATATAACCTCATGCAAATCTGAATTTCATTCAAGTCTGTGTATTTTGAGCATGGGGTTGAAGTCAAGTTAAACTGAAGGTCAAAGAGGTAAATGTAGGCTCACGCCATTTGCATAGAGACAGCCGGTTGTCACCTTCTCGAAGGGCTCCCCTTCTATAAGTAGCTCCTAGTCTAAAACAGCTACTTAGCACCTCCCAAGGTCTCCAGAACAATTTTGTTTGACCTTTTGTTAAAGACTGCCTCCACTAAGCAACTGATTTCCCTGTTCCCAAGGGTGGTAGGTTGAGACAGGTTTTACTGCGCTGTATATTAAAATTGGATCAACTCACATGGGTCCCAGGCCCTGCACAGAACCCTTAGTTATCTAAAAATAGAGGACACAGCTACAGCTCTTTAACTCAAGGACTGAGTTACCTGGGTATCATTATACCCACTTAAGTTATTTCCTGAAGAGATGATTTAACAGTCAGGGACTTCCTGCTTAAATTAGGACTGAAAAATCTGTACCACAGTGTGTGGGGGGATGCTAGCCAAAGAAACCCTGAGGTGGTCCACATCTGTGCTAGGTTAGAAATGCTAGAGGGTGAACCTCTCTGTGATAGGGATGGTTTCATGACAAATTCCTTGAAAGGACAAAGGGGATTATCTGGTGCCTATTACTGAGCTCAAAATGATTCAACTGACTTCAACCAGTTGACTATGCCAATTATCCTCCTAAGAAGGCTCTGCCAGGGTGGGAAATGTATTTTGAGGATGTCATAATGTGTATGAGAAAATAGGCTGCTCTCCTCTCCTTAGGATCACCTGCAATGTTTTGGTATGAGAGGGAAAGAGTGATTTTGAGGACTGTACCATCGTCAGCCTCATTTCCCCCATATCTAAGCTTTACGTGGCTCTTCTGAACTCAGAAAGCTCCTGGTCCAGTTGAATTTTTAAGGGTTTTATGAAGACGAATCTGCATCATACTATATAGTTGCGGTTTACTTTTCTTTCCCTGTTCCTTAAAATGGCCTGCTCTGTGGTTCCTGGGTTGGACAGTTGCTCCTCGTGTATAGAATTGAGGAGGGGAAGCATCTAGAACAGTGGTTCTTAACCTTCGCAAATGCTGTGACCCTCTAACACAGTTGTGGTGACTCCCAACCATAAAATCATTCTGTTACTACTTCATAAATGTAATTTTGCTACTGTTATGAATTGTGGTACAAATATTTGATATGCAGGGTATCTGATATGTGACCCCCAAGTGGTTGCAACCCACAGGTTGGGAACAGAGGTCAAGGATTGAGGCAGTTCTCACCACTTGTTAATTTAGGTCAATTAACCAATCATTGGCATTTTAGTTCTCAATATTGTGCTTGGCCAGAGTTCAACGTGACTAAGGTAGAGTACCAGCACCACCTAAGAAACCTCTTTGTTTGTCAAGGATAACAGAAGACAAAAAAATTAGCCTCCTGTTCTGAAGGCTTAAAGTTTTGCAGAGCAAAGCACCCAGGGCCTTGAACCAATCCATTATTCTGTTAAGTAAGATAATGCAAGGATTCAACTGGAAGAGGAAATGAAGTTTACCAAGCAGTCCAGGTGAGAAGGTGAGGGAAATGGTGGACCAATGTGGCATCAATACTCAGGAAGTGTGGCACTGATGGCCTGTCACTTGACTGTAGCATCTTTCAATTTCTATTCAAAAATCTACCCACCAGTACCTTGTAAATAATGAATTGTGGCCATTGACATCAATCCCAACTGGAATTTCTTCTTCTAACATCTGACTAAGTTTGTCAGAGGGTAATTATTTACATTCTGATGAGTCCAGGCGGTCTGCTAATTAATTCTTCTGTGGGCTTCTTGCCATCTTGTTGTTCCTAAATGCTACATACCGAGGGTGTGTGTAAACGGTGCTGGCACCGGGCCTACCATAATGATTATACACGTTGGAAGCTGGGTGCCAAGTGTTACTTAATTCTGTTTCCCTGAGGTCAAGGAGGAAGAGCTCCTGCTGTACTGTGTATTTACAATTTACAGCAAAGAGTGTGTGGATTGTGCTTCTACCTTAGGCGGTTAAGGAAACATTTTCTTTGTATCTATAGGAAAAATTAATGGGACTTGGTGCTAGTATTATAAACCTGTAAGACGGTGTTAGGAACGCTGGGCTGAAAACATAGTAACATTTTTATTAGCAAACATAATCACAAGGCTAAAATTATCTCTGACTAGGCAAGGGCATAGGAAACAAGAAGATGGCATAAGGAGGTCACACACTTTACTAATAACGAGAACAAATGAGAAATCAGGCCCACGTGTTTCAAGCAAGTCTTTCTTAAAATAACACAGTGGGAATAGAAGAAATTCGATTCCCTACCATCACAGGAATAACTAAAATCGGTTTATTTGAGACACTGTAGGATCTACGTGATAGTAAGCTAATAGTTAATCTCCAGTATAGATTAAATGTGTTTTGCAATCTCTGCTAGACAACTCAGATCTGGAAGTTTTGCCTTCAAGTTTGCTTTCTATAGACTGCCTTTCAATAAGATTCCCTCGTATTATTTTATGCTAAAGTGAATAGTAGATTCCAGTTATAAGTAATATTTCATTTCGGACAGACATCCAATTAAGTTGACCTTGTCGTTAAGAGAACCGTGTGTTTCACTGCTGAATTTAAAACTTTGATAATCATTTTAATGGCGCTTCAAAATGACCAGAAATCCCTAGCAATAGGGATTACACATTCTCCCATTTCCTCAGGCAAATACAGGACAAGACAGGCCACCTAGTCACGTTCCAGACGATGCTTTTCTCCTTCCGTATCAGAGAAGTATTTATGGCAGACACGATACCTCTAGGCTTCGCGGGTGAGGATGATAAACTGAGAAGTGACAGCTGAGGAGAGAGGAAAACCACGCAGGCAAGCCGAAGGCCTCTACCAGGGCATCACCTAGCATCAGTGAGTGAGGAGTGGATAGGCAGAAGCAGTGAACGGGCAACAGACGTTCAACCACAAGGCAGAGTTTCCCATTTTCCCGGAACCCAAAGAGAGCTAAGGAACTCTTAAATCTCCCGGCCACAATACTCTAAAACTTGAGCCCTATTTATATTTCAGTAAGTCATTAGGCACTGATTTCCCCTTCACTAGGATATCCTAAGTGAGGTTGAGTACAGTGGGGTCCATGCTGAGTCTGTCCTCCACGAACCCCACAGTCCTTTGTTTATGTGGTTTCTTCTACTGTGTACTGCCTAGCTGAGGAGGACAATAAAGGGATTTTGAGGTGTGTACTGCAGCTGCCTCCAAAATGGATGATTTCCTACGAATGAAACTGTAGTAGAGGAAACTCAGACGTAGCTTTTCGAAAGCCCCTTCCATTACAACCCAAGAAAAATTTCAAAAATTGTCATTTCATCACCATTAAAAAAAAATCAACACTTATGTATGTGCTTTCTACAGCCTGAAGCAGAAGCAAGATGCAAAGCTGCCCAGCTTTCAGGTTTCATTGGTGGTCTGTGATGGGGAATGTCATAGAGATCTCCTCCCAGGTGGGATGCTTTTTCCCCTCCCCGCTAGAGCACTAGAGCCTATTCTTTTAAATATGCAACTTACTTCCTATTTGCCTTCCCAATTCAAGTGAAACTCCATGAATGGAAACTTGGAACATTTGTTCTTCCTGAGAGACAGATCAGCAAGTTGTTGTGTACACATACCATTTTTCCTCTCTTAACTGAATTGTTTCAGGCACTGCACTGATGCCCTTCAGGAAGCATCCTTCACCCCTAGTAACCAGCAAAATCTTCTTCCAATATACCATGCTAAGAGCTTATGTCGCAGATATTGCCAATGAATGAAACAACCATTATTTATTTTCTGAAATAATATATTCTGGTAAATGAACTCCTCAACACCACTGTCTTCCAAATGACTTTATCATAAGCTGCATGGGCAGGAGCTCTTTTGAGCATGCACTGGAACTACAAGCTATTTTGATAGATTATATTCACCAGGTCCTGTGTTCCATAGATGTAACCACAGGCAGAAGAAGGAGAAGTGTGAATTTGAGGCAGTCTTGAGAAATAATTACAGAATAATTGAAAATTATAGCAATAATACATTGTTGTGAGCTGGCAATAACATTGTATTCATTTTTGCATTGCATCTCAGGAGAACTTGGTAATGGGAGTATTTAGCAGAGGCTGTTCATCTTATGTCAGACAGAAAGCAGAGAGAAAAGAATTACAGGAAGAGAGTGTGTCAAGATACAGCCCAAAGACACAGTCAGTGATATACTTCAGAAATTAGATCGTACTGTGTATTTTCAACAACTTCCCAGTAGCCACTCTATCATGACTTCATCAATGAATTAATCCATTGATTAAGTCAGAGCTCGTATGACCTAATTGTGTCTGGAAACATCCTCATTGTCACAAGGCAGAGGCATGCCTTACAAACCTCCTCCAGGCATCTCAATCCTGCTGTGTTTACAATTAAGATGAATCATCACTAACGCAGAATAATGACACAGTATATAAAAAGAACATATTTTATAAGGTAGTATAAACTAGTTTCTAATGTAAAATACTAATTAATGTTAAAGTATAACAACATACAAACTACAGGAAACTAAATGCATCCTATAAGAAAGTCAATGCAAGCATAAATATGAAACTTTTTTTTTCCTTCCACAACAAACTATCTTGTACCACCTTTATCAAACACTGTCTCCTTCTAGCAGAGAATACCAATGGTGTTATTTTTGTAACAAAAAATGTAACAAAATTATATTATCTCAAGTTTTAGAACAAATGTAACTCAGTATTTCTTTTCCATAGCTTTACTTAGTAGTGGCAATGATACTATTGAAAGTCACTTGATTCTCCTTAGAACATTTGGTTCAGATGTTAAATGTCAACCTACAGGTAACACAGTTTGAACACATAGTTCTTTGATGGTGCATGGTTTTGGGGACTTTTAGGAGATAGGGTCTATCTGGAAGAAGTAGCTTGTTGACCTATTTTCTGGCCCTGCATCTGCCTTATATCCCCATTTTCCCCATATAATCACAACAAGGTCACTTGTAAATTAAAGCAAAGGATTTGCAAATAGCTTTAATTCAGAAATGACTTGACTGTGACTATATAGGGGAAATGGGGATATAAGCATTTTCCTAAGACTCATTGGCTAGGACTAAGGCAGAGTCAGAAATTAGGTCAACAAGCTTCAGTCTTATGCAACCATTACTCAGTATTTTTAGTACTTGTGATTTGCAAGTTTACATGATACATAAATCTCTGTGCATAATCTAGTCATTTTTAGTAATATGGTAAAGTCCCTATAAGCCAAAATCAATAGTTACAGTGTTCTGTGAAAATCGTATGTGAAACAGATCATTCTTCATTAAGTAACATTTCACTAAAAAATACAAAGTCAACAGGAGCAATGTGCATCATTTCTCTACTTTTCATTTATGAATAACAGAGACTATAGATCAACCTTTTAAGTTACTGTTGATATCTTTTTAAACACTATCTGTGCCTTGGACACATAATATATTCTGTCTTATCTTAAAATAGCATTTCAAGCATCTTGCTTTTGCCTTCTAGAAATTGAATTAAATCCTGCAAATAATATTTTTTCCATCATTAATTTTTTGAGAACTTGGTGAAAACTATAAACTTTCTCTCTGGGAAAATGCCCATCTTTACAAAATGATTCTAGGTTAAACCCTTTGCTCTTGGATTGTTATAGTATTAAAAGAAAACTTCTTTCATACTTCTCAGTTCATTTGTAGCCCAGAGGTTGGGGGGATATCACCTGAGATGAAAGGTGGGAGAGTCCTTTGAGACTTCGAAAGCAGGAAAACTCCCTTTGGTATGTGGAAGCCTCTTTGTCCAGCAAAGGCAAAATCAAAACAAAATCAAAACCAACCAACCAAAAAAAACAAACAAAAAACAAACAACTAACAAAACAACCAAACAATTAACCAAACAACCAAACAAGCAATCAAACAAAAACCTATGGAGATAGGTCTGTTTAAGAAAACTTGGGATTCCCTACTTCATGAGATTGAGATTGGGGTAAATCAATTTTCCCAGTTTATGAGTAAAAATATCTTGGTCCTAGCTACCAAGGCACTTCACAATTTAGGTTTTACTGCACTGATAACTGGAGAATAGTTTCATGTTTTATTAGCTTAAATATTAAGAGACAATCTAGGAATTCTTTGAGACTTTACTATAAATTTAATGTTTTGTTAGTTTCTAGTCAGATAACTTTATAGCATTTTGTCCTATGCTGGAAACTATCTATAGATATTGGATGCTGACCTGTGTCCTCTCTACTTATTCTATTCACTACATTCTTTAGAAATAGTTTATTCAATATTCATTCTTGAAAATAATGTATTTGGATCATATCCATGTCTCCTTCCTTCCTCTCTAATTCCTCCCTTATCCCCCTACAATTTTCCATTCAATACAATGCTCTCTCTCTCTGTCTCTGTCTCTCTCTGTGTCTCTCTGTCTGTGTCTCTCTGTCTGTGTCTCTCTGTCTCTCTCTCTGTCTCTCTCTCTCTCTCTCTCTCTCTCTCTCTCTCTCTCTCCTCTCTCTCTCCTCTCTCTCTCCTCTTTCTCCCTCCTTCTCTCCCTCCCTTCTTCCCTCCCTTACTGAGTCCATCTACTTTTGCCTATATATGCATGTGTGTGGGACCATGTACTAGAGTATGGGTAGCCTCTCATGGGTCACAACCCTGAAGAAAACTGACTCTCTCCCAGCAGCCATCACTTGCCAATGGATCCTCAGATAGGGAGGGGTGCTTCTTCATGAACTACTCCACTGTATGCTAGAAATTTGACTGGCTTAATCATGTGCTAATGTTGTACATGAAGTTACAGCCACTGTGAGTTCATGTCCAGCAAATACTGTTTTGCCATAGGCATCTATTTCTTCTGGCTTTTAAAATATTTCCACTCCTTTTCCATAATGACCCTTAAACCTTGCGGGAGGGAGGTAATATAGATGTCTCATTTAGAGCCAAACACTATATAGTCACAATGTCTTATTCTCAGTACTTTTCCCAGTGAAGGGGGTCTGTATTAATCACCATCTACTGAAGAAAGAACCTTATCTGATGATGCTTGAGAGATGCAATGTTCTTTGGTTATAAAGAAAAGAGCTTAGGGTATAGTTTATTATTAAGTCTAAGAATAATAATACTAATTTATCCCCCTGGGGACTAAAACTTAACTAGCCATTGTTCTGTGGTCCAGATAATGATACATGGGTCCTATTTTGTAAAGTAGGTCTTAAGTCCAATGAGAAAGTGATGGGTTATCCCCATAGCATTCCTGCCATGATTGTACCTATGAACAATCTTACTAGGACAGTCATTACTGTAGCTCCCAGGGTTCACATGTGGGTGACTACTTTTTCCCTAAGATCACTATACTTAGAACCTCCCAACACAATGATGGCTAGCCAGTAGCAGGGGGGATTCCAGGTTGGTACCAGCTTGACTTTTTAATGCCCCATAATTCACATATGTGGGGTCTTAAGCTAAAAGCTCTTACCATGGAGGATAATCATGAGCAATAGAAATATCCTATAACGTTCTAGGTATGAGTCTATGGAGCAAAAACCCAAACAGAGGTAGGCTCATACCTGTCACTGGGCTTTTTGTTTGGCAGACTTTTGTATCTGGGCCAACATTGTCTCCTCCATTATAGGGTAGAACCATCTGAACCCTTTTCATATGTGTGTATTTATATATTTTAGGAAACTCCTATAGTAGTAGGGTTCCATACGGCATTCCCAAAGGACTTTAGTTATCCTTCTCCATATTCCCTCTTCCACTCTGACCTCTCATCCCCTACCCCATTTGACCAATTATAAATCTACCCCATGAGGCTACCTCCACTTAATATTACAGCCTACTTCAAAGAGTACCTATTCTCTTGCCTTGCTTTATTTACCATAATGTATTATCGAGTAGCCAGCTTATGTTTTGTATATCCATATTCTCTGACTTCCTCTATATAATTCTATGATAAAGAGTGTATCTGTTGTTTGCTGGAATCTCAAGTTCCCAGAATAATGCACATTGAAAGCATTTGATAGATATGAAATGAATAAATGATGAAAATGAATTATTTTCACACATTTCAGACAAGCATCTATGTAGGACTTTGAGGTACAGGTCATGTTATTGATCACTTGGGATGTGAAATTGCTCTGTAGATGCTCTGAAGATGATCTGTGTATATATATAGGAAGGTGATCCCACACGTAAATAAGCAAGATAGGATGGATATCGGGACCATAAGCTACTGAGATTGTACAGGAAAGGATGCTTGTGGTACTGTGGGAAGGCTTTGTTGGAGGTTATTAAGCATTCTTAAGGGTCAGTAAGAAGACTAAAAGTGGAAAAGAAAGCAGGTTTTTCTGCACACGTGTGTGAGTGATATGGTTATCATGGAAGAGGCTCTTTCAGGGCCTATACTTCTAGGCACATAGATACGAATGGGGGTAAAAGTATGATTGTCAGTCTGTTCTGTGCAAGTACCTCTGTAGATCACTCGTGGCTAGCAACATCAACTGCTGGGCACAATATTTCTATCTTTGTGGTCTTCCTTGCATCTCTGCCAGGATGATGCTTTTGCTCGGAAGGAGCCACCTCATCCTCTGATTGTTTTATGCCAAGTTGGTGTAGTGCCTGTGATTGTTTCCCAGCATTCCACAGTTGAAGTTTGCTTGTGTAGCCTTATGGTGTTTCTTATGCCTGCCCTGCTTGCAGGCGGCATATGTTGTGCCGTTTTACACTTGGAGACCTTCCAAAATGTGGGAGAGAGAGAAGAAGACCACAGTGGGTTAGACAGGCAAAGAATTCTGTATTCCAGAATCAAAGAGTTGAAAAAAACCTTTAGAAGTTAGCTGTCAGTTATGAACTCCTACTAATATTGCAGAAGAGCCATTCTGGCAATAATAGCTCTTTTCTGATATGCAGAATTAAATGAGTTATAGATTATTTCTAAATAACAAACTGCCTATTAAAAACTGAACATCGAACATACAATATGATAATGTTGGCTACCTTTTTGTTAGTTTATTTGTGTAAATGGCAGATTCTCTGTTTGAAACTGGAGTAATTTTAACAGCCTTCATTTTTTTTTGACTTACGTAGTAGTTAAACAAACTATTGAGAAATTAAACCATTGCTCTTTTGTAACACATGATGCTTGGAAGGAATTTGTCTTTGTGAAATTTACTGCTGAAATGGATTATTTTTCATTGACACTGACCTTTCAGAATGAGGCACATAGTACTGGGTAGATGGTAATCCTTTGTAAGTGATCACACTGGGGACTTACAGAGTTCAACTTTTAAGAGTCACTTGCAATGAATGAAAAATATAGGGATATAATGATATGGGAAATTATCAGACAGTGGTGAAGAAGGTTCTTCTCAATAAATAAAGTAGGTGATGTGACATGTAAAAAACCCAAGACATCATCCATTCCAATTGAGTATATTAAACATACCTACCAGAGAACGGTGTGTGCCTAATGCTCAAACTTCCCAATGTGTATTGGTGCTGTTGCTACACAAGGTTAGAGAAGTTGAGATGAAGCAAACAGAGTATGTAGTAGAAGATGAAACCACTTGATGGGTAAGCATTGCCAGTGTACAAAGAAGCAGTAAGGGTATCTCTAAGTAGGAACAAAAGCAAACACATGAGGAGTTATATAAAGACCATCAAGGGTAGAGCATACATAATCATCTTGGAAGAGTCAGACTAAAAGTCTTGATAGAGTTCAAAATATATCTAGAGTCTTGAGTGCTGAAATGATAAAACTGAGTTTAGTTCCTATGGTAATAGATAGTTATAGGACTCTTAGTAGGCTGGCAGTATGAGGAAGTAATGCTTATTCAAGGAAGAATGGGATCCTAATGACCTGAACAAGGTCCAGTGTGTTGTTTTCCTTAGAGAGTCTGATAATTAACATCCCTCATGAGATTGCATATTTATTTTTATTTTGTTTGGTATTTGTGCCCACACACACGCCTGTAGGTGTCATGGCCTGGAAGTGGAGGTCAGAGGACAACTTACAGGAGTTTATCCTATACTTCCACAACACAAAGCCTGGGGATCAAACTTAGGTCCCTATAATTACATTTGTCCACTGAGACATCTCACAGGCCCATGCCTCACAGCTTCTTCAGAGCAGTGGATGCTAAGATTTTAAATGAATGTTATCTCTTTTTATAATTTTTTAAAAAGTGCCAGCTTGATTCTGCACAGAGCCCAATGATAAGACTTCCTCGCCATCTTTAAAATGGGTATGACGAGGCCTTCTACATTGGGGGAGTGTGATCTCTGTCATTTAAAGCTTTGTCCTAAAGTTGCCTAATGCAGAGCAGGCATTTGTGACTGCTAATTGACTAATTCATGGCCCTGGGACTCAGGATACATACCAACTGTGGTTGGATAGATGGATTTGCCAAAGGTGGCAAGACAGCAGTCTCCGTAGTCTGTGCTAAAGTCAGACTGGACCAGACACCTTATTAGGGTTTCTTGTAGAACGACAGTGACCCAAGACATGAAGTATAAGCCTTTGTTTGGGAAAAAGGGATACATTTCTGCCACTGCCAAAACAAACTCTTTTGGACAAATGAAAATTGACTTGGAAATTTTGAAATAAAAATCGCAGACCAAACAGGATGTAGCCTGATTAGAGAGGAAATGATTCATTGGATCAGCGCAAGGAGTCAGCTCTATTTGTGAAAGACTTAAACAATCATTCGTGTTTTGGTTTTTTTTTTTGTTTTGTTTTGTTTTTTTTTAAAAATCTCAATCCTCAGTGCTGCTGGGCTGCTCAGCTCTCATCTATTGAAGGTAGAAAATTAGAAGCCAGGATAGAGACAATACAAATTTCCTGTGTGTGTGTGCACGTGTGTGTGTGTTTGTGTGTGTGTACACATATGTGTATGTGCTTGCATACATGCACACATACATACTAATTCTTTTGCTAGCTAGCTACTTTACTTACAATTGTGTGCTTTAAATGAGTTTTAAACTATAGTATGCTTTTGGCAGAGGATGGATCTACTATCCATGAATAAAAGGTAATGGGAACAAAGGTGCTAGGTAGAAATTGTCTAAAAGTAGAAGAATCCAGTTAAAGACCCATCTCCTTGCTCATGAAACACAGGGTAGGGAGTGGCAAGCACTTAGAGGATTTGCAGCCACATCCCCCCCATGATGGGGAGCAGCAGAGCTGTCACCTGCTTCACTACGCGGGGTGCCCAGCTTAACCCGTCTTTCTTTGGCAACTGTGCCCCAGTGAGAAAAGCTAGCGGTCCATATGTTGAGTAGGCACCATGCCATTTTGACAGGCGTGAGTGTCGGCAAGAAAGGGACCATGTATGAGCATCAAATGTGTTTGTTGTGGGAAGGATTCTAGGCCAGGAATATTAAAATAACTGTCTGTCCTTCGCTCTAGCACATATGGTTAAGGAGATATGCTATGATGACTCACATTAACATTGGAAAAAATATATATAGAATTTGCAGCCATGCTAAGTGAGTTTCTGGTGTTGATAAATTGGGCTTGGAATCTTCACAAAGGAAGGCTGCAGAGAGACATGCGTAGTGATAATGGTTTCTTCCCATGTATCAAATGGAATTGACTACATTTCAAACATTATTATGGTGCTTCTGGACTGATGGACAGAGTGAAGGATCCTATTAGAGTTACCTGAGAGGTCCTCAGGTATTTCCTCAGCACAGTTTGAAAAGTAAATGGGATAGGATGGGCTCATTTAATATTTCAATTCCAAAGAAATTAAATTGATGTTAAGCAATGTTAGTTCAACTATTTTCCCGCTACAGGGACCATTTGTTTAAAAATCATTAAAGAACATTAAATGACATTGTCCTGACATTTTGTGTGATTAAATTAAGGGAATTAGTATAAAGTCATTTCATTTCTCCTTAGCTTTCTAAGTGAATACCATAACTCCCTATATGGGAAAAAAAAGGAGTCATTGAGTCATCCTTTATAGTTTCGGTGATTTGTGTATATGGGTCTGTTGACTGCATAAAAGGTTGTTTATGGGATTGCTTCATTTTACAATAACCTGTCTCATCATTATTCAAAAGGCAGGAGTGCATGGCATATAGGATACTCCACGGAAAAAAATCTAAAGACATCCATGTAAGATTTGATAATAGTCCATAAGGTGTTTAAATGTAAACTTGCATGCACATATACACATTTCCCCCTCCAAACCCACACAAGCTTGGCATTTGTCACTTTTTTAAGTCTGGAGAGGCACATCTAGCTTGTATCTAGCGTTAGTAAGTTGGCCTCCCAGAGAACTGCCCTAGTAAGAGTCTAAATATGCATAGGAGAGGCATCTCATTAAAGAATGTTTCTCAAAGTTTAGCAACAATTTTAGCATATTATATAATTTTGTTATATACATTATGTTTATTATTTATTGACTCACTAGATTATAATCTCTTGGGAAAGATCTTTTAATCTGGTTTTATGATTGTTGATTGTTACCACTGCTGTGTCTGAAAAATACACCTGGGATGTTTCCTGGCACATAGTCATAAGTTAACAAAAACAATTTTTTAATGAATTAATGAATAAACCATCCTTTTCTATGAGAGAGCTAAAAGGCAAATGCCCTGGAGTCTATTCAGTAAAGATACTTACAGTAGAAGTCAACTAGATCTCCATTAGCTGCCCCTGTCCTAAATAAAAGAAGTTCTTTTTAATACAGCCAATTTAATCACTCTTATATAAAGTGTGAGTGAAACTTTAGGAAACTTTAATATTGATACTGATCTGTCACATACACACTAAGTTAAAATGAGTGTGCTTGCTTTGCAAACACAGCCTCATGGCAAACCTCCCAGCTTCCTCTTCCAACCAGATGGCCTCCCCTAAGCCCAACCCTACATAGAATTCTCAAGATGGAGTTGGCCCTGCCTCAGATCCAAATCAGGGTTTTGGGATGGGATGAGGAATGAGCACTTTCCACATGATTTGCAGGTGGGTCTTATGCAACACTAAGGCCTGAGAAATGGAGATTCGAGCTTCCTGCACTCACAAGAACTATTTATTTACTCTCACTAGAGAGTCTTGAGACACTCGCCACCTTTGCAACCGTAGATGAAAATCACAGCATTTTGCGACTGTCCAAAGTTGGGTGAAAATTGATTTCATCACCATCTTTATGAGATCCAGTAAGTTAAAGAGAAGTTGTGCCACAACCTTGGGCTGAACAATAAAAGTAGAACTGGGTGTTACTTTAATCTTGTATTTCTAACTCTGGAAAAACAATAGAACATGTGATGTATCCACTTTCCCCCTCCTCTTCCCAAGATGCTTGGAGGCAGGGCCTCCACAACCACAGAGTGAAGCTCAGGGAAAATGTTTTCTTCAAATGAAGAATTTCTGAAAACAGGCTCTTACTTGGCACACAGGTTACAAAAGGTGCCTAGATTTTAGTTTGGGACAGGTGTTTGAGTGTTTTGACATCTTCTTGACTCGTGGCTAACAGAGGAATCAATGTCTTAACCACACTATTGTGTAATTCCTGAAAATAGGAGTTAAAACCTGGTTTCTGGTGTCCAAACAACAGTGCCAGGACAGAGCCAGAACTCAGAGATGCCACCTGTGCCCTCCTGGCCCAAAGAAGAGCCCTAATCTTTGCTATGCAGGAAGCATCCTTATAACAAGCGTTCTTTGGAGAAAAGTGATAAGTAACTCTCTTGTCAGAAGTGATATAGTTGTAATTACTACTCTAACTTTTGAGAAACTTATTTGCATGGTACAGAAGTGAAAGATGAACTCCCATGGTACAGACAGGTTGAATCCTTTGGCAAACAAGACTAGAGTCCAGTGAGGAAGCAATTTTGAGTTACACAGCCTATCTGAAGGACCATGGGCACTTAGGTTCCCTCTTCTGTTGTTCACTATTTACACGACCTGGGACAAACTCACTTGGGACTAGCATCTAGTCTTAGATCTTATGCAAGGCCTTAGATAGTGCTTCTTAAATCAAAAAGTGATTGCTTTAAAAAGGTATATTTTCTCATGGATATGTTTTTTAATGATTTTTATAATCCTCAACACATATTAAACATTTAAGTGAAATAGATGTAGGCCTAAGTGCGTGGAGTGGGGAAGGAAATTTAGATAATTCTAAACACACACAGAGTGTGGGGGACATAAAAGCATGGGAAACTGTGAGAGAAAGAAGGAAGACAATGAAATGAGGAGGAAGGGACAGGGGTGCAGATGACTGAGGGATATGACAAGGCACACTGATATGTGCACATGAAAACATCTTGATGAAGCCATCGACTTTATTCTACTTAAAACAACAGAAAAGCACAAATGTTTGTGCTGCTTTCTGTAATAGCTGCTGTCTCAATGGCTTAATACAACAGCTTTTGTGGAATATTGTTTTTACAATATAGTCAATGCCCATTCTTTTGGAGGCTATTCAAAGAGTGGATAGTCTGGACTCCTGCTAATTTAGCATCAGAGTGTATGGCAAGATGAATGGATGCTTTAAATTAATCAATCAGAAGAATTTTACTGAGTCAAAAGGAAGAGTATTTTCAAGAGTTTAAAAACATTAGTTTATGGGTATCCAGTTCTTCCTATCCAATGGGTACAATTTTAATTCATCACTTTTATCATGGAAACAAAATAAGTTCTGCAACTGTCTTACACAGAAGGAAGCATAGAGCCTGTGTCAGGTTAGCATGAGGTAAACCACAGAAAAGTCAGAGGAAGAGAGGAAGAAGGAAGGATTTGAGCGGAGAGCTCCTCGTTTCAGTGTGTGGACTCGGTTAGCACACCAAATCGATGGATGCCATATTTGTATAATTCAGATTGATCTTTGAGCCTGTCCAAGCTGTGAAGGTAAGGTCTTGGGAGTAAGGAAAGCATTTCAGAAAAGAAGGGACATGCTCTCTCTGGAAACAAAGGAGTGCCACAAGTCATGCAGGGTACGAGCTGTCCCTTTAACTTTTGGGGAGGAAGGGTCCAGATTTATTCAGAACAGTAACCAGTAACTCCCTCTAATATTACTTCATGTTATGCATGTAGTATTTGACTTTAGAATCTCTTAACTTGATGCAAATTGAATCACTCTTTATATGAGTAATTTGTAATTAGTTAATAAGAATTATTTGATAATATTTATGCATAATTAGTTCTATTAAGGAAAAGCACAGAGGCCTGCAAAAAGCATAGATTATGTGTTCATTGAAGGAAGATAAAAATGATTTGCTCATTTAAAAATCCACATAGTTTATCATCCAGAAACTCTTGATAGGCAGACCACCTTCTATTATTTCCCCTTTTCATCTTCCTATCAGAACATAGATTTTGTACAGCTTTTAATCAAGAAAGGTAAGATGGATGTGTGGGTTAGGCATCACCTGATTGTGCTCTCTTCATGTTTTTTTATTGATGTAAGGACAGACCAGCGACTTGAACTGGTGCAACCCGAGCGAAAGAAGCCTCTTGGGGTCTGTGCTTTTCCTGGCAGCTTTACATCTGGCTTCTGCTGGCTGTAAGATCTGCAGTGTGCATCCACATACGTAAGGGCACTACGAATGAACAGCACATAGTTAATGCCTACTGTGTGCTAAGAACCACAAAGCAAAGCGAATGACTTAAACTGCTTCTAGTTTCCTTACAACAACCACAGGAAGGAACATGGTTTCTGTCATCTTACAAATGGAAGCTGTGAGAACTCAAGTAGTTCTCTCCAGCTCACATAGGTCAGAGCTGGTTGAACCAAGAGTTTCACTCATAACTGTCTCTGAAAGCTCCTTGCTTTTCACTGTCATTTAAAATAAAATTGTTCTCTTGATAGCAGAGTGTAACCGATTTTAGCTTCATTTGATTTCTTATCAACATATTTAAAATACTTATAAATAAAATAGGTCAAAGATCGTAAACTTGACAATACCAGTCAAATCTTGTGTACAGCTGTCTTTGCTTTAGAGATTGTTTATATTTGTCCTAAATAACAGCTAATGTTTAAGGCTGGGACATTGCATGTAAAAATAAAAGCTTATTACCCAAACATCCAGGAGGTAGAGGGCAGGAGCTAGTAGATTGAGACCAGCCTGAGCTACATAAGTTCAAGGCTGGCCTGGGCTACATGACACCCCATCTCAAAACAAAATTAAAACCATAAAACAGAAACCTAAAACAAAAACAACAACAAAAAGACATTATAGCATCTACTGAATTTCTTTAAGTCCCATCTATGTTTTAGCAGTAGGAGGGGTGTGGAGAACACCCACTAGACTGTATGTGATTACTCCAGGAGCATGGCAGCTGTGGTCTGGATCCAGCATCCATCTAAAAACCAAGCACGAAAGAATGCATCTGTATCCCCAATACTGGAGAGGTAGAAACAGTCAACTCCCTGGCAAGCCAGCCTGGCTGAGGCAGTGAGCTCCTGAGTAGGCCAGAGACCCTGTGTTTAAAAAATAAGGGGAGAGTGATAGAAGAAGGAATTTGATAGTAATATTTGGCCTCCATATTCATGTGCACACATGACATGATCACACATGTACTTGTGAGCACACCTATACAAACATGTACACACACACACACACACACACACACACACACACACAAATGAAGCAAAACACTACTGAATAGCTAAGTAGGAGCTGCGTCCTGTTGTTGTAAACATGACCCTGCTGTTCTTCAGTTTGAGTGTGGACTGGCTTCAGGACTCTCCCATGCATTGAAACCTGTGGATGCCTGAGAACCTTATCTACTACTACCCACATCCTTCAAATCATCTCCAGCTTATTGAGAGACTCTGATACAATCAAAGACTGTGCAAACAGGTGTAATATTGTTTTGACTGGGAAACAGCGACAAGGGTAAAAGTATTTATATTCTGAAAACATTTTTTTCCTCAATAGTTTCCATCTGCAGCTGGCTGAACATGTGTATGAGAACCCTCTGGATATGAAGGGCCAACTGGCCTCTGCAACTTAACTATTCCCACTTACTTATTTTAGTTACCAATCTTTTCTCTAGGCGTTTTGGGTTACAATCTCACTGTGGGCAGTAAAAGCAATTTATTAATGTGGCATATTTCACTTGGAAGAAAAGAATAGAGTTATCATTCCACTTACATTTCCTGGAGTAAACTAAAATGCACCATAACTGGTAGAAGTCAACTCTCCTTAACATGGAGCTTAAAATATTGTCAGAAAATGTGGATCTCAGACAAGAAGCACTGAAAAGGAGTACGGTGGCCTGGAGAGGGGCTGAGGGGGTAAACTGCTTGCCTCTCATGCACAAGTCTTTATCTCAACACTATGAGAAGAGGAAGGAGTTCTGTGGAGTGGAAGAAATGCTGTCGTATTTTCTAGCTAAACCGTCAGTGATAGACATGAACCCCTAAAACAGTGCATTTCCTTGACGTCAGATCAAGCGTTCAAGCCATTAGGTCTCTCATTCAGTAAGCTAATGTTTAAGATCTGAACACATGAATCATTCATGGGACGAAGGAAAGAGCCTGCGGAATGTCTTCCTCTGAGGCAGGCATATGGATAAGATGTGGTGTTGGAGGGTGTCCAAAACTCAGATTTCCAGAGAGCTTGGCAGGAACCTGAAGAGAGGGATTAAGAAGTAGGAGGTTGTTTGAAAGCTGAAAGCATCTGTGCCCACAGAATAAAATCCCCCACCATCCGCCTCTGACTTGCCTAGATTCTGCCTTGGTATATTGTGGAAATCCAGGTGGGCCTTCTTCTCAGAAACTCAAAATCCAAGTCTCTATTTACAAAGAGAGATGGAAGACTTGACAGAGAGCTGTCCATAGTGGAATGGTTCTCTAGTTGGTTTTCGCCCCAGTAGCTAAGCTTTGTTGTGGATGTTTATGTAATAGCTGTAGTTAGAAGAATAAGAGGCTGAGAACCAGAGCTTAGAGAAGCTGCTGAGTGTTCACAGTGATCTCTGTAAGCCCAGGCTGAACTGCAGTGAGAGAGAATGACAGTGTGCTGTCCACAGCTATCCATATCCCGTCACCGAAAGGCAGACGGATGTCGGCTGGGGCGTCCAGCTTACAGCCTGAAAAGCATAGGTCTCTTCCACCATGAGAGAGATAGACATAAGCTGAGGATCCCGACTCAGAATCTGAACGAAGCTTTTTTTCAGACTGAAGTCCACTTAGGATTTGTAAAATAGCTTCAACTCAGACCCAGAGGGAGAAGATACTTGAGAATTCTTAACAGCAAGAGTTTGGCACCTCCGTTCCTGCATTTTGGGGAAGAACCTCAAATGAGGAGCAGATGTGGAAGGGAAAATCACAGCAAAGCTACTGCAAGTGGAAAAATCCACAATACTTGAGAGCATTTTCCAGAAGGCTGAGCTTGTGTGCAATCTTTGTTGTTTAAAGTGTACTCCTTTTGTTTGGGTATTTGTTCTTAATGAGACAAATGATTGCTCATACCAATGTTTGTGTATCTCAGAGTCTAGGAAATTAGAGTAAAATGGAAATTTCAGATGAAATAATCTTTTGATTAATCGTTACTATTGTAGCATTTTCTGAAAAGAATTCCTTATGTGAAAGAGTTTTAACAGTATTTACTTACTTTCAGTAAACCTCTCTACAAACTCTACTAGGAAAACATTTGTAGCTGTTTTTCTTAGAGTCAAAACAAATCGTAAAATCTTAGAATTTGTGTGTGTGTGTGTGTGTGTGTGTGTGTGTGTGTGTGTGTGTGTGTGTGTTGAAATGGTAGGGCTTATAACTTCTATGAACCTTGTGGAAGCTCTTGTTTTCAGATACGGGCACATAATTGTGGGCACTCTTGATTTTCTGAGCGGTAGGTGGCAAGACTTAAGCTATAATGAATAACTCTCTTACTTCAGTGAATATTTATTATTTCTATGGCTGTGTTGCTGAATTATGCTAACCAGAGACTCAGTCATGAGCCCAGTGCACTTTACTATGTTTAAACTTTGCTTTAACTTGGACATAAACAGTCAATCCTTCAAGAATAGAAGTTTTGAAGAGATTTACATTTCTGTTTAATTTGGGGGCTTCAGAGGAAAAGGACTCATCAATGAGCAAATAAAATCATGTTCACTAACAAGTGATTAATATGGACGCTTTAAAGGGTACAGTCTATCTTGTGACCATGGGCTTGCAGGGAGTAAGATGGAGGATTCATTACAGTGTTCAAACACTGAGCCTCTGGGCTGTTGAGCAATTTCCCATGGACTTGCTTTGATCCATGGGTAAGGAAACTTGTGCCAAGTAGAGCTTTGGAAAAACACTTAGTGGTAGTGTCTGCTTTTTCTTTCTCTTTAGCTTTTGCTAGGAAACAAGATGTAAGCTGGTCTACTGAA
Organism: Tokudaia tokunoshimensis; assembly: GCA_036184795.1. Taxonomy (NCBI): domain Eukaryota; kingdom Metazoa; phylum Chordata; class Mammalia; order Rodentia; family Muridae; genus Tokudaia; species Tokudaia tokunoshimensis. The sequence continues at coordinate 31,923,310 of BTHU01000004.1, read as the reverse complement.
TATAAAGGTCACATGTATAGTTACTACCATGATGAGAGCTAGCTAATCATAAGATGGAAGGAGAGACCCCTGGTCCTGGAAAGACTGGATGTAGGGGAACGCCAGGACAGAGTAATGAGAGGGGGTTGAACGGAGAAAAGAGGGAGGGAAGGGGGCTTATGGGACTTTCGGGGAGGGAGGAAACGGGAAAGGGGAAGTGATTTGGAATGTAAATTAAAAAAATAAAATAAAATAAAATTAAAAAAAAAAAAAATAAATAAAAAAAAAAAAAAAAAAAAAAAAAAAAAAACCACAGCAACAAAAAAAACCTGCAATGTCTAGGTGTATAGAAACACGATAGCACTACGCGAAGCAATGATTACAAATAAATGCTATTTCATGCTGAACTGATTGAGAACTATAAAAAAAAAAAAAAAAAAAAAGATATATAAATTAGGCTTTCTGAGACGAACTTATCAGATCTAAATATCATGTGCCTACTTGGAAACTATTATAAACTCTGGGAAATCTTGCTGCCCTAAGCCATTAAATTTGGGATTAGTTTCACCATGTAACAATATTTTGCAGTAGGAGAAATATTTTAGCCCAAAGAAGATATTTATAATTAATCTACAAAAAATAGATATTTATATCTATGTTCCTTGTAGTTGATACATAAGATTTTAAGTATAGCAATTAGATAACATATGAAATTTAACTATATTTTTAAACCATAAACTTAGAACACAGAACTATCAGGGACTTTCTCTTTTATTTAAGATAGGTTGTTAGATGTGTAACATTACGTATCTTCAGTATACATGTGCATTTTCTCTTTTTGCCTTATAAATGCATTTACATTGTTACTACTACTTCTTTCGTGACCTTTCTTCATTTTCTGCGTGAGTTCTCAACAATTGGATTAATGTCAGAATTGGAAAGTTTTCAAAATGCTTGGGATAAAATCAAGAAGAAAGTGAGGTGGAAAAAAAATACACAGAGGTAACACAGAATTTCTTTTTTTGTAGCTCTCAGAGAACTGTTGTGATCGGGATCTACCCAGATGGGCAAGGATCAGCCCTGTCGAAATAGCAGCCTTCTTGATCCTTTTCACTTGGTAATGTACCACAAATTAACAGAGCCTTTTCTGAGATGAACATGATGTAAAATGAGCCATAGCTTAGTCTTCTTGCAAATGCAAATTGCCAGTCGTGAGTTGCTTGAGTAATGACTGGATAGACTTGAGTTATATTGACTTAAATAAGTATCTTTAAATTGAGGAAAATTTAGACCTTCTTGATTCTGGGAAACTGTGTTCTCATTCTGCTACAGCTGGCCTGGTGGCAGAGACCACAGACTTTTTAATTTCAGAAAGATTTTATTATATTCTATCCAGTCTAACTCCACACGATTAGATGGCTCCATTGGAATCAAACCTTCAGCTTTTGGATAATAATTCAAAATTTCATGAGGTAGTCTCTTCAGTCTCATCCATGGGAAGATTTTTTTCTCTTGTGGTCATTCATAATCTGCACACACACACACCCCACCAATAATTACTATACTTTTCTATGAGCTGTGTTTGTTTCTTCTCCAAAAGTCAAGAAAATTGTGACTACCACCTCCTGGTTCCTTTATTTTGTATTATGAAGTGATGTTTCCTGTATCTTCACAGTCAGTCTTGCTCTGTTTCAAAATATCATACTTAAAATGATCTAAAGCAAAGACTCTAGATCAGTGATTCTCAACTTTACTAATTTTATAACCCAACATACATACATACATACATAGACTGTACATATACACATACATAAATATGTACATACGTACACACATACATACATACAAACATACATACATATGTACATATATATGTACATATATACATATGGACATATATACATACATACAAACATACATATATACATACATACAAACATACATATATACATACATACATAGGTATATACATTCATATGTACATTTGTGATTTATTAGAATGGCTTACAAGTTGTGGACTGGGTGAAAGCTTGCTGTGTTGTGGACAGAAAGAATATATGTACAGGAGGAAACAAAAGGAAGCCTGTGCCTTCCAGTCTTCATTGGTCTTTATTCTCTTAGTAGGGAGGAGTCCAGACTTTTCTGGGGAGATCAGTGTCATTGAATCTAGTTCTTCCTTCTAGTTTATTCAATGGCTTTACTTGATCTATCTACTAAAACTTCACTTCTTCCCATCCCTGCTTCAGACAATAGATAATCTTCTACTTTCATCAGCCTTGGCTGTATGTTTTATTTATCAAAATAAAAAGAGACATGGATCCAAAATCTTTGGAATCTCTGTTTCCCTATTTCTATTTCATGGAGAATTCTCCATTTACATTACATGGAGGCAAGAATTGCTTTGCACAAAAGTCAGTTTGAGAAGTGTTATGACAACACAGACATCTACAAATACCTTCTCACATATAACCTGGTAAGAATAAAACCACACAGGTTCACTACAATACATGACTGAGAATGTATACCCTGGGGTGTTGCTTTATTGGAATCCATGTTCTGTTTGCTGTTCTACCGTTCTTAATTCATGGCTTGCCTGCTGTCATTATCTAAGCAGATTTAGTTTTGATTTTTTTTTATTATTTCCTGTTTTTCTCTGATGATTTAAGAACAGCTTCCAAAGCCTTATTTATATTTCTAAATTAATGGTTTGTGTAGGGGAATAGGACCGAGCAGTGGAAAGAAGAAAGTAAGCGCTCAAAAATGAGTCCACAAATGAATTTCTGAGTAATGTTTGCCGACAAAATTGTGTTGTGATTTTCTTCTCTCCTGGTTTTTCATCCGTAGATAACAATGCTGTATGCGTGTCTTTATGGTCTTTACTTTGTCTTTTATAGGGCCTGATAAGCAATTTGAAGTCTGAAAGTAAAGATCAACATTTTGCATTTCCAGGGTGATATTAGGACTTCGTGGCTGTTTGCACAGTTCCACTTAAAGATCACAATCTCGAACACACTGATGAATAAAAATGTCTTCTCTGTGCCTAAGGAGCCAAAGTAAACCTGTAAACACTGAACTATAGAGTAAGCTGAAGAACACCACACAATCCTGGCCTTTATAAAAATTATATATGAGCATAAGTTAGTTTTGCTAAGGTAAGGTACAATGCAAAGTTGTTTCACAGACACATGAAGAGAAAGTGTGAAGTGGTAGATGTATAAATCTGCATGGTACCCAGCATCCTTGCTGGTCAAACACAGTGGAAATAAGTCTCTCAAGGATTCCCTAACCCTCAGAACTTATCAATGTCATTGTTTTATGGAAACAAAATCCTGTGAGTTACTATTAAAGCTAAGGTTATTGACACAGAAGATTATCTAAGTGACTTCAATCTAATCTGAGTCCTTAAAGTGAAGACAGATGTGACTTGGGACTCCATACATGTGTCATTGACTTTGAAGATGAAGAAAGTGTCCCTAGGCTATGTCATGTGGTACCCTCTAACACATAAGAATGGCCCACAGGTTACTGGAAGCAAGAAAATGCAAATCTCCACTCTTTCATGATAAGAACTGAGCTCTGCCCACAGCCCCAGTGAGTGAGAAAGGGACCCTTCTATGGGTGTACCCACTCTAGGAAAGGAATACAGGATACTTAGAGAATACCATGCCAGACTTCACAGAAGTGAGTAAGTAGATGACTGTTTGTTGTGATGTGGTTTTGTGGCAATAGTAAATAAATACACCCTCAAATGAATAATGTTAAGGAATCACTTGCTTGAAAATGATGGTTATAAGGTATAGTAAGATTTATATATTAAAGGAATAATATTTCCAAGCCCAATAATTAGATGTAGCATGTAGTCTCCTCTGTTTTACTTAGAAAGGTCTATAACATATGTGTTCTTTCTTGGTTTTCAATTTAGATGCCAGGATATCCATGGATAGTATTTTTTTCCTGAAGGGCTCATGATTAACAACTAATTATGCAACTCCAAAGACTTTTCTTTATATATTGCTATTTTATCTGGAGAGTAAAAGTAATAGTTTAGCAGTAAATACTTAAATTCTTTAACATGTCAAACATCACTAAAAATGACTGGCTCTATAGTATGCTTATTAAATATAGTCAATAAATAATATTCTTGATGCTTTCCTTGTATATACAGTATTTTAAGTCCTTATCATTCCATTGTTGGTTCAATTGTTTTATGATTGTGATGCTTAGGAGACTGTCAAAGCTAACATGGTAAGTTTTATCCACTACTGATATTGTTTTTGGTTTTATTTGTTTTTTTTTTGTTTTTTGTTTTTTTGTTTTTTTAATCCTAGCACTTGGGAGGCACAGGCAGGTGGATTTCTGAGTTCAAGGCCAGCCTGGTCTACAGAGCGGGTTCCAGGACAGTCAGGACTATGCAGAGAAACCCTGTCTCGAAAAACCAAAAAAAAAAAAAAAAAAAAAAAAACCAACAACAACAAAAAAACAAAAAACACTACTGATATTGTAATAAATGTTTAGAAATCTGTTGGAAAGTATTAATCCAAACTTTGTAGGTTAGGACTTATATAACTCTAGACTTAGTGCTTTTTTTATTACAATTGAAACATTCAAACAAGTCATTTAAATTCATCCATTGAACTTCTGCCACACATGTAGGAATTGCTTCCATGGAAGACAAGATCAACTGTGGAAGAGTTCATGGTAGATCTTGGTAGTGATGCCATTCAGTCAGTGGGAGGAAGATCCTGCCAGGCCAGGAGTGTCTTATGTGGGAAAGACAACTGATGAAAAAATTCCGAGTCCCCAGGCTATACAAATTACAGCAAAGGAGGAAGATAAGATTTATACTCCCTGGTTGGATGTCTTGGGTCTGTCATCTAGTAACCACTAAGTCATTTCTGTGTGCTTTAATTTCATTGGCTGATAGAGTTGACAAGAGTAATTAGATTTCTCTGAAAAACTGAGTCAATAAATGTATTTAACTATCAATAAATTGTAAGGGTCCATTGTTCACCAAAGAATGATGCTCCAGACTCAAATAGAATGCAAAAACAAGAAGTGTTTTATTCTGCAGAAATACAGTATGGGGGGAAGATGGGAGCAGGGTCTCTCTTTCAAAGATGAAGAGACCACCAAGTGAGCTTGCAGGACATATTTAAAGCATGGTGTTAGGGAATGGGTAGGTGGCCTTTATCTTACTCCATCTTTAGGGACATTTCATTACTGGGGGTGGAAGCTGGAAAAGGTAACTTGGGAGGTCTGGAAACTTACTGACCCATTGTCTTTGCTTCAGGCCAGGTGTTGGGCAGCTTGTGATGGCAGAATAGTTTCTGACTTCCTGCCTGAAACCTGGATTTTTTTTCCAGTAACTGACTTTCCTGGGCTTGCCTGGTCTTACCCAGTTCTTAGGCCTAGTTTCCTAGACTGCCAGTTTGAAGCCTTGTCATGAAGTCAACCTGTCTTATTCCAATCAGCCTGTCTCAAAATAAAGCTACTGTTGATATCTTTAGCAGGAAGAACTAGGGTTTTCTGCAAGAGTAGAGAATACTTACATTGATTTTAGGCCCTGAAGGTTACATTAGGTGCTTAGGGTTAGAGACTTGGGGAGCAGAGCCCAAATAATCAGGAAATATACTGCAGGAGCTCCAAGGAGCCATAAAGTGCAAAAGGACTGCAAATTCAGCAAGCTATGGAAGCTTCAGTGATTTAGGTCAGAGGACAGAAAACTGGTGACAAGCTGTCCTGTCCTGATCAGTGACAGGTGGTGATCCAGGCAGAACAAGTCAACTCTGACCTGGTTAGCATCATGAGAGACTGTTGCCAGAAATACGCTGATAAAGGCTATCTTTCTGAGCATACTTATCTGTGGTGATCTACTTATAAGGTGAGCACTTTGGGGGAATACCCCTCCCATGGATATTCACAGGAACATTCTAGAGGGAGAAGGCAGATATCCTGTGTTAGAAAACTGGGAAAGTGTTTTTAAGCCAACCTGCACTTGCTAACCTGAAGTATACTCAGAAGTTAGTGAGAATTGGAGTTCTCTGAAGTTGCACAAAATGTATATTAGCAAAAAGTTAGCAACTCTTTAACATGAACATAAATGGAAGACTGGAGGAAGGGACTCATTTGGCTCAAACATATTCAAAAGGTTGAAATTAAAAAATAGGTAAGTGGGACTCGTAAATGTGTAGACAAGGAGGTCTCTGATTGTTGTCCCTCTCTAGTGGCTCTTTTTTATTATTATTATTATTATTATTTCTGGCTTCTCTTGTCCAACTTTGTTGTGTTGATTTTCATTTTATCTTATATTGTTATGTATTGTTATCTTAGAGAAGCCTGTTCTTTTCTTATGAGAGACAGGAAAGGAGTATCTGATGAGAGAGAAGTTAGGAGAGGTACTGGGAAGAGTAGTGGGAGGGAACTGTGTTCAGTTTGTATTGTATGACAAAAGAATCTATGTTTAACACAAGGGAAAAATTTAAAAATATAGATAAGTGATCTAGAGAAAACTTAAAGTTGAGACTATGAGTCTTTTGCATCCCTCTTACTTCCTTAACATATACTCGTGTGCTTCTCTATTTTGTTTGCTATGGGGACATAATGTTCAATTTGTCATTAAGTTCCACATTCTTTATGAGCCATGATCTCTCTGAAGAATCCACTGATCACTTACATCAAGGATTAGTGTTTTGTGTACCCATCCTTTATAACAAATAGGAGGCTAAAGAAGCCCAGTTATAGAGTACTTACCTGGCATCTGAGGTCATAAATTTAATTCCCAGAACTGAAAGTCTTTAGAGGGAAAGGGGGTGGATGCATATCGACAAAGCACATCCAGTTTCAGAAGCTAAATGATTGTAGCATGCAGGAAGAAAAGGGCAAGGTCACCTATGAAGTTTATGTCAATGCATATGGAGCTCACAGCTGCCCAATAATCTACATATGAAATGGTGAAAATATAAGTATCAGTATGTATGAGGTACACATATCTGTGCATGGATGCATGTACACATGCTTTGCACACAGCCCTTACTTCCATGACACAGAATGGTGCCAAAGCAACTTAAGGTTCTAGGAAGGTTTAGTATTTAGTATCTAATCATAATAGCAACATTTCTGAGTTCATTAGTCCGGAATACTAACATATAAGCACAATATTGAGGTTATGTTCGATCAAACCCACCTCACACTTTCCTGTAATAATTGATCATAGTCTCTGAATGGGGAAGGATGGACTGACAACTCTTCAGCTTGATGTCTCTCTAGAAGCAGATGAGATACAATAACCCTCCTAAGGTCTCTGTCTTGGATGTTGCCTGTGGGTTGAAAACCCCACATATTTTCAAGTCTTTCCTCTCTCTCTCTCTCATTCAATATGGTAAGTTAACAAGGAAAAGAACAAGCTGAAACCTTAGAGAACTCTGTCTTGGTTTTAGTGTCACCTATTAGCACTTTCTAGACCCAATGACTTTAGGCCTCAGTTTAGCTAACAAGTGGGCTGGATACATAATTTCAGAGCTCTTGCCATCTCTGATCACTATATGCCTACATGAAGTTCTCACCTATCTCTTACACTTCTCTCTCTGAATATCTCTTCCTTTGCTAGTCCCTTCCCCATGACTTCATCTAGACTTCTTATACGGACATCCTTCATTTACTTCCTTTTTAAAGATGCATTTTTACTAACCTTCTGAGCATTACATGTTTTGTGATTTGAACATACTCACGCCTGTTCTCCAGCTCCTCCAGATCCATTTCCTATCCCATATCCCCCTAACTCTGTGATGTTTAATTTTTCCCTAAAAACCAAATAGTTCAATTTGTGCTCCCAATTTCTCTTGAGTGTTTAGCCATCTACTGAAGCACGTTTAACCTACCAGGAGAGAAAGAATAAAGTAACTCTTCTCCTAGCCACTATCAATTACCAATAGCTCCTCAGCTAGGGGTGGGACCTCATGCACCTACCCTCCTTCATACTGGGATTTGGTCTGGCTGGAGCTTGCATGAGTCTTATACATGCTGTCACAACTGCCTTGAGTTCATATTTGAGGTTTTTCTGTTGTATTCAGAAAATATTTGCTTACTTACAGTCATCCACTATCTCTTACTCTTACATACGCTCTTTCTCCTTGATACGTGAGCCCTGGAAAAGTTATGATGTCTATTTAGGACTGGGCACTCTGAAGTCCCCTATCCTCTGTGCCCCAACTTATTGTGGGTTTTTGTGTTCACTGCAATACATTGCAGAAAGACGCTTCTCTGATAAGGTGTTAGGGATGCATTTGTCTTACCTATCTTTCCAATTACCATTGTCAAAATAGACGTAATTATGGTGTTACTATTTTCTTGGTCATAAACCTACAATGACTCAGATTTTCCTAAGAATCAAACCAAATGGTGTGTTTCAAGTGAAAATGATCAAGTTATCTTCTATGTCACCGAACCACAATTCTGGAGATGCTGTAAGCATCTTACTGCCTTGTACTGTATCTCTTACTTCAAGCCTTCATTTCATAGTTCAGCTTTCACCCCGTTGAGTACTGACACCTTTAAATGATTCCCAGTGTATCATCTGAATGGAGATGGAAAAGTTTTAACGTATATCAAATTCTCTATTTATCTTTATCGAAGTGATTTGGTAAAGATTGATTAGATGAATTGATGTCTGGTTCTACAATTTGATTAAGATTACTTACTTTGGTTATTGTCTTCATTTTGATGCTTTTCTACTTAGCGCATTTAAAAGTGAGTATGAATTCATTTAGAAAAGCATTGTAATCCTGCTTGCATTGTTAATGGTGTTTAGCTTGAATTCTACCTCAGCTGACATGAATATTGTCATTTCTGTTTTCTTTTTTGTTTGTGTTTTACAGATATAGCTTCACTGATCCTTTATTTATAACCTTTCCAAATCATACTGTTTTAAGTTTGTCTTTTGTAAACAGCATATTGTTGAATGTTGTTTTGTACTCGAACCTAAGTCTTTGCCTTTTAATTGGGGAGTTCAACACATTTACATACATTGTCATAACTGATATGTTTGGTCTTACTTCTGTCATCTTGTTTCATAGTTTCTATTTTCTGGGCTTCTTTGCCATTTTCTATGTTTTCTCTCTTGATATTTGGACCATATTTTGTTTGCTTTTGTCTTTTGAAAGGCTTTAAAAGAGAGAACTTCTGTTTTAAATCCTACCAATTACATCTTTATCTTACACACATTTAAACCCATATATCTTAAGCTATATTTAAAAACAAAATAATACCTTTGCATTCATTTCAATGTACCAGATTTTTATTGTTCCTTCCACTTCATGCCGACTACTTGCTCACGGAGTATCCTTTTCTTCTCTCTATGATTTCTCAAAATAAATTTTAAATGGAAAGCTGAAGGGGTCTTTTCTGACATGTTGTTAATCCATTCTTCCTGATAGCTATCTTCTTGTTTTGTAACACAACACGGTATTAGAGTAAAAGCCACAGATATTCTAGTTAAGAACCAATATAGTGATATCTGTCACTAGTGTCCTAACTTTAGTCTTCAGATATGTTAGCCTTTTTCTCACCATTGTATCTGTGATGCTGGATATCCATGGTCATTCAATCCCTTGCAGAAAGCCATTCCTCAACTAAGTGAGCATGATCACATCTCAATGCCAATATTATTTTCTTTCTCAAAAAAATATTTTTGTTCATGGCATCTATCATGTTAGTGATATATAGGCTCATTTGTTTGTTTGGTATCTGTGAATTTTATTCAACCAGAGGATTACAAATATAGGAGCAATGTATACTTCATAAATGAATCCCAAGCGTAGCACAGAGGATTCTTTGGATATAACTGTTGAACTAAATAAGCAAGTCAAGAGTTAAGCACAGCCATAACAAAAGGGTTAGTCAATTTTGTCTTAAAAATAAAGTCTCCGATTAAGGCAAATCATACCAATTCATGCTCTCAGCTAACACAGTATCTAAACAGCTTGTCCGGGGCCATCTTTACCTTTAAGTATTTCTTGGAATGCACACGGTTGACAAACACATTTTAGAATCAGGCTTAAGAGTTGCAACATTGCATATGTGCATCATTTCTTCTAGGCATATGTGACATATCTCATGATCCATGGCTGCTGCAGATGTTTTCCAGTGACACCCTGAGGAAACTAAGGCATATGTTCAACGACGAGGTCTCTTTCCTTGCCCTGCTGGAAATTGATACTCTAATACCCAAATCCTCATTTTGTAGCATTCTATTCTGGTGCTAACCACATGGAGAATAAGTTTGTCTTTGACTTCATCATAAGTTTATCAGGAGGCCAACAACAATGTTATGGCTGGCCCAAATGGTTCACACTCACTATGAATGGAGATACTTGTATTATAACAACAACAACAATAGCAACAACAATAACAACAACAGAACACTTTACATGTTATTATTCAACATTGTTGATGTGAAACAGATGCCATGCAGACTTAGCACTTGCCATCTCTGTAACATGGACTAACTATAGTGAGGCATCCTCTCCATATTAAATTACAGTAAGGTCAAGAATAATTTCCTCCTTTGCCCACCTGTTTTGCCAGACTTGATGAGGAAAAATGTTTAATTTTTAACATAGAAGGAAGGAGTGACTCTAATCTACAGTGAGATGTTTGTATGAGTTATTATAAATTTTTCTAGAAAACAATCTTTATAAAATTATTATTATTAATGCTTGCAAGAATGGTGTGTGTGTGTGTGTGTGTGTGTGTGTGTGTGTGTGTGTGTGTGTGTGAAGGTCAGAGAACAGCTTTGAAGTTTTTTTCATTTTCCACCTTTATGTAGGTTTTGGGAGTTGAATTCGGGTCATGAAGCTTATACAGCAAGTACATTCATTATTGAGTTTTCTAGCTACTCTGAAACTGTTAACTTATTCTCACCTGACAAGCAAGTTAACAGCAAGGTTCAGCTAAAAGGAGGCTGGGAAGGTCATGAAGTGGGTAAGAGATCTTGCTGTGGGAATAAAAGCACTTAAATTCAAATTCCCAGAACCTATGTAAAATCAGGACATGGCCATGTGTGTCTGGAACCCCAGAACTGTGGAGTTGAAACAAGAGGATTCTAGAAAGCCATGGGGCAGTCAATCTACCTGAAACAATAGGTTTAGTAAATGACTCCATGTCAAAAAATAAGATGGAGGGCTATAGAAGATGGCACCCAGAAGTTCCTCTGATCTTAACATGCTTGTACACAGGTGCATGCATCTACACACATGCAGAGAGAGAGAGAGAGAGAGAGAGAGAGAGAGAGAGAGAGAGAGAGAGAGAGAGAGAGAGAGAAAGATGAGGGGAGAAACTGTTTACCTAAATGGAAAGAACTCTTTGATTTGTAGTGGTAGATGGAATTTAACAAATAAAGGAATAAAGTTGACTGGTAGGCAGCATACTGAAATTATCCAGTCTTTTCCTATAGGTCACTCTGTGCTGCTATATTTGGCATCTGTAGTCTTTCCATTCATATCTGCAACCTACTGCCCAGTGAACAGTTTCTAATCTTTCTTGATCAGAGGCTTGTGGGATGATAGTCAAACACAGACGCTATGAGAAATACTGAGCGGCATCTTATGATACCCCTGAACATCAATCTGTTTCCATATCACTTTAGCAAATCCACTTATCTTCTCTGGAGAATGTTTTTGAGACAAGGTCTTAAGTGTATAGCTCTGGTTAGCCTTAAACTCACAGAGCTCTGCCTGCATTCACTTACCTAACTTCTAGAATTAGGAGTGTGAGCCTTCGCTATAGGCTCGCATAGATACTTTATTATAGGAACTTGTGCTTCTTTAGAAAACTGTAAACAGGAAGTTCTGAACTCATTTCCACCTTTCCTCCAGGAACCAGGCAAATGAAAGTTCTTCTGTTTAGCCATGCTAAGTAGCCTTGGGTACTGGTTACCACTTAGACACAGAATGATCACCCTTTTCTTATTCATTTATTTTTGCAGGGACTGAGATTGAACTCAGGAATTACCCTTTCACTGTGCCACAGTCTCATCTCACTCCAGACTACCCTTTTCTTTGCAAGATATAGTAGTCTGACTGGCATCTGTCATCTCTTAGAAACTGCAAGACATCTGCCCAAGCCATTCTGGCTTTTAGAGTCTCTATTGAAATATGCTAATTGGCTTTTTCCTTTTGCAGCTTTTAATATTTGCAGCTTATAATAATTTAATAATAGAAAGAAAAAAGTACATTTTTTTGTTTCTATTATTAGGTGATGGGAGGCTTTTCTTTTCTGGTTCATCCTACTTGGTGTTCTATAAGCTTCTTTTATGTTTATAGATATCTCTTTCTCTAGGTTAGGGAAATTTTCTTCAAATTTTGTTGAAAATATTTTCTGGGCCTTTGAGCAAGGAATCTTCTTCTATTCCTATTATTTTGAAGTTTGGTCTTTTCATTATTTTATTCATTTCTTTTACCTGCTTTATTTGTATTTTCCTGTATAGGTTTAAGAGGTTTATTCATTTCTTCTTTTAAATAGGAGAAATACCATCTTTTTAAAATAGCATCTTCATAAGATTGGACATAAGGTCATTTCCTTGTGGTTCAGCTGTGTTGGAATATCCAGGACCTGCTGCAGTAGGATAGCTGGACTCTGGTGGGACCCTGGTTATTGTTCATTGGACTCTTACGCTGGCCTGTAGTCATCAAGGTTTTGAGGTTATTATAGGTTTAGGTGCTAATTTCTGAGTTTATCTTTGATAGATGAATGTTTTTTGGATGTTTTCTCCCTTGGTTTCTGTTTCCTCTCTGCTCTTCTGGCCTAAGTGTCTTGGTGTTTGTTGATCAGCAAGTCTTCAAGTATAATAGTGTGTCTTTGCTGGGGTTTTTGTGGCCTGTATGACCTCTAGATTTTTGGGTGACAATGTTGCCTCTACAGATCCTAGAACTGGCATGGCCCGAGATCCTTGGTGCCAGAGTATCCTGGGATCCCTGGTGCCAGCACGTCCTCTTGAGGTCTCTGGTAATAGTATGGCCTCTGGAAAAGCAGGTGGAGTTGTAGTGAATATCCTTTCTTAATAACCGAGTACATTGACCCTATAAAGTACTAAAAGAAAACATATTGCAGAAGCCAGGACTACAGAGCATGGAGAGTTTTGTAGACATTCAGGACAGATTAACCATCTTTCTGTCTTAAATAACAGCTTCTCACCTGTTTCATGGGCATGGTGATGTGTATTTAATGGTGTAAGGTAACATATACTCATAGAGGAATATGTACAAGAGCAAGGATCACAAATATTGATTTATTTGTTCTGGCCCTTCATCACTCTTAGGTACTAAACATTTTCATGCATATTAAGGAGAATTTATAGGAAATTTTCCTTCAACTGGGATTGTGTAGGTCTGAGACAATCAAGACTGTCTTCCAAGCTTCCTTCATGTTGCAGATGGGGTAGGAGAGCTCCAGAGAGATCATGCAGTTACTATCAGAACCAACACCAGATCTGACATTTTGTCATCCAAGGGTGATGAATGGGATCCTAAAGTCCACTGATCGTTGAAAGGCTTCAGAGAGGACACATTGTTCAGAACAATCCTGAAATGCTAATGTACTGCTATACTGCTGAGTTTATCTTCTAAACTACACTCTTGGTTCTCAGAGGAAGGGACTCTTAGTCATAGTGTCAGGTGCCTTGGCCACACTCAAGGCTTGTTATTTGTGTCAGTGAACCGAGTCCTGTGAAATAGCACAGATTAGTGTTCATCCTTTGCTTCAAGTCTGAGTTTCTTTGACCTTAAGTCTCGTCCTTTTTGAAATAAAAAAAAAAGTCCAAAGGGAGATGATGAATACCACCAGATCTGTTTGTGTCATGCTTCTCGTGTCACTGACTCGGAGGTATTTCCATCTCTTTGGTGATTCATGCAGTCTAGAAGCAGAAAGGTGAGATTTCATGACTAACAGCCAAGCTTGTCATTTTCATCCTTGGCTAGTATTCCTTCTTTTTGTTTTCCTTTCATTCCAAATATTTTGATGGTTTGCTTAACAACTTATAAGTGTCTAATGTAAAAATTTGGGATTCTAGGATACTGCCTAGAAAATTTTCTTGTTAATTCCCTTAAAGAAGGCCTTCACTCTGATAAAAAAAATTTATCTTTCATTAATGTTGAACTGTGGAAAAGGCTAAATGCTCTTGTCTGTTTGGGAGCAGGTAAACATGCATAGCACTTTTAAGGTAGATTATATTCCTCTCCGTGAATATCATGGGTGCTGCTTACTATTTGGGAATGAGAGATTCTTCAAAAAATACTCAGGGTTTTCAAGGGGCCGTGAAGTTCACTGTGGCTTAGCTAGTCTCTTCTTTACACTTGTCCCCACTGCATGTGTAGGCAGAGAGTTAGATGTCTTATATTAGACACAGGTTTTCACTTTCCAGATTCTGAGGATGAGCAAATGATATGGGTTCACTGAGGCCATTTAATTCTGTAAGTGCTTCATCACTATTGAGAGAAAAACATCTGTGTAATATTAACTTCACTAAGTCAGGAAGTTTTTCTTCCCTTGGTGACATCTTGAAAGTAAGGTA
>BTHU01000004.1:31521268-31903768 GCA_036184795.1 Tokudaia tokunoshimensis | reverse complement strand
AACATAACAACAGGTGAATATTCTGGAATACGAATTGAAGTTTCCATTGTACCTTTTGTTGTACCGAAGGTATCATACATGCATATATATATATATATATATATATATATATATATATATATATATATTGCTAGTGTGTCTTATCAATTCTTCCTCTGTTGAAAACATTCCTAGGTAAACTTTATCGATAAGAAAACTGCATACACAGATTATTCTTGATGTTTGCTGATTAGACTTTTCAGATTCATTAAAAGCTCCTTTGTTAGAAAGATTATAAAGTAAATGGATTATAAATTTTTTATCATGGTTCACAGCACCAAGACTAGAGGAAGAATACACATATTTAAGTAAAGAATACATTTAAGAAAAGGATACAAATCAATTTAATTTCTAGGGTGAATATCAAAGGTATATAAAGACTGTTTGAAAATTGTCCCTGTTTTAAAAATGCACTTCAAGTTTTAAAATGATTTGAACTATGATTCTGAAAAGGAAAAGAAAAGCTGGATTTCATCTAGACATTCTGGCTTGCCCTACAGTTGAATGTAGAAGTCTGGAATCCAAGGAGAAGTCTGGGCAAGAGAAAGGGATTTGGGTGTGAGTGTGTAGCGTGCAGTCTCTAGGTGGTGGTTGGAACCATGCATGTGAGTGAAACTGTTTATGGAGCATTTGTAAAATGATCAGAGAACCAAATTTAGAACTCCCAGAAATGGCAGCCTTTAAAGGGAAGAGAGGAAGTGACAAACTGTAGATGGTGGAAATGTGGATGGAGCAATGGGTGAAGACCCCCAAAGTGATGAGAAACTACGAGAAACACTGGCCCGTGTTACCAGCCAAGGTTGGCATAGACTGTCTCCATTGGTATGTGACCCTTAAAACTGAAGGCTTTCTCGGGCAGGAGGTCAGCCCTTACTTTAGTAAGCAGCCTTATAGTCAGTGTCTCCAGGTCTTTGCAAGTAATAGGTGCTATAATAAATATTTGCTATGTGCGTAAAAATGAGCTTCCATCTCTAGAATGAGTAAGAAACCTCTCAAATTACTATGTGTCAATCCACCGTGTATACTACTATTATCAAATATATTCATCCTTGGCTGATTTCTCTAGTAATTTGCCAGATACCAATTCCTTCTTCAAACAATGTTAGTGTTTTTGATGGCTATTCCTGGTTGTCGACTTGACTACATCTAGAATGAACTACAATCCAGAAATGGAGGGCACACTTGTGGTCTAGATCTTGAGGCTGGAGACACATGCTTTTGATCTGAATCTTAAAGCATAGTGGCCATGAAAAGCTTTGCCCAGGCAAGGTGGTACAAGCCTTTAATCCTAAGAGCCAGAGGTGACCAGATGTCTAAGTTCAACGACAGTTTGTGACAGAGTGAATTCCAAGTAAAGAAAAGCTTAGGTCCTAACATGGTGGTACACACATTTGGTCTGGGCCATGTCTTCTGCTGGAAGCCTACATAAAGACAGTGGAGAAGAGAAGGTTTTGTTCTTCTTTGCCCGCTTGCACTTACTTGAGAACACTTATTGTTGGAACTTTTTCAGGATTCCAGCTTATACAGAAGACCAGCTAAAACACCTATCCTCGTGGGAATGAAGCAACTCCTAGATTCTTGAACTTCCCTTTCCCAGCTGCCCGTTGTTGGGTTAGTTGAACTGCAGACTGTAAGTCATTCCAATAAATTCCCAAAACATATAGAGACATTCCATAGAGAAACCTGACTAGTACAGTGCTATTTAAATAGTCTTCTAGAGTTGCTACATACGGTTACAAATGTCTAGCTCATACCAAAGGCCAGATATATAGCTGATTCTACTTCCTGTCTTTACCTCCCATGCAGAGGACTCCATAAACCCTCCCATTGCATGGTGGTAGAACTGCCCTTTTTTCTAAAACTGACCAACTTGGGTACTTTCTCTGTCGAAGGTGTTGTTTCGTTTCCTAAGCTTTAATTAAATGAAATCATGTAAATTCTTTCCTTCCTTCCCCAACCCCACCCTAAAGCTGAGTTTACATCTTTTCATCTTTTTCTTTTCTTTTCCAGGTTAAGAGCATATATTACTCCCAAATGGAAAAATTTACATTTTGAAGTTTATCAATCATAGTAACAAGCAAGTAATGCCCATCTCTAAAACACTTGGGACTCAGAAAGTTCTCTTCAGGATTTTGACAAACATTCATATCGACTTCTTTTCCATGTAGAACTACTGGTCACTAAAGTAAGCCTACTTGCTTTCATTATGCTGCTTTTTGAACTACTTATGTTATAATATTTCCAACTGTTTTGTGGCAAATGTATAATGTTTGAACTACATAGTAGACTCTGGAGTCATTTGGAGATTGTTTCAGAAGTGAACCATTCCATTTATAATATCATTTCTAAAGGGAAATGTGTGCTGAGCTCCTAACAACTGATTAGCAAATTAAATTTTGGAATCTAACATTCTTGTTAGTAAGGAAGTGCCTGTAATTAGGAAGGTAAATCTGTTGGGAGAAAATCAAATAGGTGAGCAGAAGCTTGTGTTGTGATAAGAAGTTAGTGTGTATTTATATAGTGTGTTACTACTTCAATGTGTGTTCATACACATGAGTTCATCTGAGAGGCATAACCCTGAAAACAAATCCAGGTCACACTTTACATTAACTAAATTTTGCAGAGCAACGAAGTCAGTACAGGTGTTTAAGTAACGTTCCTAAGTTCAGGTCACACGAAGTTGGGAGATCCAGGTCTCACAGTTCAAAGGCCTTTCTAGAATAGCTGCCCTGTCTGCAGAGATTTATGTAAAAGCCTGAGAACCTGATGCTTTTGCTGCCTCTATTAAAGAAAATCTTTAAAAGCTACTGACTGAATGGCATAGCTAGTATGATTTCTAGAATGGAGGTAAGACAACAGGCTGAGTAATGACTTTCTTGAATTTATGCAGTAAGCAAAACAGTTGAGTAGCCAAAAATCTAAAATTGAAATCTGGTGTCGCTTATGTATACTATCATATCATCTATGAATAACAATACTTTGACTTCTTCCTTTCCAATCTGTATCCTCTTGATCTTTTTTAGTTGTCTTATAGATGTAGCTAGAACTTCATGTACTATATTGAATAGAGAGAGAGAATGAGCAGCCTTGTCTTGTCCTGATTTTAGTAGAATTGATTTAAGTTTCTCTCCATTTAATTTGATGTTGGCTACTGGCTTCTTACATATTGCCTGTATTGTGTTTAGGTATATACCTTGTATCCCTCATCTCTCCAAGACTTTTACCATGAAGGCTAGTTGGATTTTGTCAGTCTTTTTCAGTATCTAATGAGATGATTGTGTGATATTTTTTTCTTTCCATTTATATGGTGGATGATGTTGATGGATTTTCATATATAAAAATCATAACCGCATCCCTGGAATGAAGCCACTTCATCATCATAGCGGATGATGGTTTTGATGTGTTCTTGAATTCAGTTTGCGAGCATTTTATTATTTTTGCATCAATGTTCATAAGAGAAATTAGTCTGAAATTCCCTTTCTTTGTTGAGTCCTTTGTGTTTTAGGTATCACGGTGACTGTGGCCTCATAGAATGAAGTTTGATATAGTTTGAGGAATATTGGTATTAGCTCTTCTTTGAAAGTCTGGTAGAATTCTGTGCTAAAACCATCTGGACCTGACTTTTTGTTTTGTTTGGGAGATGCTTAATGATTGCTTTTGTTTCCTTGGGGGCTATAGGACTGTTTAAATAATCCTGATCTTGATTTAACTTTGCTAATTAATATCTGCCTAGAAAATCATCCATTTCATTTAGGCTTTCCAATTTTGTGGAGTACAGGCTTGTAAAGTAAGACCTAATGATTCTTTGAATTTCCTCATTGTTCCTTCTTATGCCTACCTTTTCATTTCTGATTTTGTTTATTTGGATACTGTCTTTCTGTCTTTTATTTTTGAATAAGTAAGCACAGTGTTTGTAGTCTGACCTAAGCACTCAGCCAGATTTCATTTCTTTAAAATCAGGTCAGGTAGTATTAGCTGCTCAGATAACTGAGCTCGAAAGGTTATGTGACTTGAGCATGGCTACTTACGTTTTTGAAAAATATTGCAATAATGTGTGTGTAGATTTGTTTAGTTCCATAGTCTGGGGTCTTAACTACTATTCTTTTATTGCTTTTGCCGCTCTGGAGATACATTATCATGCTCTGAAAAAAATATATAAATGCCGGTTACTTTCTGACTCACCCAGATAGACAGTTGCATGGTAGCAGAGAGAGACACAGTCTATGTGAATAGTGTACTCTTGATTTCAGCAGTCGGCAGCTACAGTTTTTTCATAGAGACCTTAATAAGAATTCTCAAAGGTCCAAACTATGAATATTTCATAACATTGTCTTGATTCTCTGTGTAAATTTTAGCATAAAGTTTGTTTGTCTTTACACTTTTGGCTAATATATGGATTTGATGGAGAAAAAATAAGGATCATATAAAATAAAATTTTTATTTATGGTTTGAGAGTCACTTGAGAAAAAGGAATTTAAATTAAGAAACTGCTTCTATCAAACTGGCCTGTAGCCATATCTGTAAGACATCTTCTTAACTGCTAATTGATGGAGGATATTGAAGGCAATCAAGACATGAACAAGACATTTGCTACACCTACATTACTACGAAGATAGCAAAATATACACACTCAATATCCATTGGTGGAACAAAGACTCATAGTTGTCAACTGGAGAAGGGATTCTAGTCTAACTACATACATAGGAGAAATAATAAAAGCCCTTCGTGTAAAGTGACCCATCCTTGCTATATCTGCTTCCACTCTTGGAATATACTCATCCTCCCTAAGGCAACAACCCAGAAACCATGTAGTAAATGAGCCACATTTAAAATCTAGGGTGCATAAGGGAGATTTGATTCTCTCTCAGGTCCTGTGTTCAGTTGTTCTATTCTACCTGCATAGGATCTGAAAACAAGTTACTCCGGCAACCTCCCACACCCTTCATCAAGCAATTAGAGAGGTAGGTGGAGGGAGACTACAGTGTGAATTCCCACTGAGTAATGTCAACAAGGACAAACCCCAGGCATTTGGATTGTCACTTTCATTTCACCAACAAGTAAGTCCATGTAGATATTTTAGTCCCATCAGGAAGAAATCCTCAAAAGTTCCAGATATACCCTCTGAAACGCTCTGTGTCTAAATGTACTATTCTGCTCGATCTTTGATGTTCTTTGAGTTCCATATGCTTTATAGCCCCAAATAAACATGATACTGGATCATATATCAGCTATCTTCTTCTTTTTTTGAAATTTATTTTTCTTTTAAAATTATGCATATGTGTGTGTATGTCTATGTGTGGATATGTGCCTGTGACTATGCTTGCCCATGGAGGTGAAAAAAAAAAGGTATTGGAACCCCTGGATCTGGAGTTACAGGTGATTGTGAGGATTGTGAGCTGTCAGGCATGGTCTTGAGACCTGAACGCAAGCAATCTGTAAGCACAACAAGCCCTCTTAACCACTGAGCTACCTCTTAAGGCCTTTGACTGTTTTACTTAACCTTATACAAATAGACCACCATAACTCTCATCATCATCAAAAAAGTTTCTTATGTGCTTAGTACAGACTCACAACTGATCAAAGTGTGGTGCTTAGCCAAAGATAACCCATGTACATCCTGTACCGTTTTGCTCTATGGCCCAGAGAACATAATAAAAGAGGTATGGGGGGGGGTGGTGACCTGGAAGGAATTGGGAGAGAGAAAACTGTAATTAGAACACATCACCTGAAAAAAGTCTATTTTTGATAGCAATTTAAAACTATGTTTAAAAAGCTAGGGATTGAGAAAGATTACTGTAAAATTCTGTCTTCTGTTGTGACTGGGATATTTTATTTATGAATTTACAGTAGTTCTGATCGCCAGTACATGTCCAGTTTAAGATAAAGCCCTACTCAACACTCCACATTAGAGAGAAAAGAGGCTTACAAGCCACCCCCCCCAGAGATGAGGAACTATTGGAAGTTGATGGTCATTAAGACAAAGAGGGTTAATGTGTATGTTGCCCATGGTGGGTAGATTGCCTATGCTACAGCAGATGGCATGCTACACCCATGCACATCCAGACAGCACAAATGGGGCTCAGCGGGTTATAGAAAAAGGGTTGGAGGGGGAAAAAGGGGAGGATTAAGAGAAGAAGAGAAGGAGAAGGAAGGAGAACAAGAACAAGAAGAAAAAGAACAATAAGAAAATATAAAATTAAGAGGGGAATGGGGAGCAAGGGTTCTAGGAGGAGTCAAAGGAAGGACTGAGGGATAACAACTTAAATATACTCTGTTCATGAATGGAATTACCAAAATATAAAGTAAAAAAAAAATAAAAAACATATTTTATCTTGGCAGTCTTGGTGTGTTAGAAAATATATTAGTCTGTTCTATTCTTCAAATTTGGTGGCTTTCCTTAAAGCCTAAAACATGAAACTCAATGGCTTTTTAATTACTGTCTAAATTGTTTTTCATTTCATTTCATTTTTGTTAATGCAAGTTCCTCCCCCACACATACCAACTCAGATTGGGAATATAGATTTTCTGTTTCTTTTCTTTTCCTTTTTCTTCTTTCTTTCTTTCTTTCTTTTTAGCTTGTTGTTTTTTTTTACTGGATATTTTCTTTATTTACATTTCAAATGTTATCCCTGTTCCTGGCTTCTCCCCTGAAAACCCCCTATCTCATTCCCCCTCCCCCTATTTCTATGTGGGTTTTCCCCTACCCAGCACCCACTCCTGCCTCCCTGCCCTCTAATTCCCTTATACTAAGGCCTTGAGCTTTCACAGGACAAAGGGCCTCTCCTTCCATTGATGATCTACAGGGCCATCCTCTGCTGCATATGTGGCTGGAGCCATGGGTCACTCCATGTGTATTCCTTGGTTGGTGGTTTAGTCCCTGGGAGCTCTGGGGCAGGGGGTCTGGTTAGTTAATATTGTTGTTCTTCCTATGGGGTTGCAAACCCTTTCACCTCCTTCAATTCTTTCTCTAACTCCTCTACTGGGAACCCTTCATTGAGTACTACATACCTTAGATCACACTGAAAGTCCCTCCCTTTCCTTACTCTGTTTGCTAATATCTGTCTCCTCTCTCATCCCCTTCCATATCCTCTCTTTCCCATCCTCTTCCTCCCCACTTGCTGACTGGTGGAGAGATTTGATGGCCAGTATTGGCAAGGTTCATCTATGAGGTCTCACCAGGGCATTGATGCACAGAACTTGGCTCTAACTTTTGTATGTTACCAGTCAGTTCCAGGAACAAACAGAACTTTGAGTTGTGCAGGGCTTGTGACTACTTTCTTCGATCATCACTTAAAGTTCAGATTGGTCTTCCCTGAACTTTCTTGTCATGTCTTGTCCCCAGGGTGAGTCTTTCTTACTTGACTGAGTCCTTAACCACACCCTCTACTGCTTTTCTACAATCTTTGGCTACCTTGTATTAGTGGTGGCTCTGCCATTTGACTAAAGCCATTTTCCTTACTATCTGGAGAAAAGTGCAGGTTTTGAATTCTGATAGTGATTATTCAAGTCCTTACTAAGCCTATTGCTGCAAACCTTGAAAAAAGTTAATCTTTCCAAGTCTCACTCTCATCACAAGAGACACTGGAAAAGCGGAGTGCCTAGAGAGCAGACCACTGTGACGCACTGTGAGGCTAAACTGAAGAATAAGTATAAAGAGGATAGAATAATTCCTCCTCCTCTGCTTCTCCAATACCCTTCCACCATATTTGGGTTTTCTTACTTTTATCTATCCTTTGAAATTTTTACACTTGTATACAATGAATTTGGATCATATTCACCCCCAATAGTAATCATTCACCAATATTGATTACTATATGAACAGAGGTTGAAAGAGTAATGTGTTCCAAGGCACATAGTTGGAAGCAGCACTCTTTCCAACTTGTGATTTTATAGTCTTGTTTTTCTAGTCACCTGTAACATGAAATGCTCCAGAGTGCCTGCATCTACTTTGTCATTCTTGCTCTGCTCACAGACACATGTCAATCAAATAGCGAAAATCTGTGATGGGAGCAGAAACTAGAATGAATACATCTCCAAGTTGAGGTAGCAACTACTTCCAATTAGAATTGGATGACTCTTAGAAAGACTAGACTTTTTGGAAAGGGGCAGACTGAGACCATCTGAGAGGGGGAATATGTAACTGCCCGAGGTTACAACAAACGGGTTACCTGGAAGGAAAGCTGGGGATAAAATGGGCTTGCGAGAAAGAATATGGAGCCAAGATGAAAGGTTTTCTGATCAAGGCTCAAAGTTTAATGGGAGTCTCCAAATATAGGCGGGGGGGGGGGGGAGGGAAGGGGAGGGGGAACCCTTTCCCCAAAGGCTGGAAACTCTCCACAGAACCGGTTCGGTTGCTTGGCAGGTGGCTAGTGTCTCTTAGGAAACTGCAGGTCCTTGAAAAATTATGGGCTTCACCTTGTTCTGAGCACTCCACCCTAGGTGGAGGGGATTAAGGCTAACACAGGAATTCCCGCTCAAAGGCTGGGAAAGGAACTTCACCTTGGTCATATCAAGTTCCTGCCAAGTGGTGTGGCACCCCAATAAGGCTTTCTATAAGAATAATTAAGTTGGAGAGCTTAGAGTTTTTAATTTTTGAATTGCTCAGGAGATGTCACAAAGTAAACTAATGTTCTATAGCATCCTAATAAATTGTATGGTAGTTTGTAACACAAGTGACTCAGTGACTTGGGGCTGTTTACATTAGTGTTTCATAGTTTCTCACAGTATAAAATCCAAGGGGAGAAAAAAGATGACACCACCCACATTTTGTCTGGAATGAATGTGTATCTTTCCACTTGTCAGAGTGTGGGAGGCTCTCTGACGATGTAATTACAGCTTTCCAAAATCACGGAAATGAGATGAGCAAGGAGAGAAAGTTGCATTGATGATGTGTGAACAATAGTGTTTATGGGACGTTCTTAGAAAAAAATGTAGTTTCAACCCTTTCATGAATGAAACTGTCCTTTGCAGACTTCAGAAATGACTTTCTGTGCTGAGGATTCCCTGACCACAGTGCTCATGAGCCACCCATTACCAAGCATGTTTCTAAACTACACTTTGAAGGAAAGCAGGCAGCCATATTCCTTCCTACAGCCTGGGGTTTACACATCCAATAGCAGGTTAGGAAGAAGGAAACATGACCCAACTGGGTGTCCATCACCTTGCATTAAAGGTGGAGGGGAGAGTCTCTGCATCATATTATAAACTGAAGACATAGATGTAAATGCAGGTAAGGAATGGATAGATAGTGAGAGGAACATGGGCTCCTGTTTGGCTCATGTCAGTGTGGAGCAAGATTCCTGTTTCACACTTCCCACACTTTATAAACAAGTGAAAAATATGGCAAACAATATTCCTTCTACATCCTGTTTGTACTCCACATTATAAAATCTATTTTACTTAATTTACATTTCTAAACAGCTCCACTTAAAGGGTAAAATTGGTATTCCAAGTTGTATATTGTAAAGATATCATTTCACAAATTCTGTCATATTATCTACACAGTGACATCACCAAATATGTCATCTTCAAGAATAATACTGATATATAAGACACAAATACACTAAAATTTAAAGGATAGAAAGACATATACTGTGATAATAGTATTTCCATAATAGAATATTAATATTGTTATTAATATCTGACAAATAGAATTTAAAGAAAATAGCACTACCATAGCTTTGTTTAAAGTCAATGTTTGGTGAGAGATTAATAAATCCATCATAAAAGTATAACAATATTTTGCACACAAAAGCAGAGCCTCAAGTACAGGATATAACGACAAGAAACATTTAATTGCAACTGGTTACTCTAATACCTCCATTTCAGTAATTTATAAATTCAGTGGATGGAGAGATGAATATCAAAAGACATTAAGCTACCAATACACATCATAATTCATGCTTTCCACAACTGATATTTGTAGAACTGTTCAATCCACACCACGGGGTTACTTAGTCATTTCAAATGGCTATAGAACACTAATAAAAATATACTATATTCTACTTAAAGCTCAAATCTCAGTAAATCTAAAGATTGGGACTGGAGAAATTGCTTGGTAGCTGTGTGCTCTTGATGCTCTTACAGAGGCTGGGGTTCAATTCCCAGTGCTTACATAAAGGAGCCCACAGCTGCTTTTAACTCTAGCTTGTGGGTTTGATGCCCCCTTCTGGTCTTCGATAGCACCACATACACAAATCCACACACGTACACTTGTACATAATTAAAAATAAAAAAATATATATTTTAAAATATTTTAAAGGACAGAATACACTAAAATGTGGAAGAGGCTCCTTAAGTGGAACATGGCAGTAAATTTATAGTTTTAATCACACATATTAGAAAAAAAATAGAGGTTTTATTCAGTACCCTCAGGATCAACTATTAGTATTAAACTAAGAAAACTGAATAAAACTCAGATCAAGCAGAACTAATGAGTATCAGATAGAAACAAACAGAACCTAAAAAACAATAGACAAAAACCAATGAAACATAAAGATATTCTTTTGAGAATATTAATAAAGTTGATTGAATTTTTAAAAAATTCTAGGTAATTACTAAAAATTGCCTGCCTCTGTACCAGTTAAAGAAAATGCATATGGTTAGTGACATTCCCTAAAGAAAATATCAAATTCACATGGCATGATTAATATATTCTAGCAAACAATGTTTTCTTGAAGTATCACGAAACCTCTTCAGGAAAACTGGGCATACCCTGCCCAATTCAGTCTACGAGGGCAACATCGGGTTATGTGAAAAATTAAATTCCATGGGAAGAAGGCAACAGGGTGGTGTATTTCATCAGTAAAAGTACCAATATTCTTATCAGCATCCTAACAAATTAAATACAGAGGTATATATATGAATATATATGGAGATAAATGCATATGTATATATGTATATATCATATACATATCAAAAATACAAGGACGGTTTACTATTTGACATCAGTCAGAAATAGTGTTAGCAAAGAGAGACGCTAACATTGCTGAGAGGTCTTAAAATTAGGTGAGATCAGATCAACTGAAGAGAGTAGAAGTGAATTTCACTGTATTTCAGCTGTCCTTCTGGAAGGTGGCACACACACCTTGATGGGGACAGTGTCAACAAAACCACTCTCTGCTCTCTGACCAGAACACTGCTGAATCACCTGAAGTCACTAAAAACAGAAGTTATAGCAACTAAAAACAGAAGTTATAGCAAGGAGCTCATGGCAACTTAAGAGCTGCAATGCCAAAGGCAGGATTTAAGGTTTCATGAATTTAAAGTATCCTAACTTACTCTAGAATAAATTAACCAGCTAACGGATACAGCAGAGATGAGGCTCAGATCCTTTGTTATCTGAGAAAGATTCTAAAATGGACAAGTCCCAAGCAGACAGACTATGTTTTCACATGAAGCAGGAGAAACCTTGGTATAAAGTATAAGGAGAACCATATGATAACTCAGTAATATACGGCACATGCCAGGCTGTGGTGGCACATGACTTTAGTCCCAGCACTTGAAAGACAGAGACAGGCAGATCTCCAAGTTCGAATACAGAGTGACAGAAGAGCCAGGGCTACACAGAGAAACCAGAGCTCAAAAAACCAAATGATGATGATGGTGGAAGTGGTGGTGGTGATGATGATGATACTCAGCACAAGAACAAGATGGCTAAATGGCAGAATAGAGAAAATAATTGAATTACATCCTAAGCCAATAGATGAAGGGAATTCTGCATGCGTATGGGTTTCTGGAGTTGTTTCCTTTTTGTTTGTTGTTATATTCTGTTTTTTTATGTGCCTGTTTGTTTTCTAGGGAAGGAGAGAGAGACAGAGAAGAGAAAGAGAGAGAAGAAATAGAGAGACACAGAGACAGAGAGACAGAGACAGAGACAGAGACAGACAGACAGACAGACAGACAGACAGACAGACAGAGAGGGCATGGAGTTGAAAGGGTGGGAAATTGAGGGGGATCTGGGAGGAAATGAAGGAGGGAAACTGATCAGAATATATTTTATGAAAAAGTATTTTCAATTAAAAATATTAAAATAAATAGAAATTTGGAGAATTTATGGCTAGTAGTTCTGCTCTCTACATATGTTACACAAAACTCTATGGGGTGTAAAGGACTGACATGAGCTAAAAAATGTATGTATTCCAAAAAGAATAAAAATCTTTAGAAATGGGAAGCGATAGTTTCTGGGAAACATCACAAAACTATTTCCTCCAATTTAACATACAAAACATTTAAACAAAATACATTTTCTTTATGATTAGTAATATGACAAATAAAATGATTATAGCTAAATGCCAACCTCAGGAAATGAACAGAGACGTGTCTGAGCTGTTGATGTTTTGTACGGACTACTGTGCTATTAGCTCCAGCTGGACGATACTCTGCTCAGGATGCGAACTGCCATCTTTGGATCTAAAGTGATAAAGAGTGTGTTTACAGCCTACCAGGCCTGGCATATCCACTCTGCTCCTGGGACAGGGCATGGCTTGATTCTATTGATCCTACCACATTATCTTAGCCAACTCTGCAATCATTTCTCATTGGAATAAGTGGTTGTTTGGTTTATTATAGGAGTTTATAATATTTACTGAACCATGTTCACTCATTCAAGACACCTTCCACTATTCCTTTCATTAGCTCCTTTTGCCTGAGAAAGTTTTAGTGATGTCGATTGCATTGAATCTGTATATTGCTTTTGGCAAGAGGACCATTTTTATTATATTAACCCTGTCAATCCACGAGCATGGGAGATCTTTCCCTCTTCTAGGATTTTCATCAATTTCTTTCTTCAGAGACTTGAAGTTCTTGTCATACAGATCTTTCACTTGTTTGGTTAGAGTCACACCATAAAACAGACACTTCAAGTGAACATTTATTGATAACAAGTCATAAGGACAGCACCTT
This sequence comes from Tokudaia tokunoshimensis, assembly GCA_036184795.1. Lineage (NCBI taxonomy): Eukaryota > Metazoa > Chordata > Mammalia > Rodentia > Muridae > Tokudaia > Tokudaia tokunoshimensis. The sequence continues at coordinate 31,890,826 of BTHU01000004.1, read as the reverse complement.
TAAAGAATTCTTTAGTTTGTATGTAATGTAACTACTTATTAAAAACTGAGATTAAATCCACACATTAATGAAACATGTATGCCCATTTGTTTTTACATAAATTAAGGCTTAACTAGATATTTGGTAATTTGGATGCAAGGCATCTTTAATAGTCTTCAGAGCTGACGGGTGTTTTCATTTTGTAATTGTCAATATGCTTTCAGAGAAACACAGAGTACCAAATAGCAGAAGTGAGTTTAGGGCCATTTCATGAATGGTTGGACAATCTGCCTTAATCCCCCAACATTCATTTCTACAAGTTTTCACAATATATAAGTCAACAACTCCAATACAATTTAAAAAATCCTACATTCTATCAATGCAATCCAAAGGTATCTTAATTTGACATTTTACCTGTTGAAGATTGATGGTAGAAAACGGTTTAAAAAAAAAGTCTTTATTTTCCATAATTACACCATTGTGCTTTTGTAACAGCAGGAAGCTTTGTCTGCTCAGTAAAATCCCTGTGGTTCACAACATGGCAATAGTCTCAAATCTGAGCCAGGGAATTTTAGACACTGTTTGTTGGGATTGCATGGCATGATGGCATGCACAGTGCCATTCACACATGTTCTCTGCTCAGAACCAAGTCTGCAGGGAAGTCACACAATACAAAAATGCTCAAGAGCTCTCGGGAACGCGTTGGGTCAATTACACATTTAATTTTGACTTAACATTTGATCGCTGCATACTGAAACCTCTTCTCTTGACAAGTACTATGCAAACCCCACATTTTGTTACACGACCACATATAAGGATGGGACCCACAGTTTTAGAAAACAGAGAGTAAGCTCACGAAGTTACTGCTTCCAACAGTGAAGTGTTTCTTTGTGCCGCCTCCTTGGTTGCTCCCTCACAGCTCTTACCACTATGTGTGTCTGCTGGAGATGCCTGACAACACATATCTCCTAGATTTAAGGAAGAAAAGAGACTTATTTTTGCCTACCAGTCAGAGTCTTAATTTACTTTATCCTTAGCTTATTAAAGTCTCGCCAGACCACAGTTATTTTGCTATGATTTGACCATTATTTTCCTTGTGTAGAATGTGCAGTGAAGAATTTGGTAATTTTTGAGCCACTGAGTTAATAACATTACTAGCATATTCAACTTTGAGGATAAACTTCCAAAGCATGGCGATCTCTACCAAATGGCAGCAAAGACATTATCAGTCCAGTGACCAAGCTTCTGCTTTAGAGGTTATGGATTCAGAATTAAGTATCCATGATGTCATGTCAGAATCTCAGGGATATTGCACAGCCTGACACAGAGGGTTAATGGTGATGTCTGAGCAACAGGTAGCTATGAAGACCTGTTGTCTATTTGGTCAAAGGGAAAGTCTGTTCTTTTGCTTTGTACCACCGCATTGTCTGGACAAGTTAAAGAGTTCACATGTGAAGGAGGATTGACTGTGTCATACTAGGGTTGAGCAGATATAGACGCTTCTAGTAGTAAATCATCGTCTCAAAATAACCTAGTAAGAGTCACGATTTGCTTTTCACTTATCAAAGTTTTTTTTTCATTCTTTCTTTGAAAATTAGGGAGCTAGCTGGGCGTCTAAGATTTGTTTCTTGTTTTATTTGAAAGTCAAAAAAGTTATGATGAAGTGAGTTTGAGGTTAGCACTTGTGGGTTCACCATTGGCTATACCACCAAGGAGACATCTGCCTTAGTTAAAATGCCTGGAAGGGTTACAGCAAAGTGGAGAGGGGACACAGGGCCATGATTCAATAAGCACTAGTTACGGTTATTGTTAAGATTTTAAAGTATGATGAATTCATGGTAGACGCTCAAATAATAGCTTGGAAAGAAACTCATTTAAAATGATTTCCACTCCAATACTGATTCGTGCAAGTTGTAAGTTAATTTGTAAACAGTGTATTATTGGTACAAAAATAAAATCCAATCGTGCTCTCCGATATGAAAAGACAGTGCAGCTTATTCACATGTGCTATTTTGTGTCTCTGCCAAAACCATTTAGACATGACAGGGCTCAACCACGGCTTCTTATGCGCAATCAGATAGTAAATTGTTACCAATCAAAGTCTGTGCAGTCACAATTCAAATTAACATAGCTTATCATTCAAACTAAGTTTTCAGTGAAACTGATGAATCCCCAACATTTTCTTATAATGGAGTGAGCTCCAAGCTTTCTCAGACTATTGATTTATGGATATTTGTCTTTTTGTTGTTTTAAAGGATTCCCATCCACATAACCATAACTCAGAATCAAATGGTCATATTAAGTATATAGGGAGAAGAAGATTAAATAAACGGAGAAATCCAGGTTCCCTTTTCTTCTCACTTCTAGCAATGCAGTATTAAAATCAACCCCGACTAATTTGGACTTCTTTCAATCATATTGATTCTCCTATGAAGAGAAAATGGGAGTTATGTTTGACTTTCTGAAGTGTGTATTTTTTTAACATTATAGGAAACCTCAGTATTGTCAACATTAATCTTAAAATTCTCTATTCCCAGCATATTGTGTGTATGACATCATTTCAAGAATGAAACCACACATCTCCTCAATTGCCTCTATCCTAATTAGCAGGAATCATTAAACTATAGGAATTCATTATGCTGTGTGAATTAATTCTAAAACATTTCTGAGTTGGAAATTGATCTCAATGAAATAGCAAGAAGTTTGTTTTGCCAGGAATTCACAGGAGAGTTTAAGGAACAATGTCTTGGGGTCGTAACAGATAATGAGGCAGGAAAAGGACTTTATTTTTGTCTTTAAGATCTTTCTCTAGCAATCCTGTTGGGTGCGCCATTTGAGACTATGAAAAATGGAAGACAGAGCAGAGGGGAGGGGAGCCTAATTAGATTAATGAGAGAAGACCATGGCTCTTTAAGACTTGTTATTTCTAATCTCATCATGAACTTCCAATCTTGTTCACATGCTCCCTCTTCTGGCCCTTCTCTGTCAACAACACCTTTTCACAAATTGACCTTTAACCCCATGACTTACCACTCTCTGTTTATCCTCTTTATCTCTGTGTTATTAAGACTTACAATTGTTAATAGCAAATATCATTGATATCTGCTTTTTCAAGTTAATGCATTTAATATTTATCCCACTTGAAAGGACACTTTATTGCTTTGCTATGAGAAATGAAAGAGAAGTACAGCATCTACCAAAAAGTCCTTTTTATTCTACAGAAGAACAAAGCAGAGAGTCACCTTGTATTTTGATAAGTAAGCATGTTTACTTCTCATTGTTTCCTTTCTGCTTAGGAATTTGAGATGGACTTGTCTGTAATGATTTCCAGAGTAATCTTTAAACACCTGTGAATCCCTCTCTTATTAGTTTTAATAGAGTCACTACTCCCTAAGCTTATTTGAAAAATTATTACCTATCACAAAGACAGAAGGCAAACATATGAGATATTGACAACAGTAGAAAGTGGGTCCCTAATGATGGCTATTAATAGTGAAAGTTACGTTAAAAAATATACTCAACCAACCACTAAATTCCTCTTGAAGACTAACTTGAATTCTCAGATTTAGGGGCAGAAGAGGGGCGGAGAGTTCAAAGATTTGCTTTAGTGGAGAGTATAATTGTGGACTAGAAATAAATACTTAAATCTTAGTGTTTGAGCTAGTCCAACACATATACCAAACATTGATGTTTCATCATAAATATTTTATTATGGAGAAACAATACAAAATGGAATTCTTCCTGAGTGCCCAAATAGGAGTAAAACAGTTGTTCTATTTCAGACAAATGCTGTCCTCTGTTTTTAGATTATGTTTGGCAAATTTTAGTTAATGCTTAGATCTATTCTCAGATGTGTCTGCAATAATCTGTGGTTATACACAGAGAACATGTGAACTATTTTAGATTTCTTGTTACATTTTTTTCAGATACAAGAGACTAGACTGTGGGATCTAGTCAGATGCTGGTATTGGGGCAAATACAACACAATGTAATCAATTTATTGATCTGTTTTAATGTGTGTACAAGGAAATGTAAGCTGATTTTAGTACAATAGATCACATGATATAATAGATCATTGTAGAGAGTTTGTTAGAAATAAAAGACAAAAGTCTTGAGACTAAAGGAAGAGAACGAAAGGGTAATTAGTTGCTGACTGAATGACTGACTGACTGACTGACTGACTGGTTGACTAACTGAATTACTATATCCTGCCTTTATAGTGCACTTGTGTATGAAAATCCTGTAGAACTGTAAGTATCCCTGAAGTCCATCTTTGGAAAAAGAATTAAAACAAATAGTTTATTGAGCTGTTATGTCCCCAGTAGATTAGTGAAAATAAGTTGAATGGGTTAATAAGATGCCACCCAAAGCTAAGAAAACCACTTACAGAGCAAAGCTGGGTAGTCAGTGATTTGGTGAATTAGCAATGTCTGAAGACACTGACATAACCCTAGTGTAAGAAGACCAGGAGGGGGAGGGGTGCTCAAAGGTCTGTGGTCACTACAACGTTTCATTATATCCTTAACTTTCCCACTGTTACACAGCTCATTGGTGAAGATGCCAAATATTTCTAGCACGCTACTCAATTATTTTTAAAAACATCAGTTCAAAGCGAAATCATCTCAATGTCAACATTTGTTTTGAGAAAGATGGATGGAAGGGAGATCATTTCAGTTTGAAAGCTATCGTCTAAATTTACAGTCGCGTGTGGTCAAACAGCTATCGACGCCTGAGAGTTTCCAATTGCTGGTAATAGACTGGAAAAAAAGATAATGTGTTTGATCGATCAGCATGAACAAATTTCATTTAGGTGATCAATAACAGTTTATACTTGACAAAGCTGAGGGACCACATTTATTTTTCCCTTTGATTGAATAAATGTTTTCAATGGGACTGCAAATGTAAGGCAGGCCTAACCATTTCTTAACTGGAGGCAAAGCCCCAGTTACAGAGTTATTGCAAGCAATGTGTATTTAAAACTAATAGACAGAAAAGTGGATAGCCAGGGGCTGGGACCGTTGAATGAAAGTAATGTACAGTTTATTAAAACACAACACATGGCAAGGAAAAGGTTTCATTTCCTTGGTGTCAAGGAATAGAAAAAAAATAGAAAAGAGGCGTCACGTTACATGCGCTAAGCTTTCTCTGCCTTGTTTTATTTTCTCTTTCTCTCTTTTGATTAAGATTAAACCCTTCATTGGATGAAATAAATTATGAAAAAAATCATAGAGTGCTAGAAAAGGCCTTAATGCATATGACCAATAGCATCAGGGTGAATGTTTGAATGTTTCCCTATGCTTTGCAGCACCGTCTTCTCTACAAACCTGTACATGTATTTGGCCAACTCTTTACCCCCGTCAAACTCTCTTCATATCAAACATAGCACATAATGCAGTAAAAAGGCTTGTTGAATGAATAAATTGTTGAATTATTGCCTATTAATAGAGACTCTTTCCAAGTGGCCTTATAGCTAATGTTGACTTGTGTATATAGCCTTGCATTTGAACTCAGTTATGAGGCTTGAGGTTTGAGTTATAGTGGTTATGCAAAACCAAACTGTTCTTCACTTCATACATGGCAGAGTGACACCATAGGTCACATGTCACGCAATTGATCATATGTGAAGAAGGAGTTTTTCCCATTCACTCTGTCCAAAATTGAGGTGCAACACACCAGGAAGTCTGATCAATTTAGGTTTCTTTTCACATTACAAATGTGTCCTCTATTTTAAAATATAGGCTTTGGGGCTGGAGAGATGGCTCAGCAGGGGAAGGCACTTGCTACCAAGCCTGATAATCTAACTTGATCCCTGGGACTCATATAGTGCAAAGAGATAATGGACTCTTATAAGTCATCCTGTGACTTCTATCTGCACGCTCTGGCGTGTCTGAACACACATGTAAACACGGAAGAAAAACGCCTAAATAAAATTTAGTTGGACTTTCAACTGATAAGCCAGGATTTGTTTCTATTGACTCAGGATTCCTTCCTCAAAAGAATATTCATTCATTTCACCCTGTTCTCCATGTTGACAATGGAAACACAACATGTATCAGGGTATGGGAGTCCCATCTAAAAATCTCAGCATCCAGGATGCAGAGGATGGAGGATCACCCCAAGTTCCAGGCCAGCCGTAATTTCCAGTGTGTTGCAAGCCAGACTAGACTATATAATAACCTCTGTTTCAGAAGGAAAGGAAGAAGGAAGGGAGATAGGGAGGGGTGGGGGAGAAAGGCAGGAAGGAAGCATATTCTAGATCTTTCCAGTCCTTGCTTCCATCAGTCAGTTTCTCCACAGGTCTTGGGCGAGTCTCAACCACAGACAGAATAACCCTAAAATCACACTGACACAGTTTAAAGAAACATAGGAATCACGATATTTTATTCAGGGCTTGGGGATATGACTCAAGGTTCAAAGCAGTCGCCTATTATGTGTGAAGCTCACCTTCGACCTCCAGCACTTCAGATAACAATAATAATGTTGAAATATATTTTATGCATACATCTTCCAATTTCACTTAGAAAGTGGAAAGTGGAGATCTCGGCAGATTGTTTTATTTCACTGAACAATATCTAAATTTTTCTCCCAACGGGGTTGGAGTTATATCGTCCTGCAATTAAGTTTCTGATGATCCACATGATGAGCTCGCCTTGCAGGGTGGGAGAGAAGCCAATCATCTGTGTGGCTTCTGGTTCCAGCTGCCACAGCCAGCCCCACATTCCTGGCATGTGCCTTGGAGTGAGAGCTGAGGTGGCGAGAAGGAGAAGCGGCGCCTGGGGACGTGCGCCGTGCCAGGTCTATTTTAAGCACTGGTGCTCTGAATTGTTTAAAATGCATATTGTTTGTGTACATCTCACAGAGGAAAATGCCAGCTATGGATGCCCCGGGCTGCTTGTATGTCAGATGATTAAGTCTTCAAGTCCTGCAGCTGTGGGGTCATTATCAATGGTACTTCCAGGTCAGGGTGTACACAGCAGAGTTTGAGGCAGTGGTTGACCTTTTAATGGCACTCCAGGGTAACATGGCTTCCTAGGGCATGAATAATCATTTTTAAATTGTTTATCTGACTTTCATTTGTTTAGGAATGCAAATGTATTATAGTGTATGAGATTTCCTGATATTCTTTTGGGAAGAGGGGGGAAAAACATTTTTTACAGCGTTTCTCTAACTTTCTAAACAAAATCTTTCATAAGAACAGGAGATAACAAAATAATACGGGTTTGTGCTCAGTAATTTAGTATGTCCTCTCTAGCACCATGTTCCACTTAGGCATCAGCCAACAGTGACACCACACTCTTGGTGATCCTTCTTATACACTTACTGAAACTTCAAAGTGATCTCATATTTTAAGTCTTCATCCTATTCGTTCAGCCCTTGAACTCAAAATCCAGGCTTTTGTTTTTTATTTCTGTTTTTAATTTTAAAGTAATCTTATTATCCTGTATAGATTATGTAAGTTCACAAGTTTCAGCGTAACGATTCCATGCAAGCTCATTTATCCTTCTCTGGTACTGAGTTCACATCGAAGAGCATTAGATTCTTTCTACATATGTAGAAGCACCCAAAATAATTTCAGAGTAAAATAAAGCTCAAAAAAATAATAGTCTTGGTTTCAATCAGTTTCACCCTATTGCTTCTAACCAGCTGTTACTGTTAAGAGAAAGAAAAAAATTCATCTGAAACTTAGAATTATTAAAAAAAAACTTAGAAGGTTCTAGAAATATAGGTAGTGAGCAATAATTAATCATAACCCTCAAAGTTAATCATCAGAAATGACAATTTGAAAGTTCAGGGGTGATGTATTTGTTTTAGTAAGAATTCAGATTGACCTTTCAAATGACTTGAGGTCTCTGAACAGTTGGGTTCAAATAGAGCTTTACATGACAGTAGCCAACAAAATAATTAAGGTGTCATTAACTACTCTAATAGCAAAATGACCAGTGCACAGGGGTGCCTATACACTGGGAATCTACATGTTGACCCCATAATTCCAAGTAGGTTTCCTCATGGACATTTGGTGGGTTTTTTTGTACAGCTTTACTGTAAGTGATAATTAGAAGATTCAGACTGATTTTGTGTTCTCCCCTTCTTGAGCTTGGCACCCAAACAAATGCAACTTAGCTCCCCAGGACAGGAATAAGAGGAACACACAGGACCTCCTAGGAGACCACAGAGGTTCCAACACTGACAGTCAACAATGCTGAGTGTGGCTCAGAAGCCACGCCCTGCTACAAAAAGAGAAGGGGATGGAAAATGACATAGTTTTTTCCAGGAAGAGGCAGTTTCTGGTGTTGTTTTGATTCTTGAAAATGCTGTGGACATCATTGTCTGAACTGGCAAGAGCAAACTCCCTGGCCTGTGATAATTTACATCACAAATCCCAGAAGAAACACATGCATTTCTTTCGAAAGAAGAGATTTTGAATGACAGCTATGGTAATGATCGCAGCCAACTTCCAGTGTTGCACCAACCATGGAAAGAAGAGAAGAGAACGAACGGCAATCGGCTCTACCATCAGTTTCCCATTGAAGTCTAGTTTATATCCAGATTCAAACATGACCATGCCTAAAAGCAAGAGATCCAGCAAATATGTTTCCACAATTCAGCAACTGAGGTATCACTTACTTAAGCAAGAGGTTAAAACATATTTTCTTGAGAATTTTATTCTCTGATTCTATTCTATTTAATTTTTAAGAGGATTAAAATAGTCAGTAGTCAAGTGGTGCTTGTATGGGTACATTGAAAATAATACGCCATGAAGAGCCATTAGTATTGATTTCTTTAATTGTGTGAAGGATTCCATACATGTTTCTAAGACGCGATGACTTCCAGAAGTCAGTATTAGCATTGTGAAGCTGGTTGGACCTTACCACTACTCATTTCTATTTTGCCACAGCTGAGATCTTGTGTGTCTTTTGTTTTCTTCTCTCCCTCCTCTCTCTCTGATGTTTCTTAACCCCTGCCCCTTGGACTAATAAATTAAGTTCCCATATGTGGAGGTGCTGACTGTTTCTAAGCCTGTAATGAATGCTTTCTCATTAATCAGAGAGCAAAGATCCTGACAGGGGTGTCCCCATTTCTCCATAAGCTAGATGTCACAACACAACACTATCAAGGCCCACACTGAGTCTTCAGTCTCCAACATCCTAGAAAGATCCACAAGAAAAGCCCGAGAATAAAAGAAACAGTGCTAAAAATAACTGCCTGAGAAAAGATACAATGCTGGGCTTATACCATTTTTTTTAAAGGTTAAACTTTTTTATTTAAAGCAATGAAAATCCTCTACAATTACTCTTTGCTCTCATGCTTTGAAGAAAGTTAAGAATATTTTCTGAGAGGTTGAGAATACAATTAATGATTGGTTATAATGCCATCAGTGTAGTGACTTGTAGCATTCATCTTATACCAACTGACTTGAAAGCAAGTAAGTATCATGACTGTTTCCTTATTTGATTTCAGAATAAGTAATAAGAAGTAAACAAATGTTTTGAAGTAATTTCTTATCTAGTCAGTTGGCTGAGGCATTCTTGACATAAAGTTTTGGGCTTTTTTTTTTTTTGCTTGAAATTAGGAATTTGATTTGTGAATGAAATTCTTGGGCTCCCAATTCTCCTGCTTTCACAAGCTCTGGATTTGCTGCTGGGGTGCTCAGAGATGATTAGTTCTGCCATTACTGTATGGCTAATTTGTGTGTTTGTATGGATGTGTGTGTGTGTTTGTGTGTGTGTGTGTGTGTGTGTGATATTTCATGGGGAAGAATTACATACTGTTTTTCTATCCTGAATCATGAAAAAAATTAAATAGGGAAAATATTGTAATTCTAAAAGTTTTCTAAGTAATACAAAACATTGTTGGGACAATTTCCATTAAGATGCAGGCAGTGCAGGCTTGAATCAAGAGGGATGTGTCCTTCGACAGGAAGACAGGGTGGGAACAAGGAGGAGAGGATGGATAAAGGCTCTTATGAGTAAGCTTTGCTTAGTAACAGTGTTACTGGGTTATAAATGCCAACATGTGCTCCTGTCTGAGCTACTGGCTCATCATTCTTGCCACTAAAATAAATATTGATAAGTTCTTGTGCATGAATCCTGTGATTGATACTCTAAGGGAAATAAAAGCAAGTTTGGGTGCAAAATAAATTCAAAAGTGACAGTTTCCTCATTTGGTTTTAGGTAAAATGCAATGCCCTGAATGATCACTTGCTAGGAGGTAACATTTTGTTCAAATACTGCATGGTATTCACTGGAATTTTCCAGGCATCAAATATATAGGTTAGAGGTCTTTGTAAATGATGATCAACCTTGGAATTTTTATTAAATGAATTGTATTCCCAGCATCAACAAAGTGAAGAATGCTGAAAATTTTAAGGAAAGATAAATATGATCAAATATATTTCAAATCAAAATAAAATGTTTGCATATTGTCATGTTTTTTGAGAATGAAACAGACTAAATAGTTCAATATAACTCCATCACAGAATGGGGAAAGCTCATTCGTTACTATGGGCAATACTACCTCATCATGGAAAAAATGAGAATGACATATTTTTTGAGTGTGGTATTCCAGCAGTTTTGGAGGAATCCCAACTTTTAATTCCTATATGCCAAGGATTGGTGTTTATCAAGCATTGGAAATGCTAGCTTATTGACAGTACATTGGAATGAACTAGCATCTTAACTCCTGCTGAGTGACTCAAGGCAAGTTACTGTTTGCATCTTTCATGGCACTAATATGGGAGTATCTGACAGGCTGCTTTTCTCTGTGAAGACCACAGGAGAATTAGGAAGAGGGGTCTAAGACTGAATTTGCTAAGACACTTGTTAGGAACCTCATATGTAACAAAGACTAACCTCATGAAACAGCTTCAACTATTTAAAGCATGTCGTTTTCCAAGACACAAAGGAAGGTACACCCCTGGGCTCCAAGGAGTTTGTGTTCTACCAACTGCAACATAAGGAACAGACTACTTATGCTACGGATGCCCTTAGGAAGCATTCTTCTTCCTGCCTTGATCTTCTGGACTTCTATGGCTAGACTGGTGTGACATCACATGATTGGCTGCACACAGAACAGCTTTACAAAGCTGAGCTCAGTAGCTGAAGGGTTGTTTTAAGACCCACAGTGCCAGGAAATCAGAAGCAGCTTTCAGCTGCGTGGGCATCCTTTGATTCTCCACCTAAGTTGTTTTGACTTGATTAAATGATCAGCAAGTCATCAGGCTTGAGTGGGAGTCTATAAAAAGACACAGAGAGGGATTCTATGGGAACTTGGGTGCTTTATAATTCTGTCATTATGTGAAATAGGATAAAGATGAAAGTGAGGCATTTTTGGTCTTATGGGAAGTAGGCTGGAGAGATCCAAGCTGTAGCCTGGGCTCTGTGTGCCATTGGAAAAGCCACTTATTCCCTGGCTTTGAAGTTTTGTTCATAGGACAAGAGGTCAAGTTGCACGCACTTTCTGAATGGTCACATTGGTGAAGGCTTTCGTCTCAACTGCCTTCATTTAGCTCCTTATTTATTTCACCTTCACTGTTGTAATTATCATTGGTTTTCAGGGCCTACTGAGTCTTCCACATCCCTGTAGATTTCACCTTTGGGTCTATTTCCTTAATTCATTGCTGTTCTGACAGAACAAAGCACATTTCTTTTGTGTAGCATGGCAAACTCTTTGGGATGTAGTCTCTATTTGCATGTCCAGCCTCACTGTTCTTCATTATAATACACATTATATTATAGTCACTATTTTGCATGATGCTTCTGCTCCAGCAAACACGAAGCTGAAAATGTGTAAAACTGGATCTGCAGTGGCCTTATTCCTCAGTTTACCTTTACTTTACACATTTATACAGAAGAGTCCATCATCTCTGGACTATGTCACCATTATATTTAGACCATAGTTCTATGGTCATATTCCATTCAAATACTTTATCTATGCATTTTTCTGTGTCATGATGCCACTGGGTCATGTTTGTTTTGTGTACCTAGTTACTTATATACCCAGCAGTTGCTATGTATAGATCCTTGATACATATTACATTGACTTAGTGGAATTGACATAATGAAATATAAGCTCCTTAAAGGTGATATTCATGTCATTTTCTTACCACTGTATGCTCAACAATAAATAAAATTGAAACAAAATATGTGCTCCTTAAAAGTCGATAAACCACTAAAAGTTCACATTCATCTAAGATTTGGCTGCAGTCATGGTGTCCTAGGACTGATTTTTTTTTTTTTACATTAAAACATTTTATTGAACTCCCATGACAATCTTTGATAAATAGATGATATGAATGGGCTGGGAGCATGATTTACTTTAGACTATATTACTTAAGTCTGAATAAGGAGAAAGTTATTTAAAAGTATAATTTTCACATTAATTCATCTTCATCATCATCATTTACTTTCATGATATGGAAGGTTAAGATTTCGACTGTTGTTCTTCCTGCATGTCTTATTATCAGGCAATGTCCTGCTGTTTGTAATCTGTATGTTCTTTATGAATATCCTCATTTTAAAAACAGAGACAGGCAATTCTTACCTATTTTGTTAAGGATAAGGTGCATCCAATACTTTTCAAAGTGGTTTGTTGCCCATACAGTGCGGTATAAAATGCGCTTTCTTTCTTCTCTGAGTATTTTTCAGTTTAGGATACCATAGCAAAATTTATTTCTCACAGTTTTGGAGAGTGGGAAATCAAGGTGAGGGAACAAGTGTGGTCAGGTTGGGAAGAGGGTTGTCTTCCTGCTGGTTGGCAGCTGTCTCCCTGCTGCTACCCCAAGGAGGGAAGAAAGCAAGTGAACTTAACCTATGTGACTCTTCTTAGACAGACACTGATTCTTTTGGGGTTGAGTAGTACCTAGATAACATCATTCATCTTGGCTAATCTTTCCATATTCTGACACATACATTTGGGGAGGAAATAATTCAGTATTTGGTACCACACCAAGAAGCAGCTGCGCATTAGCCCATGGCGTATCACCAAATTTCTAGCAGATAGCCAGGCCTCACCATGTACATGCACTTTAGTGAGCTTTCTACATTCATGTCTCTAAATATAAACACTCATTCTACAAATATAAATATACACACATACATATATATGTGGTGTTTTTTGTTTAGTTTTTATTCCTTACTCTTGTGAAATATTCACATCTGCAAATTTCCACTGACTATGCTTAAAGTTTAATTGGGTCCTCTTCTTCAGCAAAGAAGGAGGGAAAATAAATCTCTATATTTTTGCTAATGTTATGAATTAACAGGAGATATTCCGACGTAGGGCTGCCCACATGTTGTTTGAAAATTGTTTACAGCAAATAATGAACAAAGCAAATCAGATTGCCAAAGGCCTAGCTAGCTGTTGAGAAGGTGTAGCACATTATTAATTAAAATACCAGTCAGCTTGTGCAGCGCTGCTAGCCCGTGGGTATCGAATGCACGCCACTTGATTGAATCAGGTAGTGGCAGCACACACATTTTTTATTTTGTGCTCCAAGGGATAACAAAAATGTAAAGCTGTTTTCTGCTCCTTCATTTGAAAAAAAAATATCATTTTGGAATGAAAGCCTAACAGCTGCAGCAGACAGGCAGAAATAATATAAAACCTACATTATACCCTTGAACTGTGATTTTAAACATGGATCTACAAACTCAGACACTCGCATGGCCTTGTGTTCTAGGCAGACCTTTGTCTATGGCCAAGGAAACAGTTGCCATGGAGATGCAGGCTTTTGACAATGGTCACTGTTTTGGCAAAGAAAATTAAACCAAGCAGGAGACCAGTTTACAGTTATAAGATTTTTTTCCCCTCTGAAGAAGGAGGGGAAGAAAGAGTTGGGATGTAGTATGGAAGAAAAACAAACCTGCCTTTGGGTATTCCTTTTTAACATGCTGAAGTCAGTGAAATTTTTAAGAAACCACAAAATATGTTTCCAATTTCAATGCTGATGGGAACTCTCAGGTGAAAGAAAAAACTAGTAAGGAGAATATGATCTTTTACAACACACGTAAACATTTAGCTCACCCCTAGGATAAGTCAGGGAATAATGCTGAGAGTGGTTTTTGTTTAATTCAAACAGTATGGGTTAATTAAACTAGGAATGGGCTCTCTTTAGCTGTGCCTTGTTCCAAGATCTTTACAGAGCTTACCCTATACATTCCCTTTAGTCCCACATTTGGGCAAATAGTTGACATAATCGGTTTCCCATAAATGCTTGTATAATGTCATGGGCATGTCTGCGAGGCTCTACAGAGCAATAAGGACAATAATTTGAAAGGACTTTTACTCCACCCAATCAGCATCCCCTCTAGGTTCAGTTTAGACAGCACTGAATGCATCATTAACACTTTGTGTTCACTAGGTTGCTGAGAACCATCAGAACTGTTTGCAAAAGTAGACTTTATGATAGAATAAAAACCACTGTTGGTAAAAAGTAAAATTTAGCAAGTTTACCTGTAGGCTCATGGTCCAGGTGCCTTAGTCTACAACTGGCTTCTCTCTTGGTGGAATTTGCTCTGCCTAGCTGTTAGGCTGCACTCATGGACTTGAAATTTCTATGGTAGTAACTTGGGAATCAAATTAACCTCTATCTTTTGCAATCAGATTTCCAGGTTTGCAGAAGTACATTCCCACAGCTTTTGAATTCAGGCGTGAAACGAAGCAAACTGACAGGAGAACAAATTCACTCAGTTCTCCCTGATTCACTCTAAGTCAGCCCCACTCCCCATTCACAACTCTGGCCTGAGTGCACTTATTTGGTGGGACTTGGTTTTAGCCTAGAAGGCTTTGCCTGAGGAAGAAAACTCTTCACTTACATGAATTTGAAATGGGCTGGCATATCCCTTTGATCTCAGGGTGATTGTGTGGTATGCAGTCACAATGCAGGTTTTCCACTTCACTTCCAAATACAAAATACCAATGTCCCATCCAGCCTACTTCTCATTTCCTAAGAAATAATGCGTTACATTTCGTCTTCCTCTCCTTCCCTTTTCCTCTGCTCTCCCTTCTTTTCTTCTCCCTTCTTTTCCTTTCCCCTCCTCCTCCATTTATTAAGTACACATCAAATCAGTTTCTCTTTTCTTGGTATTTTTCTTACTTTCCTCCTTCCTAGTGTTCGGTACGAGGTCATGACACCATTTTCAAGTCTTTGCGTCATTACCATGCTGTGAATGCCCCTTCCTCTCTAAGTTTTCCTTCCTTTATGTACAGTGTAGCTCTTATTTTCTTCTAAATCCTTATTCTTACATAAATAAGTAAATTAATAAATGCCTTAAGAATCAAAGACACATAGACCAAAGCATAAATTCACCAGCCATATCTGAATAATTGTAGCATTTTCACCCAGGCTTTCTTCTGTTTTTATGGCTGTGAGGCAGCAGGCAGTTTTAAAACTACCCGGCCTTTCTTGTTTTCTGCCTCCTCTCTCTTAAGGGAGTGTAAACCATCATTGCCATAGAGTGGCTGGCCGTGACCTTCTGTGTTAGCAGCTCTGTTCCCTGAAAACTAAAAATAGGCCTAATCTTCTCAACATGTGAGGATCCAAAAGGGGCTCTTTGATTAAGAGCTGTCTCTGCAGACGGCCATCACTGTCCTAAGGGCAGGCAGGGGTGGGGGTGGGGGTAGGGGTGGCGAGGGAATCAGAGCTGCAGCATTGCCATTTTTTATGGATGACTTCTTGTTTCGTCCCCAGAGTCCAGCTGTTTCCTGACTTCCGTGCTCAATTGCGAAGGCCACTTCTGTAGGCAAACACTGTGGAAAAATAGGCCAGTAAACACGGGCCGTGAGTTTCTTTGATTCTGAAATTAAATTCAACTTTATTTCATTGTTTAAGTCAGTTTTCATGGATTGTATCCAGATACGTTTCACTGGGCATCAGTAAACAAATCTCTGCCCCTATCTCCATACCCCTGTAGATGAATCTAGGCGTCACACACTGAATTACAGATTTTTTTTTGAAAAAAATTTCCCCCAAATCACATGCCTTTGCAGGGGTGAATGAGATTCCAGTTGCTGGTAGTACTGATAGACTCAACACCTTCATATATTTGAAATCTGCATTCAAGTACACATTGGGTCAAACCCTAACCACATGTAGGTACACAGCCAAGTTATTGGATTTCTTGATGATGAATAGAAAGCAGATAGTGAACCTGCCTGAGTGCAGAAAGGGTTTGCATAGAAATGAATGAATGGTGTATATGCCCATGGAAGGTGTTGATTAACAGGATCATCTATATGTGTTAAGAGATAAAAATGCAGGTTTTATTCTTTTGGAATGACAGGAAGCCTTACAAAACTTTCTGCACACCTTCTGCATATTCAGAAATGTGTTCTTCAGGACTGGAAGCATATTGTAATGATTCAGTCTCTCGTCACATTTGTTCTCCGAAGCAAACGCTGCAATATAGCAGTCCTTCAGTTACTTGATAGGTGAGTGCCTTAGGTACAACAGGCAGCCTAGCCTTAATCTTTCCTCCTTTGGTTAAATGAAGTGGTGAGGTTTGGGTAACAGCACATTTTCTTGGAGACATGAGACACTTCCAAAGCAAGGCTATTTGTGTTGAATAGGAAATCTTTATAGCATTATTAACTTTTGTTTTAATAGCTGAGATTTCTCCATCTTAATCAACTGACTTGAACAGGAATTTCCCACACAGAATCTTTATGATACAGTGATAAATTAAAATGTCTGTTATTTGTTTTAAATATGAGCAATGCTTAATATCTTTCCTAAAGTCAGCCTTGTGAGCTCTTCCTAATGAAAAACTATGTTCCCTTTAACCTATAGGCCACCAAGCTGCTTCCTCTTCCTGATAATGCTTCTTTTTGTTCTTATTCAAGGTTTTCTATGTTTTAGTGATTTTGGTTGAAACTGCCTTTAAGAATAGTCCTGTTTCAAGTATTATTTTTATAAGAAAATATAATCTAATACATAGCCTAGGATAAACGTTAACAAAATCTAAAATTACTGCTGCCTTCAAGCGCATTTGCTATGCTACAGTGGACTGAATCCAAGTTCTAGTGAGACATGCTTAGGGCAAGTTACTTCCTTTTGGTCAAGAAAATATAATCTTCTGGCTATGGATAGAGACCTAAAGTTCCAAGATACCCCAAATTTAAATTTTAGACTACTTTATCTAGGGGAATTTTAATCCAGCAAGGTTGCTCTGTGTGATCTGGTTGGAATACAGACATGCCACATACCTTAAATTCCTTTGGCTGAAATATACACTTAGTAGACACTTTTAAGGCAAAATTGTTTTATAGAAGGAAGCAACTATGTTTGAACATGTCTTTTAATTGAGGGGCAGACAAAATGACGCATCAGAGAAAGATTTGGCAGAATGAGTCAGAGATAGGATACACCCACCTCTCAGGAGAGCAGCACAGGAAAGAGAGGGTACATAAGAGCAAAACATGGAGAGAGGGGGGGTCTTGTTATAGGAAGTGTGTCACTGTGGGTGTGAGTTTTGAGAGCTTCCTTCTAGCTACCTGAGGATGCCAGTCTTCTCCTGGTGGCCTACTAATCAAGATGTGTAACTCTCAGGTCCTTCTCCAGCACCATGTCTGCCTGGACACTGCCATGTTACACATGATAATAGTATTATGCAAATAAATTCTATCAAAATTTGTCATTCCTTACAATGAAACCCTTAGGCTGACTAGATTAGTCCACATCTTTTTCCAAATAAAAGGGTGAAAAACTTAAAAATAATGAGCAAACGTTGTAAAACAACTCCTGCAATAATTTTACTCTTAACTCCAAACTGTTATCTCAGGAATATTTGAAGCAGGTGTACAAGCAAAGATTCAGGAATACACTGGGCCCAAAAGCACTTTTGGTCAGTATGTCTGAGCCCTCACAGGATGAAGGTAATATAAACCAAATTCATTCAATTATTACCTAAAGAGCATGTGAAGCCATAATATCAACATCATCAATGGATTCATAATACATGAATGATTTCAAAAGTCAAGACCCAATCATTAATATTAGCACAATAACTAATAATCTGTATCCTCTGTCTTCTCCAGGGTAGTTTTATTGACATATTTCTAACTTTTTATGACAGAATAATCCTAATATCAAAATGCACCAAGAAAACCCAATGCAACTAATATTTTCTCAGAATTTTTCAGTTTTAGCAAATAATATTTTTATACTGCTACCATAATCCACAACATTGGCCCAAACATGTCCTCTAACAAGTGGATGGTTAGCAAAGAAACTAGATCAGGCATTGCTTATTGAGAAAGCAGCAATCTTAAAATTTGAAAAACGAATATCTCTCAAATGAATGAAGAGCTGGAAATTATTTACTAAATTGACATACACCCCATTTTCTTTCCCAGAGCTGACTGCTCACTTAGGACTGACAGTAAACTTGTAAAAGACCTGTTAGAAAGGATAAATCTTCATGACCTTCATTATAACAAAGGGAAGACGATTACATGCATTTATAACCATAACATGCCTAAACTGCCATATGCTCATAGCTACATGTGCACATAGCTACATGTGCACATAGCTCTTGAGATTTGAGGCTTTCTGTTTAGACCCTGTCATACATTTTATATAGATGAGGGAAAGAAATGGCCCAAGCAAATCATATAATGAGGATAAATTGAAAAAAAGTCCAAAATTAAGCAACAAAAGATTAATGAAGAAGTTAAAAAAGGTGCTAGGCTAAAATACTAAAAGCTTCTACTCTGCAGGTAAGCTTCACTCCGACTTTTCTCCTATTTTCCAAGCCTGGTGGATAAAAATGTGGCAGAAAAGATAAATGAGTCTTCTTTAAAGTTTTAGCTTTACATTAAGTGATTCCTAATAATAATAGTAATTTGAACCTCAGCCACAATTTCAGTAGATTACCTTTGCTCTTTTTCTTGAAGCAGGAGACAGTGACTCATCATGTTATTGTAATTGTTTATAAGTTGGTTATGACTCTTCCTATTAAGAAAATACATTCTCCTAATGCCATAAACCTCCAATTTACTCATTAGAGATTGATGTTCTAAGACAGCCACTGTCTTGGTGACATGCTGACAAGTGCTGACAGTAATAGACAATTTATATTGTCTATAATTATAATTATATTGACTATAATATATAATAGTATATATGGACTTCTGGGCATGTACTTATTCTATACTGTACATGTGTCTGACATATAGTTTAGTATGTGAATGTTATATTTGTAGTAGGGCTCTTAAGTTTTATGTTTTCAAAAACTTAACCAATAACAACAAAATACCAGTAGATAATATATTAATGATTGAACAAATGGGTCCCACATAAAAGATTGAAAACCTGCTCAACATTTCCAGTATTTCTTTTTGGGATTCCTGGTTCCTACATTCATGACTAAAATGACATAATTTCACATATTAATGATGAGTGTTTGTGCTAACTAGATAAAAGGGATAAGGGAAGTATAAACAGGTATTAAAAATAACTTGAATACTATTTGCTCTTAGGTCTTTTGCAGTCATGATTTGTTCCACTCTGTTGTGTGAAAGTAGGGATTTTCTACGCCTGCCTTTGCTCTGAATAATGGCACAGAGACCTTTATATTTATTAAAAGCTTCAGGTACTGTACTATAGATACTGAGCTAGTCTAACTATAGATGCTGAGTTATTCTAATCCAACTCTACTGGCCTGCTCTACTTCCCAGTCACGTGGCCTGTTACTTCTCAGTCTCAGTCTGGTACCTCCTTCTTCATTGTCCCAATGGTAACTACCCGTGTCTCACCTGAGACATTCCTCCCCCCCCCACTTCAGGGTTTGAAAGTACCTTCTTTTCCTCTCCTGTTCAGCTACAGTCTGCTTAACTTTTTATTTAACCAATAGAAGATGGTGAAGAACAATGTTTACAAAACAGTGAGTGAGGAAATGTTTCATAATAATGACAATACCAAAATCTGAACTGCAATCATATCTTTGTGTACAAAAATCAGCATGTGAGTGTACACAGCACAAAAACATCTCCCAACACTAGTGAAATCTAAGGAGAGCATACATCAATGTGTAAGAAAATGCCAAATACACAGAATACATCTCTGGAAAACTCTTCATCTTGCTGTCTTTCATCATTGCCCACCCATCCCTTAATCATATCTTTGAGAAGTCTCCTCTTCCAATCATAAAGGTTCATGAAGAAGGCTTTCTCTTTTACATGACAGTGAGATGAGAGCAGAGATAGAGAATGGGGGAAGAGTAGAATTCCCTATTGATAATCAACTATTGCCTTTGTTATCCCTAAAGTTTGACTCTTGGTAAAGAAAGTGATTTTGAAAGAGAGGAATCAAAAAGAAAACAAGTTGTTGTTTACAGAGTCTGGTACAATACTTAGAAAAGCTATGATGATCACACCATCAACCTATCAGCCTGGCACAAATAGAAACTTTCTGTTAAAGCTCAAGAATATAAATGGAAGTAAATGGCAGCATTATTGCATGAATAAATGAGTTAGTCAATCAATCACTGACAAGGCACACTCTGTAATCAAAAGATTTTTCATGTTAAGATTAATTTCATGTAATACCATTCTAAATATTACATAAGCCACTTTGACATTGAATTATACTTCATGAGACAGAAAGAGCACTTTTCAGAGGCCAGAGAGTGGTAGATAGTTAGGAACAATTCTGTTAGACTTCTTAGGCTGGGTGGCCACAGGCACAGGTCCAAGAATACTTTGGAAGTCATTGTCTAAAACTAGCAACAAACAATGGATGCTATTTAAATAATCATACTAGTGTACAGCATTGGTAAAGTCAAGATTATCAGTAAGAGAAAAGAAAACTCCTTTAAACTGCTATACTTAGGATTTTACATATGAAACTTATACCAAATAACCACAGAATAGTAAACATTATATAAACATATATTCTCAACATATAAACAAAAATAGCACATGTTGAATATGTATGCTCTGTTTGTAGCACCCACTATTTGATTAGGAAGTCAATAATAACAAGCACCACATCAACATAAATATAACCACAGAAGGCCATTTAAAATCAGTTCATCCCACGTGGGTGTCCTCTATTAGGTTACTCAAGACAGACAGCCTCATCTACCAAACAGCAGAATATTCTTCTCCCTGGAACAAAGCAAGGGAGGTTAACTGATCAAAAGATCCAAGTTGCTTTAAATTCACAGTGGTTTTAATCCCATGAATTAATAAAGGATGAGAAACTAAAAAAAAAAAAAAAACAAAAAAAACAAACACTCAGCTTTTGGATTCTGTCACTAAATTCCTGAAAAATATTTGGCCAGGACCATTTCTAGTCCCCCTCCAGCTATGGGTGAATTCTCACAGAACTCACTAAGAATTCTTCCATACAAACAATTTCCTAATGGTTTCTTGATATATCTGCTAACTTCTATTTTGCATAAAATGTCCACAACTTAAAAGTTAGAAAAAGAATAAATACTTCAAGATTTATAATGTTTCAATAGAGAAACTTAATTTTATATTTCAATCAAAGTAGATTTACTCCTTAGGAGACTCTTGACAAATACAGTTGTAGTTGATTACCAGATGTGGAAATAGACTCTTGTTATGAAAAAAGGGCTATGAGCTTACATAAAGACAAGGTCTCTCTACAGAACACCTAATGATTTTCAAAATGTAAGAATTTCTAAATATGGAAATTCTCCACATATAGAGAAGTCTTTACTTGGTCTCTATTTCCCACCTATGCACAGAATAGTGGACACCTTGGTGTTATGAGACATTCTTAGGACAGTCATGTGAAATGAAAACCTGCATCTTAAGTGAGCAAAAGAAAACATTCCACTGTTCTCAGCACCAAGTACAAACAATTGTTTTAGAACTGAGAACCCAGTAACTGCTATCACCTGTCCAGGCCACCCAGGATGCTGAGGATAGCATGTGAATTGACTTCCTTGAGACTGTTGTGGATGGCCCTGATGCTGTTTGTTTTAATGTTAATTCTGCTTTCCCAGGAGGAGCTATAGGGAAGGAGGAATGAGTCACAAACTCAGGTGACTTTTTGTGAACCTTCCCCTAATGAATAAAGAAACCCATCACTGGCCTAGCAGGTGGGGCTTCCAGGTTGGAGGGAGGAAGAGAAGAGGCAGGAGAGAGATACAGGCTTTATGGATTGAGACATTGAGAGGACAAGATGTAACTACTAGTGACTCCCCGGTTTAGATGGTGAATCCACCAGAGGATTTAGATTTAATATGACTTACAAGATTAAGATTCTAATTGTTGCACCCAGCGATTGAGATACCATTGATTCTGAACTAAGTTTGTATGGTCTTTCCTTCACGCAGAGGATCAATTCGGATCCAGATAAAGGTACAGCACCAAAGTGTGCATTTGCCAGAATTTCGCCCCAAAAGGCAGTGGGACTTTTGAAGCATGGGGTTGGTGTGGTAGCTACCAGCCAGTGAGAACTTAGCAAGCTGGGTAGAGAGACTTTGGAACTCTGAGTCAGTCTACATGAGATGAGAATAGGCCGGTCCTGCCAGTCAGTGTCTGGCTGACCAGACCGCAGGAGCCCACAGGTGTAGCATGAATTGCATTTTTTTTAATAATTCCTGCAACGTGAGACCTTCATCTGTTTTCTATTCAGGTGTACCCAATCTTCAGAATAGCAGGGCTTTTAAACTTCTGTCTACCTTCTCATTTTATAAACTTTGCATAAATTCAAAGGCTAGGGGGACTGAAAAGGAATTACTACAGCACTTATTTATTTTATCAACCTTTTATTAGAGCAAAGGTGTTATCTTTTTTATGGGTGAGAAAATTCCATGTAAGAAGGAAAAATCATCATCCGCCCGTCTTGTGGAGAAGGAATAAAACCTACATTCAGCCTCCACATTCTCAGTCAATGTTGTCGGCTTTCTCAGAACTGTATCCCTGAGTCCACACTGAATGGAGTTATCATAAAGCTCTTCCTGCCAAGAAGCAATGAATTCCTCATTGTTGCATTACGGAGTTTTACATATCATAACATATGGGGAACTATTTGGCCATAGTATATTCAAGTTTTTAATAGAGCAGGACTTTTTTTCCCTAAGCATGGTGATTGTCTTAGTTAGGGTTTTATTACTGTGAAGAGACACTATGACCATAGCAACTCTTATAAGAGAAAATATTTAATTGAAGCAGACTTAAAATTCAGATGGTCAGACCATTGGCATCACAGCGGGAGGCAAGGTGGCATCAGGCACACATGGTGCTAAAAAGGACCTGCGAGATCTACATCTGTATCATCAGGTAGCAGAAAAAGGAAGTGGGGCATCAGGCTTCTGAAACCTCAAGGTCCACTACCTCCATTGACAAACTTCCTTCAACAAGACCACACCTTCTAATAGTGCCCCTCCCTATAAACGGGGCATTTTCATTCAAATTACTCCTGTTAATCAGCACTGTGAGAAAAATACATCAGAAGTCAATCCTAAGCAGTTTAACAGGTGTTCAGGCCACAAGCCTGGAAATCCACGTTGACTTGCTAGCGTTTGCATTTTTAATATTCAAATAACTAGATGCACTCCCCTGGAGGAGAAAATGACTCTGGCATTTAGATGAAGGTCTAGAATGTGTCCTAAAGACACTTTCTCATTATAGGAAGATAAGGAGACGAGGGTTATAAGCACATTTGTCTTGGTGTGACAAAATTAAGGAGCGAGACTTTCTTACTATTTTGACAATATGACCAATACGCTCATTCTTCCCTTTAAAAATAAATAGCCTGTGCCGCGTAGAACCTCAGTCCTCATCAGCTCTGGCTTCAAGGATATAAATATCATCCAGATGAACAGAGAGGAGCACTGCAGCAAAAACTGGATCGCTGCTGCCATTACAGTCAAGAGCCAGTCTGTTGAACACATCACTCTAAAAGCTTGCCAAGTGCCATTCACCTGCAGAGCATTTCTCGCTGCCCTGTACACAGTGTTCACAATACTTCACAAACAGTTCCTTCTGTCTGCAACATCCCTTTCAGACCCTCTCCCCTCGACCTTTATATCCATCATTTTCTTTATTTAAAAGCCTTGAAAGTAGACATTCAAGTTCTCAAGTTGGTGTTAATATTGGGGATTTTTTTCGTCACATGAAAGGACACTTGCCCTGAATTGTTCCAAGTCTCCATTTGATTGCATGTCTCATGTCTTTAACAGTTGTTTTTAAGCTGTCCTAAGACAATAATCATTACAATGGAATATGTATTTAAGCGGTGATCCAGAAGTCACACACATGCACATACATTCACAACGAAACGAACTGCACTATAACCTCCATGATACCATAAGTTCACTTGCTATCTTCAGTGTGCTTTACTGTGTTCCATCCCATTCCTCTTCTTTAAGAAAAAAAAAAAGAAAAACAAACAAACAAACAAAAAAAAAAAACTAGCCGATTCAATCGATTGTTAATATCAATGAAAATGCTTCTATTCCCTGTATGCAAGTATCTCTTCTAGGTGCTGTAGAGACCCAGGGGGTCTGGGTCTGATTTGAAACATCCATGTGGCCACTAACTCTAGTTTCAATGAATCTAATGTTCTCTTTTGGTCTCAGCAGGCACTACACACATTGAGCCCAGACATATACATAGGCAAAACACTCATAGACACAGAATAAAAATAAACAAATCGTGAAACAATCCTCTTCTATCTGGCAAAGAACAAACCTCCACCATTTTGCATTCCCAATTCCTAGCTTACTGAATGTATTCAATAAATGTTGCTTCAACTGATAACCACTAACAGGTGATACTTTTGAGAGTTCTTTTTTTTTTTTTTTGCATCAGACTATGCAATGTCTTTCTTGTCTATATTGGCCTAACTTTCAAATATCTCTATTTTTGTCTGTTAAGAAAGATAAAGACCAAGAGTGTTTTCAACATGTTCACTTTTGTATTTCTACATTTTTAATTTAAATAGAATTATATGACTTCCTCCCTTCTTTTTCCCCTCCAGTTCCCCCCATGCCCCTCTACTCTCAAATTAATAACATCATTTTCTTATTGGTTACATAAATCTGTGCATAAATTTATAAACACAATCTGCTGGGTCTGTTTGTGTTGTGGTACATTTATGGTTTCAGGGTTTTCTATCTGGTATTACTACTAGTCACTACTCTTAAAAAATAAAGAGGCAATGAGCAGCCGTGTTCAACTCTATCCATATCTCATCATCACTCTTGATCAGGAGAGATGGTGAGTGCTAGCATTTTGCGTCATTAATATTTTTTATCATTACCTGGTCTGAAGCCTAAAGGTGGCTTTAGCACAAGCAATGCGTCTTTACAAAGCAAACAATGGCGCCCGTCAGAGCAGCACGCGCTGGTCCTTTACTCTATCCTTGTTTTCACAGGTACTTTTCTTGTTTCTAGTTTTTGACTTCTAGTAGTTTGACAGACTATAAATTTAATATTATAAATTTCGTGGTCACAGTTCAGACCCTAGGTTCTTAACAGATATTAATAATAACATTAGACACATTTTTCTTGGCCCAATGGCAACCTTGTCATCAGATTGTAACCGGGAGTAAATAGAACATTCAATTCAGCCCACGTGCTCATTATGAACCCCAAAGAGAATAAATCAACCCTTTGCCTCATGCTCATGGCTGAGCAGAAAGGAAAGGCTCACAGGAAATCTGTTATAACTAATAGATTCACCTGTCAATTTATTGTTTTCAGGATCATCTCCATAGAGCTATCTATGGCTAGGTAATAATGAAAGGCTAGGATGCCTCGTTCCTCTCATGTTCTCTGGTTTAAAAAGGTAAATTTTCTTAACATCACTTGTAGTTGCACATAGGTACAGAGCTATTTCCTAATAGCACTCCACTTGTTAGAGAAAGCAAGCATGGAACTGGGTAGAAAATTGTGTCAAAGTAACAAGAGCTTCCTACAAGGCTTAGAGAAACCCTAGTATTAATTCTACAGACTGAAATACCACCCTCTCCACACCCCCACACCCCCAACATCATTGTCTTCCATGTTGAAAAGAGGGAAAGGAAATACACAGCCATACAATAATAAATAAAGAAACAAACAAATAAATGTGTGAGTAGATAATACAAGGAACTTTAGGAAGGGAGTTTAAGGGAATTTAAAAACATCTAAAAGATCTTGAAGTATTTACTGGGTTTCTGAGATTTCACCTATATAGCCCTAAACCACAATTACAGAACACACCAAGGTGAGAAATCTGTAGAATCATCAGAGGGGCATGTTCATCCCCTTCCATGGAGATATGGATTCTATGTATCTGGAGAGGCATGAGGAATGTAAATTTGACGCAAGTCCAAAGAAACGCTGGTTCATCTCTTACTACTAGCCTGTGAGTGGTTTTCTCAGTACATCCTTGGAAAACTGCATCAGAATCAAGGAACACTCCAGTTCCCGTGTTCCAATCAGGATGTGTAGGATAAGTCTAGAGGTAAAATTTTGGTGCACACTGAAGCCTGTGAGCTATCAAGTCATAGAAATGTGGCTAACTATCCCCTCCCAGCATTAACACTCAGCTAAGCAGCTAGTCTTTTCCATAGAGAACTGCTGTAATCCATCAAGACCCCTCAACATTTGCTGTTTTTCTTTTGTAAGTTGAGAACATACATGTTACTAGCCATAAGCCCTGTACTCTAAAAGATGGGATGTTCTGCAATTGCAAGCTTTCTCTAGACTCTCTGGAGAAGGATTGTGATGGGAAAAGCTGAGCACTAGGATTCTTGTGCTGCGTGGGGTTTATCCAAAATAAAAGAGCTGGGATGAAGAATCCAGGAAAGGTCAATGGCCTGTGTGTTTATGTGTGTGTGTGTGTGTGTGTGTGTGTGTGTGTGATTCCCTGTTCCTACTATAAATCTGGAAGCTGAGAGGATGATCTTTCCAGAAGCAATGGCCACCAAGGGAAGGGAGACTGAATGCAAACAGATACATATTAATGACAATATGAGAAATTCCAAGACATGTATTCAAATGATGGTCAGCATCATCATTTTTTTTGAAAACCTCTAGTTGTTATGGAAATTTTTGAGTCAGGCTTTTGCCTTTACATAAATAGATAAAATTATCACAACAATTTTAATGGTATAGGCTTATTTGACAAATTTAGAAATTCAATATAGAACGAAGTTTGTCCAATGATGATGGTACCGGAAGTAAGCCCTCTGTAACAAAGCCATTCTGTGGCTAACTACAGACATTTATCTAGATTGCTTGAGTTTACATTATAACTCTAGCACTTACTAGCTGTGTGACACTGAGAAAGGTACTTTATCTGTCTCTAATTTCTGCAAAATGCTGCTGCTGCTATGGATGGTGAGGAGGAGGAAGAGGAAAAGGAGGAATAAGTGTGTGATGAAGAGGGAGAGGAGGAGAGGGAGGAGTACAGAGGCAGATTTCTGCCTTATTAGCATCTTAGGAAGAGTAAGTGACTCAGTTTACCTGGCAGCTAGTACTCAGTCCTTATAGGTGCCAGGAAAGTGTCTATTAAATAATTAAAATTATATTGACATTAGTCTTTGCTTCTATGGGCTAGATATCATCAAATGTTTTACGAAGACCTCATAAATAAACATAATTTAGCAGCGTATCTAAATCAAATTACCTAAAGTTAGTTAAAACCAAATATTTTGTCATAGAAACCCTCAATTCCTATAATAACTAATGGAACTAAAATTCCCAGTTTTGTTTGCATGCAGAGTTCTGGGCTTGTTTTTCTAGATTATTTTATGAATAAAGTGAGATAACAGAAATCTAAGAAGGCACAAGGCAGCAAGCAGAGAATGAAATCATTTCTACTTGTCTCTCTTCATTTGCCTATTAGCCATTTGGGCCTCAATATTTTCCTACAAGTTTTATTATGGTTGTGTATATAACAACCTGCATGCTCATATATTCAAGTAGTTGGAAAGTAGAATTATAATCCCATTTGGTTTCGTAGGGTTCGTGTTGTTATCTTTAATCTCTGCATGGAGTTTGACAAATTTGGGACTTAAGTATTAGGTTGACAATGTCACTGTCAGTCTTTGCTGACAACAGCCAATGTTAGTTAGTGCTCCTAGAGGCCATCCTGACTGAGCCTCGGGCTTCACTAGGCATTATTTTCCAGGTCTCTATCCACCCCTATCCCTCACCCCTGGAGAAGCTGAAATGCAGGCCCTTGAAAACTCATCTGGGAGAAGAGCCTCTGGACTTTACTCAAAGAAGAATGGCATACTTCCACATGCCCGGCATTAGTCATATGCTGGTCCCCTTCTTTACAGTGGGTGGACAACTTTGCATCTCTCCAAGCTTCAAAAAGACCTTTGTATACAGAACTACAACAGAGAGGCCGTGGACTATGGGAGCATTTATTTATGTTACTACAGCATAATAGAAGTCACTTTGGTTCCTGAATGTGTTCCCGTGACTCATGGGTATTTTTTCCGATGTGTTCGACCTCTGATCCTTCCCATATTCTCCCATCTCTGTTAACTTAGCTTCAAAACCACAGCTGCGTCTGTTGACCAAGAAAGGAAGAATGAAAGTCACTGTTTCCGTCTAGTCTTCAAAGAAGGCAAAAATAGTTCTCCACGGCCTTCGTATAACCACATATTAATGGGTTTTTGGAAATGAAAGTTGTCATTTCACTTTGTGAAAAATATTTTGACAGGACAGAAAATTGAAAAGTTAGAGACATCACCAAGATCAGCTGAACTGTGTGCTGAGTGGTAACACTTAGCATTATCAGAGACACGACACACAAATCATAATAAATGCCCAATAAACATTAAACACGCTTAATCATTTTAAGAAACAAATGTAATTATCAGGATATAAAAATATTAAAATGTCCAAGTCAACAAAAATCTGTAGTGTTAACAAAAGAGGACATTGATTTATGAAAGTTCCTCATGTTCTAGACCTCCAGAGGGTGCTGTTGCATTTATACAGAAATACATTTAGTTATGTTCACATCATCCTGAAATTTAAAAAAAAATGAGGATTTTGAGGACGTATAATTTGTTTCTAACACGAAATACAGAAGAAATCAATAACCATGACAATAATATGACCTCTAAACTATTAACTGGGGCTTATCTCATTTAACAAACCTTTATTATAACCTGAAGATCAGCTACCTAATTGAAGAATGACAAAAACAGGAACTCCGCAGTTACTATTCACAGTAAATTTCATTTGAACTTTGCATTAGTCATAACCATTAAATTGTTTGTAGGTTCAAGTATACAGAGGTTTTTAAATCTTTTAAATCAATTTTGAACATCAGGAAAGAAAATCAGAGCATGAAATCAAGTTTTAAAGAAAAACTACAGATTTTGGAAACAAAAATAAGATTTTTGCACAAGTAAAATGACTTTTGTATCTAGTATTTCATACTTATTCTTTTAGTCTAGGTGTTATTACCTCTGAAAATATACTGAGCAGAGGCAATGGTGAGCAGATAGTAAACTGGCTCTTTGCATACTTTCAAAGGTGTTTAATATCACTGGGAGACATGTTGGAAGATCTTTAGAATATGTCACATGCCTAGAACTCATACCCTGAACATGAGTGTGTAGATAGTTGTTTGAAATAATATGACTTTTAAGAGAAGAAATGATTAAAATAGACTCACATTATTTTTTATGAAATCACCAACAGATTTGTTTTATTTGGGCTTTGACAGCTACTATGAATTCTTGTCACAGGTCCAGAATTGTTTGAATCATAATAGTATTTTTAGGATCATTAGTTGCTATTAGAGTTTCATACGGAAATGCCCCAGGAATACGATAAAGAAGGGGAAAAAATGGTATTGCTTCATAATGTCAATTTTCTTATTTGCACCTTCTCTAACCTAATATCATCCAGTGTTAGTTTATAGAAATTGTGAATGACTTGTCTCTGAGTCAATAAAAATGGACTGACAGAAACATTCAACTCTTGGTAGCATTAATAAATCGCACTATGTAACAAAGGCAGTAAAACAGAAATGAACTGAACCTAAAAAGTGTCTCCAGATTTGTAGCATTTCTTGTTTTGAAGTGGGGGGTGGGGGTGGGGGTGGGAGGGGGAACAACGACCTAGGTGAGAAATGTGCAGAATAATTGATGAGCCATACTTAAAAGTGGTTTAAGTTCCAGGTCAGGAAGTTAGGCAACATGTTCGCTCAAATGTGAGAATCCCGCTAGAGAACTTGTAGACTGCGTGTACCTCACAGCACAAGCGACATATGCCACTCCGTCACATCTCTCTTAGAAGCACGTTAGCATAGAAGCCATATCCCTCCCTTTTCTTGGAAGAAGAAGAGTGTTAATATCCTCTGTGGTTGTAGGAAAGCAAAACAACCAGAACAGAAATGAAACAGAAGCATTGTGGGTAGCAAGGTAGCACTTACCTGTGTTTGTGGGTAAGTGTGGGCCCAGCCAGACCTATCAAGTCTTTCATTTGAGCTATTCTGGAAAAGAGAGATCCACTTAAAACAGGCAAACATATTTTTTTCTTCAGGACTTGGTGGCTCACCTATATGTCATTCAGTAAATGGAGTTTTAAGATCATGGTAGCTCTAGCAGACATTTGAGCACCTAAAGTTCCCGTGCATAACTAGGAGAGAGGTTTCTGATGCAGAAGAGAGGCTATGATTAAACACTTCCATCAGGGGTTGGCCATTTCATAGTTTAAAAAAAAAATAAGATGCATATTTCATTTCCTTTGGGCAATAAGATTGTTGTGGATACCTCCAGGTAGGTTAGAAATTGTCAGTTACGCATAATACTTTATGATTTAAGACTGAAAATAATAGCCAAGAATAAGATAAAAGAGTATTCGTAACTTCCTGAGTCTACCCAGGCCTCAATTGCTACACTTCTTAGACATGAGGATGGGTGGCCAGATACTCATTTTATTTTAAATATAGTCACTCATTTGAACGTCCTCTGTAGGTATAAAGGATATGGCTATGCTGATAGAGTTTGTGTTTTTACCTCAGAAAAGATCCTTAGTCTCTCAGCATCATATTTTTTTTTTTTTACCAAAAGCAAGTTAGGCCTATGAAATTGAGCTGTTTGTTTCAATATTTGCACCGAGGTTTCAAGAAGGATTCCTTGTTCAGATCTCCCTCCTAGGCTGAGTGTGGCTGATGAGGCGCAGTACTTCTCGCCTCTGCTCTGCAGAAACATCTTCAGTGGACTGCTAAAAGGTGCAGAAGACCAGACATCGAAAGGAAGTCTGCGTGTATAGTCTACCAGGTGTTCTGAATGTCAGTGATGGTGTGATCGATAGTATCTCAGGTGAGAACCTTTGTCCAAATCTCAAAATCAGTACCTGGTATGTCATTTTGAATTATTCTGCAGATCCATTGCAATTTAACAGAGGCAGAGAGAGTACAAAGAATTGCGGGGGGGATTACTTTTGGTCATTTTTAAAGCTACCTAATGCTGAAATCAACTAAGTTACTTCTATCTAGGAAGAGAATCATCTCAAAAAATAAGGCTTTAATTGACACCATGAACTGCACTTGTGTGTTTAGCGTATTTTTTTGGGTTGGAGAAAATACAATAAGTCACCATGAATCTCTACAGAGAAAGGAATGCATATTAGCATAATACCAAACCCAAAGGCTATACACTTTAAAAAGATGTTTTATTATAAAGAATAGAGGGTGCTGTAAGAGGAAGCTGTTTGACAATGAACCAGAAAGTAAAAGTTCAAGCTGCCTTGGCACACTGTAGGATGGAGACAAGATCTTGCCTTCTATGGGTCCGATTCAAGTTCATCTGCTAACTTGAGTCTGGAACCATGCTAAACACCCTTAAAATCTTCATACAGCTTTTAAATGTTCTTAGGCTTTAATCTAAGCATGTACATTCTACAGCAATTCTCTTTGACTCTAAAGAAATAGCAAATATGATGGTTACATTGAGTAATTAAAAAGTTGTGAAAAAATTATCTAAAACACCAAGTATTTTATGCTAGGTGGGGTATTGCATGTTTAAATCCCAGCATTTAAAAACCTGAGGCAGGGGAATTGGCATGAATTTGAGACCATATAGCAAGGCTGTCTCAGAAATAAAAATAAATAAATAAAAATTTAAAAAAACCAAGAGATTAAGTATTTCCATGTTTGTCACACAATAACTTTGGTATTATTATAAAATAAAATAGCTAAAACTTTTGGGATTTGCATATTTTGTAAAAAAAAAAATTAAGCATTGTTCAAGTTTTATTTTTGTTTTTGACCATACTCGGTTGATATCCCTACTTCATATTCTGTGGCATCAGTCAAGGAGTTTTATATATGACTCATGGCACAAATTTAAATATTTAAGGCACTATGCTATTAAGCTCATAATATAATGGATTGGTTTTCTATTTTAGCACAACAAACTCCCTCATTTTGGCTACTTTTATTGAGAGAAATCCATACTAAACAATGATTTAAAATGTTCATAAAAATTGCTAGCTGAAAATGTCCCCATCTTTCCTGTTATATCCAGGGCCTATAAATCTGAACCTACATCTCTATATACATAGATTTATGCAATTGGTAAAAAAAAAATCTCAAAATCATATTTTAAATCCCATCCATTTGTGAGGATTAGCCTATTTGGTAATTCAGAGAGGCGGGGATGTAGTAATTTCACTTTACTTAAGATTGTATCTGCAGGGATACTCATGGCATCCTAGCAGCCTGTAATCATCAGCAGTCAGTATACATCATTCCCATTCAGTTAAGCAAGTGGAGACTTCCTGACTCTGGGGGTTCTCTTAGAAAGATCCTTTTTTTATTTTCTGGTTGAATGTTTTTTCAAGCAACTCATCATAGTCCTAATGAGATAAATAGAACAGAGTTGTATCTTTACGTATAAAAGAAACAATTAGCTGGCCAAACCTTCTTTTCTATGTAGCATAGCATTTGAAATGTCCCACTCAGCATGAGAAAAGGTGAGAAACAAACATCTAATAGGACTGGGGAAGACAGAAGGCAAGGCAGCCCACTTGTTCTCTGAATGTGGTTCTGAAAGGACTAACATAATCAGTTATTTAAGCTTTTCTTTACCTTACTTTCCCAGGAACTATATGAAAAATTATTTCTAAACCAAATTATCCTCAGAGTCAATCATTGATTAAGCCAATGCAGTTTTTAAATAGAAGGATGTGCATCAAACACCATTTATACAAAATTAAACCATTTCCATGTTCAAATCCATTGGTATGCCAGTTTTGCACAGTTGCTCATCTTTCAAAATAGAGTGAAAGTTTTCAGAAGAGATCAATGAGATTCACAGTATTAGTGCTAGTGTGTTTTCTTCCACATGGGCTCGGCACACTCTTCCTGCATGCTTACAGGATTTGCGTTTGAGGCAGATGCCTATCTCTTTTTATGGGTTCTCAATTATTCAGTGTCCTACTTGATATGTCACAGCTAGGAATCTGGAATAAAACAATGTTTCTATTAAATCAAAATAACTATGCAGCCTCTGTCTATCGGTTCACTAAGCACCAACTCACTATTACTTAAGCACATTAAATGCATTAAGTTTTCTCTTCTCTAAGTTCACAGCAGTTGATAGGACTGAATATTACAGTAAAATGGTAAAGTGGCCGTTCTCAAGAGACTCTTGGAGTCAAATAAGCATATGAGTATCTCTGTGCCACTGCCATTACGTTAAATCTCTAGATATTGAACTCGATGCTATTTCCAAGTCATCATGAAATGTGGCGTTAAAATATTTGGGATTCGAGCATTTCAAGTCAATATAACCATCCAAAGAAGTATTAACTCAGTGAGAAGTGAGCTCGAACATTCCCCAGGATTATTCTTTAGCACCATGCAGAGGAAGACACTAAGATTCAAATAAAAAACTTTCTCATGATTGCACACAGGAAAGTGACAGAAAGAGTAGAGTTGCACACAGAGCTCCATATTGCTCTCTCTGCTACATATACTTTGCCTCTAAAATAGTATATATTGCCTATTTGAAGTCATACTTGAGATCACACAGTCCAATAGCTCAATTTATAGGAAAGGACAAACATGAGGGACATAATTAACCCAGGACAACATAGTGATGTAAGCCAGGATGTAGAGCTCAGTTTTCTCAGGTTTAAAGTCTTTGCCATACTGCTCAATAACTATGCTCATAGCATTACTGAAATTTTTTTCATGTCTTTCCTAATCCTTGATGATGAATTACTAGAACTGCTAGGTGTTGTTAGAAACAATCATACAATGCTGGGAAAATCCCAGCTCCCTCACCTTTCCCCAGTCACCCCCACTGCTCCCCCTATGTTTCTTGCAGCTCAAGTTCTCTTCCAATGGCTTTCCCCCCGTCAGAGTTGGAGATTTTGGTCTTCCAAATTCACTTTCCATTATTACCTTTCTCATGGTCCTTACAACTTTTCCTTCATTATTTTTGTTCCTATTCTTACATTGCCTCCCTTGTGATTTACTACATTGACTCTCATGGCTTTGACCATCATTTTCATATATGAGGAAAAACACCTCTAGTGTCCACTTACTTACCCTGATTTACAAATATGAATCAATCTCCTCTCCCAGAACATTTTCCCTTTGATGTCTCCAATCCTTTGCACCACCATCTAATTATGGACTCAGGATCCACAGACACACATCACCCTTGGAATCCCTTTCTGCATTTTGACAGAAGCTAAATATAAACAGCTTATAATAAGTATATAAATCTAAAGTGTTGAGTTGATTTTTGCAATCATTTCATTGCATTTCTTAGTGAATTTATATGAGTTTTGTATGTTTTTCTTTGCAGTCATAAAAAATAAGCAAAAGTTTCCTGCCCAGATGGGAAGTATGTTCCAGGATCATCACCTAGTGTGCAACTACATGATGTTATTTCTAAAGTTAACAAAAATATGCCAATCCATTTGTATCTATTGCCAACTCTGTAATTTGACTATCAAAATTATCATTTTATATGCATGAACAAGCTAGTTTTGTGCCTATCTCAAACTGGGAACTCATGTGTAAGATTAAAAGGTCAGTTTGAAACATGTAGCAGTTTGACATTAAATGGATAAGGAGGAATTAAACTCTTAGTCAATTTGACTGTCATAATTCCAGGGTAAGTATGCTCGAAAACATATTTGAGAGAATCTTCCAGTGAATTACATTATTCTTTGTAGGAGATAGCATCAAAGACTAAATCTATTTTCTGCTCCTATTTAATTTTTCTCTCTCTTTTTTTTTCTGTTCAATGACATACAGATGTAACTTCGTGATCAGAAAATTAACCACACTCTTTTAAACCTTGCTTCTTTTTTATGGATTCTCTCATGCACTTCCACACAGTTTATTTACCACTGTAGGAAAGAAAGTTTATAAATTTGAAAGCACTACCTATAAAATTGTGTTTTACTTTTCCGTTTCAGGAATTATGTTAGGTCCTATAAAGCAAATAGACACAGCGTCTGCTCTCAACCATCAGAATCTAACAAATATGCACTCACCTTATATTGTTGTATTTGTACAAGTATTATTGCAACTATTCTTCATTTTTAATGATTATTATACCTAGTTCCAGAAAAGGGCATTTATAACATTTTTATGATAGCACATATTACTCACAAAGAGAAATAATTTTCTCTTATATAAGTAAGCTTTTCTTTATAATGATGTCGAATCATTTGCCAATCTTGCTTTGAACTTTCTACCCCCTTGTAATCAGGAACTAATTAATTAATTAGATAATATTTGTAAAGTACATTGAAGATGAGAAACAGCATAAAATGCTAAGTACTTTAAAGTCATGTTTTGCTTCATCTTCTGGAGAAGCTTTTATCTTAGGGTTTGGAAGGAACAATTTAACACTGCATCTCATCTCAATGAAAAAGTTAAGACACATTTTGGAGGTAGGGGTGTGCAGAAGCAGAAGTTCAATGGAAACGTGTTATGGTGACCCAAGGAGAACAATCCTCCACAGGGTCTTTACATTACCATCATCAGAAGGCACAATGGGCATGCTCATTTTTGCATAACTGCTGAAATCTAAATGCAAACTTAAAAAAGTAGCATAATTCTATAATTTCTCACTTATGAAACTGATAAAATAATTAAGTTAACATGTTCCAAAACATATATTTTATAGTGCTCTCAAGAAGTTCAAGGTCAAAGCATCATGGTATGATTTTCTACCTCTGCTCTGCCTCTTGTGAGATAATTATCAACCATTTCCTTTACTAAGGGGTTCCAGGCCTACCACTCTGCCAGTGCCTGGAAGAGAGAGACATTAAGGCCAATGTCCTGTACCAATCAACATAAAAAAAAAAACCCAAACCTTAACATGTATGTCCTAGATAAGTTTTCTAATCTACTTGTAAGGAGAAAGTATTGGCTCAGAACTACCCAGGACCAAGTTCTCAGCATAAAGGAGATTTATTTGCCCCAGAGAGCAAAGGGAAAGAATAAGAGTTTTCTCCTATGAAGCAAATACAGGAGATAAATATGAGGGAGAAGGGGACAGGAACAGGGAGAAGGAAATGGAGTATTTGTCCTGAGGGAGAGGGGGACACAAAGGACTGCCTATCGATAGAGAGCAGAAAGACATGGTCCATAAGTAAATGGTGGTTTATAAAGGTAAAAGGATTAGATGTTTAACTTTAATTGGGCATGTTAATTAGGTGAGCCAAAGGGGACATTTGATTGCTGGAATTTAATACTTTGATAGCTGGACCTTGATAGTCATTTTCAGGAGGAGGAATTGGCTAAATAAGGGAATAGACCTTGGGAACTTAGCTCTAGGAATGTAATCTAATGGTTTTTAGCAAGGAAAAGGGAATGAATGAGAAGGGTAAGTCCTGTCAGAGCTACGTTTGCCATACTGGAGTTGACCAGAGTCCTTTCAACATAGAAAACCAAACCTTAACATGCATATCCTAGGTGAGTGTTTCAATTGACTTTCAGTTACTCAGTAGTTATTAGTACATGATTTTTCAGCATAAATCTTGGATATACCTTATTTTGCTGGGGTTTATACTTCTTTTTATTTCAAAGATTATGTTCTAACCACTCCTTGAGTCTCTTACTTTTACAGCTGACATGATATCTGTGGCAGAAGATGGAACCCGTGGCCCAGCATAGAGGAGTACTCAAGCACTGTCTTCACTCAGCTATTCTTTTGTACTCGGGTGACTTTCGGTGTAGTTTCTGCTGGGAATATAGAAGGATATGGTGAGATACACTGAACTCATCAGGGTGAAGGGCTTTGCAGTGTGCTACATGTCCTTCCTTAGTGCATAAATGATGGATTCCCAAACAATCATACTTTTCTCTGCGTCACTTGAGATACATTACATGTCATTGTTCAACATTCCTACTTCATCTAAATACATTGACAGTGGGGTTTCTTTATTGTCTCTACCATGAATGGAAGGTATCAACTAACTAAAGCTTTTGACCAAATGGTTACCTAATTCCAGGGTTTTTGTAATGAAAAGTTTTCTCCTATGAAGCGCTATCCAATTTTTGACACTATTTAG
This sequence comes from Tokudaia tokunoshimensis, assembly GCA_036184795.1. Lineage (NCBI taxonomy): Eukaryota > Metazoa > Chordata > Mammalia > Rodentia > Muridae > Tokudaia > Tokudaia tokunoshimensis. Next base: position 31,853,363 of record BTHU01000004.1, on the reverse strand, counting down.
TAGTTATAGTATCTATGCTCTATCTCTTTATATTGTAATGGAACAGATGTCTGTCAGTGCTGGATGATAGTGTTATAAAATTCAACAAAGGCTCAGGGCTAATCTAAATGGCTTGGATTGGGGTGGGTGGGTTGGAGGTGGAACTGGGAGCATTGCTGATTGTTTTCTTTCAGTTTGCCCCACATTTATATTCCAGGATGCTGATCAAAGACTTCAAATTAGCACATAGAACCTGGAGGCCTCTCGACTTGCTTCTCAAGGTCTAAGAAGATTCCTTTCAAGAAATTAGTCTTCAGACATAGTATGATTTAAGTTGTAGAGTCTACAGACAGGACATAAGCCAACAGAACAAGTGGAGGGGTTAGGAAAGTGACTCAGTGGCCAATGTGCTTGCTGTGCAAGAATGAGTACCTGAGTTTGTGTGACCAGAGACCACACAAGTCTGGAGCAGTCAAATGCATCTGTAATTCCAGCCTTCCTACTCTGAGATATGAGTTAGAAACAGAAGAACACCTAAAGTTCCCCCAGCAAGCTAGTCCATCTTAGGCTGTAGTAAACAACAGATTCTATCTCAGACAAGGTAGAAAAAGAGGATCAACACTCAAGTTTGGTCTCTAAATTACACACATGCACCGTAGCATAGACTCATTCCCTCTCGCCTTCTCTCTTCCTCCCACTCTCTCTATCTCCTTCCTCCTCCCTCCTCTACTCCATAGATAGATAGATAGATAGATAGATAGATAGATAGATAGATAGTGAGGGAGAGAGGGAAAGAGAGAGGGAGAGGGAGAGAGAGAGGGAGAGAGAGAGAGAGAGAGAGAGAGAGAGAGAGAGAGAGAGAGAGAGAACAAGGAAAGCAATCTCAGACCACTGAGCACCAAAGTGAGAGAAAGTTCAAGCTCAAGGTGGGACAGTAACTCAATGGTAGTGGGTTTGCTTGACACTCTTGACATGCTAGGTCTAATCATAAGCACTGAAAAAACTCAGACTTTGAGGTTCTTCTTGGGTCATGTTGATATAAGCTCAGTGGTAAAGTGTTTGCCTCACATGCATGAAGTTCCAGGTTAAATTCCTTGTTAATCGAAAGAAAAACCAACTCCAAATTGAGCGAGTTTAAAAAACGAAGAGTCCTAGATGTGCTGAGCAGGTAGAAGAAGTATTACACAATCCTGAGACTGAGTTCACGCTCCAAGCTCATATGAAAAATAAAGGAGAGCCAATTCCATGAACTGGTCTCCTGACTTCCATACATTTGTCTTGGCACGTGAGTACCTACATATGTCCAACATGCCTGCATGTATGCACTATTTAAATAATAAATTAATATATAATTTTACAAAAGGAAACTAAATGTTCTCAGATTAGGTATCATGCCAGGTGTTTATGTGTGTCATGCTAACATAGATGCCACGTGTCAAGCAGAGGTTTCCTTCTCTTCAGGAAAACCCTCGGTCCTCGTACACAGTATTTCTTATGTATTTATGACTTCCCAGATTTACTCCATACCTGTAACTTTCTGTAGAGTGCTCAGGCCTTTCCTGAAACTTTTATCTCTGTTCAAGACTTTTTAATAACAAGTTCCTCCTGTGGTAGTTAACTGTCTGACAAGTCAGCTTTTCACAGATGCTCACCATAGAAGCTCAACTCTGATAGTTTGTTCATAAATACCAGTAACATAGTGCATTGCTTCTATGGAACAGGAACAGGAATTTATAAAAGTCAATTCCTTCACCCAGGGATAGATTTTTCATATTGGCAAAACTCTTATGAGAGGGTTCACACCTGTTCTGATACACTGTGAGGGGACTGGATGACCCCATGGTCTTACCTTGGTTTGTCTTGGTTGAAATCCAGTTTCTCCTGCTTACTAGATCCATGATTTTGAGCTGGTATGCATACTAACTCTCAGTGTCTATATCCATAAAATTAGTATGATAGTAACTATCTTCCATGGTTGCTGTGAAGCTAGACTGGGTCAAATCATTTGCATTTCTAGGAAAATGACAGCTTTATCTGTTAGTATTATTATAGATAAGATTATAAGATATATAGATGAAGAACTTGACCCTGGCATTAGACATCTATGTTCAAGTCCATGTTTGGCCATGGATGCAATTCAGTATACAACTCAGTTTCCTCGTTTATAAAATGTGTTATGAGAATTAAATTTTACATGTAAATGACTTTACCTAGGTAAACGTTGGTGGGTTTTTTTTCCCCTCACTTCCCATTTTGCTTCACGATTTCTTCATCAGGCTATGTTAAGTCACAGTCTAATGACATATAAGAAGAATATGCTACCTTCTGTACTAAAAAAAAATCTCAGATTGAAGAACATATCTTGAGCACTACAGTAACACCGAGTGTTAATATGTATAGAATACATTCTTACCTCTCCATCTTCAGAGTTTCACATGGTTCAAAATCATTAGAAAACATTGTTTTTCATTCCATGCTGCTTCGTGCTGGGTGTGAAGTGAGGTTTCCCAGGTAAAGATTTATTTCTGTTTCTACAGAGCTCATCTGTCTGCAAAGTGTCGGCATCAGAGCCCCATAGCTTGTTTCTCAGAGGCTCCTAGTAAATGTGGTTACACTCAATCTTCATCTTGAAGTTCCCTATGCAAATGCAGGAGGCTCTTGCCTTGAGAAAAAAATCTTTAAAAGTTGCACAGTTTCCCAGAAGCAGAGGTTGGGAGGGAGGCATGCTTTGTGTCATACACATTAATTCAGTTGGCACATTACAATGTTAAACTAAATGACATTATTACAAAGCTGTGCTAAGAAGTGTTGACAGGTCCATATGGTAATTTTACAATGTATAATGAACACACAGACTCCTTTCTTGCAGAAATTTATAGTTCAAATCTATACCCAGGATATCCAGTTTTATTTCCAGAAACTTAAATTGACTTATTACGATGTAGTGAATGTATAAATTAGTTCCAGTAGTTAAACTGAAACATTTCCCTACAGACTCAATTAGATTCATTAATCTACTGTGTAGACCTGTAAACGGCCCATTGTTCTTTCCCCCCCAAAATGTCAAAAACTATTTCTCTAACTATAAAATATTTCCTACAAAAACTGTTTTAAATGGTCAGAATTATTGTATATTAGAAACCCAGCACTGCAAATTATCTTATTGCCCTGGCACCTTTTTTCCAAAGAAAAATAGGGTCCAGCCCTTGGCAAGTAATTTAATGGGGTTAGTGACTGGATTCAGTGCTCTGTCACATTGAAAATGCACTGAAATTAAGACAAGATCATCTTTACCCTTGTCCTCGTGAATAAATCAGCAGGCACGGGGTGTATTGTGTGTAGACCTAGCTCTGCAGACTTCTCATTTTAAAAGTCTGTGTATGTGCCTCCTTCTGCCTGGAGTGTGGCAGCTTATCAGTCCATTCTGACATTGTGGGAGCAGAATAAAATCATAGAGTCTGTTAATGAATTCCATTTCAAATGAAGCACACCTGTGTCCTTCCTGTTTCAAAATACCACCCTCCGTGTGGGAACCAGGCAGGCTATAGAACAGCAGAGCTTTAAACACAAATCTTATTATTTTTTTTTTTGAGCTACTGTAGTGGAATTTAAAAACAGAATCGTTTTACTGATTGATGAAGGTGGCTGTTGTTACTTACTGCTTGATTTTTGTTTTTGAGTATTTTTTGCCTCTGTGATTTATTAAACATTGTTGCTTGAAAAACCTTCGCACCTATTACCTTTAACTTTTTACTTAGTGCCTCAGAGCCCATAATCTTTTTCAGAGTTGCATCTAATGCTAATGGGGGATTGTGTTTTTAGGCTCGGGTCAACATGAAACTGCTTCCTTTTGAGGTGAGGGGTACCTGAGTCATTCTCAGACTGATGCTAACATAGGCAGCTAATACTGGTATAATCTGATACTGAAATGCTTAGATTTGGTTGTGTTTAGCAGAAAAAAAAATGCAGTTCTCTTTGAGAGACAGAAAAGAGTTGTGTTTAGCAATTCCTTTCTTAATCATTAATGTTTCAAATTCCAGATTCATTTTCTGTATTCTAGTAGATGGAAATTTTGATGCAAATAACCCTCAAATTTTGTGTTACAGAGTCCTTCCTCTCTCTCTCATCAATCCCAAGTTTAACAAGAGATAAAAAAAAGCTTTTCTTGGCCTACTTGCTTCTGCTTCTAACTTCTTTGTTACTTTGGGACAATCAAGTGTGGCTAGAGGTGGGCAGCTGTTTGTTACAGGAAGAAGGAATGTTTGGCAACGGATAAGAATAAAAATCCATTACTCCAACAAGCACCGAAGAAAAGGCAAAAATATAAAAGAGGCAGTTTCTAGAAATTGGTGGTAGGGTCAGAGCTGGGCTTAATATCCTCATTGGGCAAATACTGCTAGAGAGTACTCGTAATGACCTTCCTTCTTATCTTCCAGCCAAGATTGGCTAGACAGCTGGAGGAGTAGGTGCTCCAAAAGCAGAGATGTTGGACTTTTCCTCCAGGATGATATTTCCAGTGAGAAATATAATGTGTTGGAATAATCAGCTTCCTGTTCACAGTCCCATGTTCATCTGCTCACAGGACATGCACAATTTTCCTGCCAATGTACAGCGTAACATTTCCTTCCCCCACCCCTTTTCCTTTCATTAATGTGGAGGTGGGGAAGGGGTGTGCCAGAATCTTCTTAAAACATATTTCCCCCTAATTTTTCAACTTATCACCTCCTTTCTTGGAATCCCAGCTTTCATGACAAATGGAAGAGTTCTTGCCTGTGCAAATCTGCTCGATGCTAATGTCTGCACCTGTACTTCTGGGTGGTGGCAAAGCAGCCACACATGCACAATAAGTGCGAATTTCCCACATGCAGAAAGGACAGGAGGCCTGATATCAGCAAAACCAGCTCAAGTGCTTCCCTGACCTTTGGAATTAGTAAGTACTTCTGTTCAGGCAGCTTTGCCCATGGCTCAGCAAGTTGAGTTTCAATTCAAGTATTCAGTGAGTAGCTTCCATGTGCCGGGTGCTGTGCATGAAGCAAAATATGTAATATATTGTCTCTGCTGTCAAAAAAAAATAGAGTGTCACCTTGATGAAGTGACAGGACTGTCTCACCTGTAATTGTGGTGTATAGGACCTTGCAGATATAACTAATAAACTGGATGGCAGTAATCAGAAAATGCTATGTGCATATGAATTTAAAAGATGAATTGGGTGTGATATAAGGAATGTGAGACAAACCATATTCACTGGTATTGTTTTATATAGATTGGGTTAGAAAGGCTAATCTGGAATGAAAATATGGAAGCTCATCAGGGAAGCTTAGAAGGGCATTAGGCCAAGATCTCCTCTATCCTCATCACAAGGAGACATGCGGAAAGAAATGATGGAGTAGGAAGGATGGCAGAAGAAAGAGGAACAGCTTTGTAGGGAAGAAGGGCAGTGGTGAAGAGGACTTTATTCTCCATCAACATTCTAGCATTATTTCTAGAGGTGCTACCATTTTCCAGAGGCTGCCACATGACACCCATCCTTTACATTTCATGCATGAGCAAGTTGTCCCTAGGGAGTAGATTTGTTCACGTTGATAAATCTAGCGACCAGCATGGCAAGGGAATGAACCAGTTGTGCTGAAGAAAGACAACTGGAAATATTCAGCAAGAGAATTTAAAGTGGACCCGGGAGAGTGTGCATGGACTTCCAGTCACGTTAGCTTTGCTATCTTTACTGTTTTCTGCTTAGTTTGCACCCTCTCACCCCCAACAACAGATAGTACACTGTGCTCAGTAGTTTTTGTCAACTTGCATCAAACCAGAGTCACCAAGGAAGAGAGAACTTTAATTAAGGAATTGCTTCCTTCAAATTGGCCTGAGGGGTGTCTGTGAAGCATCTTCTTAACTCCTGATTGATGTAAGAAGTCCCAGTCCACTGTGAGCAATGCCATCCCTAGGCCTACAGGTCTGCTCTGGGCAGAAAAGGGGGAGAAAGTCATAAACCACATTCGTCCACAGCTTCTGCTTCAGTTTTGTTTCCCCAGGTCCCTGCCTTTGTTTCTCTTGATAATGAACTGTAAGATGAAATAAAACTTTTCCTTTCCTCACAAAGGATTGTGGTCATGGCATATATCACAGCAACAGAAAGCATACTAGGATGCATATCACGATTAAGTAACAACGCTCTGGAGCAGGAATTTGTGAATGTCTTCAGTAGGTTCACCAGTAAGTATGAGTTAGTTACACGGCCTCTCGGCTACTCCCTAGTTGGTGTGTAGTCTCTGATCTTGTAATTAGGTGTCTCTGATCAAGTTTCTAACTGAGTATTTCAGTTTTAATTGTTTTTATTGTTGTTTGTTGTTTTGTTTTTTTATCTCTGTGCAAGCTCCTTCCAAAAGGAAAAGTGTGATTGGCCTATCATTGTCACCACTGCTATGAAGGAAACTTTGGGCTGAGTTCTTACAGTCTGTCCACTTTGATTCAAAATGTTCAAAATGCTGTGGTTTATAGATGATTGGGTTGTCATTTGTTTAATGATTCTTTAATATCTGTATAGAGACTCCATTTCCACATAAGAAGAAAAGGCTAAAAGACATTATAGACTTGGGCTCTAAAAATCAATGATACATTGATCTTGACTCACTGAAATAAAACCTGAAAAATGTTTTAGCTTATGAAAGGAAAGTACATTGTCAAATGAAGTACTGTTACATATATTGTTTTTTGTTTTCTAATCCAGGAACCATGCATGGAAGTGTTTCATTATAACAGTGATTAAAAACATAAACTTATGAACTGAGCAGTCAATTCCTACCTTGGCCACTAGTTATCTATATGACTAATGAATTATTCAAATATTCTATGCCTCCTTTCCTTCATCTGTAGAATTGCTGTCAATATTTAAAGAGATTTATGTAAAGATCAAATTAAATAATGTTTGTAAAATGTCATCATATAGTAAATGATATATGGGTCTTAAAATAATTTGATAATGTGTTAAGATGAATAGATGCCCATGTATAAAAGTTAATACAAGAGAGTTTTACAGAAGGAATTATATGTAAAATAACTATATTTAAAAACTTTGAGTTTGCCGTAGATTTTTCTTTACAAGAAAATAAACAAGGCATCTTATTCTTATCTAGTGATTGAATCATGAGCTAAGAGAAAGGCATAGTGCTATTTAGAGTCTAACATACTTTCTGTGTTGACTTTCCCTGACAAGCCAATGAGTTAAAGGACAAGCCCTTCACTTAGCACTATAGCAGCACGTTGAATTGGGGAGTCTGAAAAGTGGGGTGTATCAGCCTGACTCCTGTTTTCTTCTTTTGCTTCTTGGTCATGAGTTAAGTAAATAGCTTCATCAAAAGCTCCTATTAGGATAGGTTACTTCACCTCTGACCAATATCGACAAAAATCAGTCCTGGACAAGAACCTGCAAAACCTTGAGCTGAAATAAACCTTTTTCATTGTAGGATAATTATTACAGTTATTTCATTCTAGGACTAGATAGGTAATAAAAATAGGATCCTGTTTAATTAGAATAAAGCTGCCTTTACCATAAATGTTTCTAAAGGATATCCTTATATAATCTTCTTAAACCTAATGTGGTCATGACCACATATAAAAATGAAACAATCTCTATGCTATGTAGTTGGTTGAGACAAGATTTTATGCACAAATGATACTAGCACAATGTGAAATTGTGTATAAACATTAAAGCACAAGGTTCTTAAAACAGATTAATCACAGTTTATTGTGTGGCGTGTTTTTAAAAATGTCATTGATGACCTTTTGCTATTGAAGAAAGCAGGGAAGTAGGCAGTAGCACTTGAGTTTGGGGGAAATATTCAAAATAATTTCTTTTGATATATGAGAACATTTGCATATCCAAAGCCTGCTTCTCTACAGGGCTGTGTTTTTTGTGAATGATCAACTCACTAATTAGCCAATTATCATTGCAAATAGAGAACAGGACAAAAATCACAAACTGTTAGTAACTTAAAATAGCAATCTACCTCATTGCATATGAAAGAAGAGTCTAAGTAGAATAAGAGACTGAGAATCAGAATGAAACTGTTTTTAAACCTTTGCTGAGATAAAAATAACATTTTGCAATATGGTGTCACTTCTGAGTAATGAATGTAAATTTCCACATCTGTATGACTACTACAAAACAATGTGTGTTCCATCTGTAAAATAATATAGAATAGCTTTGAAACGCTTCATGATCTTTATTACAAATAATCCCAAAGTATACAAAATCCACATATCGTTATTATTACTACTAATTGCTAGTATTAACTTCAATTAATGTATCCATTTGTCCAAATGATGAAGGAGGCAAACTTCTAACATCTGAATTCCAGTAGCTAGAATTGTGACTAGGGAGAATCATTAGAATTAATAGAGTAAGCTATCTGCAAAGCTAACCTATGATAGAAGAGGATTCTTATACAAATCAGGGTGTCAAAAATCACCACCAGATAGATGAGAGTAAAAATAAATCTGAAGGGAGGAGGGGAAAGGGGGAGAAAAAGTGGGAGGGAAACCTTCCATCAAGATGTGAAGTTAATTAATTAATTAACTAACTAATTAATTAATTAAAAAACTAAAACACAGAAAACTCAAATCCTTTAAATTATTCTGTAATCTCTTAATAAGAATATTTCCAATATGCTCAGGTATTTGTATTTGAACAGCAGGTCCCCAGGTAGTGACACTAGTTGAAGAGGTTTAGGAGGCATGGCCTTGTTGGAAGAAGTATGTCACTAGGGTGGGCTTTATGTACTTATAGCCTTGCCCAACTATGAGACCACTCTCTGTCCTCTGTGCTCACCTTTGAAAATTTGAGCTCTCAGCTTCTGTGCTTGCCACCATGCCAGCAGCTTGCTGCCATGATGGATTCTTATGCCTCTATAACTGTAAGCCCAAACCCTTCCATCTGTGTATTGTCATGGCGGTGTGGTTTTTTCACAACAAAGGAAAGTAACCAATACATTTTCTAGATTTACAGCAGTCACAAACCCCAATAGTATGTTAAATGTATGCAGAAAAAGTGCATTTCTAAGTAAAAGTTTTCAGTATCAGTATAACACACTCCTTCAAAGCCAAAGATGCAGTACCCTTATTTGATGAAGATGTAGTTTACTAAAAAAACCATCTTGTCAGCTAATGCTCAGTTGGGTTCAAGCCCCCCAGGACATGTTTATCTTTAGGTGAGATAACAAAGCTAAGTTTCTCAGTGTCTATAAAGAAGACATTTGGGAGCTCCGCCATGTCACCGTGTGTCAGCAAACTCAATATCCAGCAATGCCTAAACTCTCAAACAAACAAACAAACAAAAAAATAACTTGCAAAGGGTTTTGATAAGTTGACCATGTTCTTATTGGTTTGGTTTGGTTTTGAAACTTCAGGGCAAATGTCTCTTGCAAATACAGGAACAAAAAAGATGACACAGTTAAAATACTAGACAACTAATTAAGCAATGTAAATTTTAAGGTTTTCATAGATGCCCTTTCTATTTTCTTTACACTCTACTTATTTTCTAATGCTGGCTTTCTACTCACTAAACTCTATTATTTGGGTACAAATTTTATCTTTTGCAGTTTTCTTGATGACAGATGCCAATTCATTCACACCTCTCTCACCACCCAGGGTCATGCCTTGCATAGTGTATGTGCTCAATGATTTATTTGTTGAACAAAATGTCTTACAGTTTGCATCGCTCAGTGGCAGGGTGACTACTCTTTCCTCTGTCACAGCATCTGGAAGCTTTGGAGCTGTGTTCTTGCTTGGAGCGAGCTCTGAGAATGCCTGCTTCCATCAGTCTGTTCCTCCAGGAACTCCACCAACGAAAGACATCGCGGGAGCCATCATTGTTCTTGTGGCTTCAGGGCATTGTGAAAGATGGTGAAAACCCTGCTGAACATCCTCCAAATTGTGATCCTCAAGAGCATAGGCCTCCATTCTTCCTTTTGAGCATTTCTTGCAAGCTGACAATAGCTTTTGCAGAACACCCCCAGAACTGCTTAGAAGCTCATTCCCTATGTCAAATCCCTTTCTGTCCCAAATTCCCGTTGCTGAAATACTGACAGATACACTTCAAACTTGTTTCTTTATCTTCATCATTCCAAGCCTGAAAAAGAAATCTAAAGGTTGAAACCTTCTTTCCTGAGTGTGAATTGCTGAAACGGTATAGACTCACACTCCTAGAGTGCATTAGAATTAGTGGCATAATGGATGGAAATGAAAAAGTGACCTGTCCTTTGTATGTATCAGGGTCTACTCTGAACTGCAATCGAGTAAAAATTTGAACTCTTATATGCAGTTTTTCTTATTATATGCTTACGGCACAAAGCAAGGTATGTGTATATAATATACTTTTGATAGCATTCACTCCATCAACTGCTCCTCTGTTTCCAGACAAACCCTTTCCTCTCTCCCCATCCCTTTGAACTTTCTTGGTAAGTTCATGTTTTACATTCATTCTTTTGTTATTTTATCCCCCTAAATACCACAAATGTGAAAGGCAGGTGAGGTATGTCATTGCTGAACTGACTCATTCTACTCAACATAACGATCTCCAGTCCACGGCTATTGCTAAAGGCTACTAGAACTTGTGCTTATTAAACTCAAGGCTTTTTGTGTTTTCATTTAAGTTTTTCTAAATAACCATGACAAGTTCTACAAAGAAATTACAGATTTTTAATTGTTATGCTTTAGGAATCTAAAACCTGAGACCAACTGAAAAGTTTAAAAAAAATCTTTGATTTATATGTGTCTGTGTGTGTGTGTGCACTCCAATTTTCTGTGTGTGTATGTGTGTGTCCGTGTCCATGTGTGTACCATGCATGCTACAGTGCACATGTAGACGGAAGAAGCCAACATGTGGAAATTGGCTTTCTCCTCTTACCTATGTGGCTTGTGGAGATAGAACCCAGGTTACCAAGTTTGTGTAGCAAAATCCTTTATTTATGAAACCATCTCACCTGACATGTTAGCAATACTGAAATTTTAATCCACCAATAGTTTCTTAGTTTTTAATTTTCTTCTCTGCTAAATTTTGTGGTTTTCATTGTACAAACCATTTCTGTCATTTCTGAAAAAAAATCTTAAATATTTTATGATTTTTTAGGAAAATAAATATCTGAAAAATAATAGAAATGCATTTAAGATGTTGTATTCTTATACTTTCATATTTAAATAGTTCTTTATTGTATATAGAACTCCAATTTATTGGCCTTTAGTCACGATAAGTAACTTAAAGTTTTACATAGATAAAATAAATACTCTGTGTGAATTTTTGAATTGCCTAAAATAATGTTGAGGCCAAGATCTGCAGGAAAATGTTAAATTAGAAGTGGTGAAGGCTGAGTTTTCATGTCTGCCTAATCCTAAGTGATCTTTCACTAGGATTTATGTTAACAGTGGGTATTTCATACATGCAATTACAGAAATATCATAGCTATATTTCAAGTTTTAAATATCCCTTTTCTTCATTTATTAAGATAATCAAAATGTTAACTTGAAAGAGCAAAATTTTTGTGGCATCTTATCTACCTTCATACAAAGAACTATGACAAAATAATGCCTTCTGGGAGAAGGATATGAGTCCCCTTATTGGTTGTCCATTGCAAAGTGGTCATTCTTGAAACCATATACACACAAACAACAAAAGTAGATTCAGAGTGTTTTACATATACATGTATATATACGTGTGTGTGTGTGTGTGTATGTGTGTGTGTGTGTGTGTGTGTGTGTGTGTGTGTGTAACTCCAGTCCTAAAGGATCTAAAGCCCTCTCCTGACCTTTTCAGACATCTGACACGCAAGACAGGCAAAGCATTCGTACACACAAAATAATGAATTAAAATATAAAAATATTTAAAGTTTTTTTAAAGACAGAAAACAAACAAATATAGAAAGATATGCAAAACTAACTATAAGTCCTCTGTCTAAAAAGTGAACAAAAATAAATAAATTTTAAAAAGACAATCGAGCCTGTATTCATTAACTGATTTAGTGAAATTATAAATTGAACTTAAAATGGAAACAATCATAATTTTAAGAGACCTCTATTTGGTCATGAAATAATTTATATTTTTATATTCAATATGAAAGTCTGCTGGGCTGCTGTACACACATGAGTTTGTAGATATTAGTCCTTGTTAGGCTTCCTCTTCTTATAGTGACTTTTGACCTTGAAAATTGAGTCGGAAATAATCACACTTTTCTATTTATTTAAATTATTAAATAATGAAACTTATTTAACACTTAGACCACTGGGGCCTCTCTTGGTAGAAAAGTTTTAAACTTGGAATTTGAATTATTTAATTGGTGTTAAGTTATATAGATATTTTATTTTTTCTCCTCGGTCTCCATATTTTTTACTTCACAGATACTATTGATTTCATATATGTTGGTGAAGTTGCCAAAAGACTTTTGCCGTGTTATCTTAGGTACCTTAGTGTTCCTGCAATCTGTAGTATTCCATCCTTTACTCCTGACATAGATGACTTCAGCCTTTTGTCTTTTGGTCTTGTTTTCTTGATTAATCTAGGTGAAGATTATTAATTTTATTGGATGCTTTAGAGATTTATCATTTCTTTCAATGGGCTTTTGTGCTAGTTGTCTGCTTGTTATTTTATTTTCATTCTTACTGTTTCTGGTCCACTTTACCGTGTTTTCATGTGAAAAATGATCCAGAATTGCTAGACAATATGATAGTTCAATACCTGTGATATAGTCACTCTTTAACTTAATATATAAAAATTTTGTGCTTGTGTGTATGGTTGTATATGTGCACAAGTCATTGTACAGGAATATATATGTGTATACATAAATGTATGTAGTATGTAAGTATGTAAGTATGTATGTATGTATGTATGTATGTATGTATATAACAGTGGAACTTCAAATGCTGTCATGAGGGTGGCCCTCTTGGTTCATTCACATCAATTCTTAACATATGCCAGAGAAGTAGTAGAGATCTTTGGGTATCCTTTCAAAATGAGAACAGTAATTCCACACATGAGAAATCCATCCTTTTCTTAAAAACTACCACAGTGGAAGTTAAGTTTCAGTATATGAGGGTTGGGGTAAAATCATCATCCAGCCTCTAGCAGGAAATAAGAAGAAAGATATATGCATTTGGAGGTTATAGGAATCAGAAGCAATTATCATTTTCAAGGGAGTAACAGCCAGAATCACTGGTTTTAAAGAGGTTAGATATTAAAAGTCTTCTTTTAAACATTTATTTGTCAGACTCTAAACTTTGGTGCATTGAAAATAAACTAAGATCCACTTTTCAGGTAAGTGGATAGAATATGATTTTGGTTGATGCTTATATAGAGTAGAGCTCTGTGCTGCTTATCACAGGTACTGAATCCCAGTGCTGATCGGCTCGACCCAAGGACCATTCAAGCCTTTAGACAATTCACAGTCATTTTTCTTTCACCTAGTTTTCTTTACTCTCCATGGTATTTATTCTGCTTGGTCTTATTTGCTTGCTGTAAACATTTCTAAGAGTAGGTGGGTGGAAAGACCGGGTTTTTGTTTTTCATGTAATAAAGGAATAGATGAGGCAATCTTGAAAAGTCAGAATATTTTGAAAACATAGGAGTCCCAGAGGTCTTGGTGCTGGGCTGGAGAGATGGGAGGACACACTGCAGGTCATTATTTCTCCTGGTTGTATGCAGAATAGTTTCTAAAAGGGAAAACAAACTCCAATACACTCATGGGGACTTTGAGTCATTGGACATTTTTGCCTGTAACTGCCTACTTAGTCCAGGAAGAAAGTGAACATTCATGAGTCAGAGACATTTGCTTTGCCTCGTCCACTTAAACATGACAATGGGATATTGTAGAAAAGGAATGTGCATCAAATGATCTGGAAAATATTTGAAATAAATCAGGACTTGGTCAGTTCTGTTTGTCCCTGGTGTGGGTGGGCAAAAGATAGCATTGTCTCAGTAAACTGTTCTGTATAATAAGCCTACAGTTACTGGAAACTGCAGGCAAAAGGTCTGGGTTGGATGGGGCAGGACTGGTTAGGTTTAATATGGTCCTTACCCCCTCAGTGAGATGTGTACATATGGATAAATGAGATGGACTGAGCCGTTTATTAAGTTTTATTTAAGTAATTTAACTTTTACTTGAAACTTAAAATTTGACTGTACTAATATTTACATCATAACTAATTAATGCTGCAAATATTTAATGATTAGAAAAAATTGGTCTTCTCTTCATCAAATAAGGCCTAAAGGCAGAAACAGACACTAATCTTATATGTTTACAAAATATAGCTGAAATATATATTCCTAAGAGAAAAAAACAAAATACTACAAAAATAACCATAAAAGGTTAATTTACCTGGATAGGGGGCCAAGTTAGGTCCCACAAGAAAGTTGGCGATAACTAAATGAATGCAGTAAAGGAGACCAGGTGTTTTAGACAAAAGAATCATCTGCATGTGTGCTATCTTATGGATGAGACTGATAATGTCTGAAGAACAGATGACAGAACAGTAAAAGAAAAACCTGCAGGATACGTTAAAACCACAAAGCATCATTTGATATCTTCCTATACACAAGGACACAGAGAGCAAACATGAGAGCAGACGTAAGGACATGGGCATTATAGGAACTAAGACAGATAACGTGGTAAGAGCAGCCATCCAGGGTTGGGGTGTGGCTCATTTTTTGAAGACTTGTCATCCATTGCAAAATCCTGGATTTGGTAAACTATGGCAGTCATCCAATGAGACCAAGCAATTCTAAGCTTTGATACAACTACTAAGCTTCAAAGCAAACGAAGCAAAACTGAAAGAATTAATGAGAGAAATGGACACAGGGATTGTACTATATCTCTCCCAATATTACATGACAGAACATAGAGAAAACCAAATAAAGCAATACAAAGATCTGAGAATCTTCAAGACATAGCCTACTTATAAATATGAGGCTCTACACCACAGTGGATTAATGACCACTAATGTCAAAAGAAGAGGAACACGTACTAAAATTGAAAATATATGGAACCATGAATCAAAATTTTCGTAGCTTGTCAAAAAAAGCTGATTTAGTCTTCAGTAATAGTTGATTGGTTAATCTAATTATCAAGATTGTAAGTTATTATTTTTAAAAGGATGTTGATGTTTGATTATTATCTGAGAAAACTCAGGATCAGGACTGAGAATGAAAACCAGTTCAATATTTTAGTCATAAAGACTGTCCTATCCAGCACACACCCAGGTCTCTAAATTGTCTTCTAATTCCTTACTGTCCTGGACCAGGACCTAGTTCTCTTCATTTACTTGGGATTTGCTGATAAGCCTACATTGTCATGTCTCAGTCTTCTACACATTGGAGTGCAGATCCCTACTGTTCTGTTTTTATTTAAGGAGGTATTTATATTTTTTGGTATTAAATCTCTTTTGTTATTTATCAAGAACACAGCTCTGAAAGAAAAATAACATTTTAAACAAATAAGTCAATGTATATATTTTGGGAATTCTGTTTCAGTGATTTTTTTATTTACGCTGACCTTTGGCAAGTTATTCATTAGACAATTCTCATTTTGACTTTTCTTACCTTTATAAGGGAACCTATAAGGGCAAACTTTTCTCCTTCCAAACAAAATACTGCTCATACCAAATAGTTTTTCAATTTACTTCTTAGTTATTTAGAGTCATCCCTTTTATCCCACCACAAGCCCCAATGCCCTAATTTGAAAGCTTACAGACATAGTCACTTTACGCATTTATATAAATGACTGGCCTGTGATTTTGATATGCTTTTTACCATAGATTTACCACAGTGTAACATACGGATTCCACCTCATGGAATGTGCCTTAAATCCAAACATGTCATTGGTTACTCTAACAGCATTTGTGGCACTAGCACATCATGGGTATATCTTGCCAGCTGTGTAGTTATTGTAGTATAGTTCACATCTGGATGAGATTGACGATAGCTTTTCTCACCCATTGTCATTATGAGAGCTAACCCACAGGGGAGAAACCTCCAGATCAGAACTAGCTTTATTTTTCCATGTTCTGTGTCTCAAGAATGCAGTATCTTATGACAGTATGCACAAGACCTGTGCAGGCTCAAGCCAGACAAAACCAGATGGAGGAGGGGACGTTGGCAGGAAGTTCCTCTCCTAGTAGGCTCTGAAAAAGGGAAAATGAGTTTTCTTTAACAGTATAATACCTGATGTGTCAACACACATTGGAAGACAGACAGACAGACAGACAGACAGACAGACAGACAGAGAACATGAACTTGGATAAGTAGGAAGATAAGGTAGGATTATTAATTTTTTTTATCTCTTTTGGTCTACTCTTTTCTTGTATTGCCAACTTCTGTGCTTTTTGCCAAAGCCCTGGACATAGCAGTAAGTTATTAATATGAGATCGGTCTAGTTTCTTTATGGAGGAACTCAGGACTCCAAACCTCCATCTTAGGACTGCCTTATCATTGCATTTCATAGATTTGGGTATAATATGTTTTCATTCTCAGTCATTTTAAGATATTTTTTAAATTTTCTTCTTCATTTCTCCTCTGACCAATTTTCATGAGGTAGTAAGTTGGTTAGTTTTCAGGAGTTTCTATACTTTCTGCCATTATGTTGTTGATATCTACATTTATTTATTCTTTGTAATCAGAATGTGAGATGTTATTTCGATTTTCATAAGTTTGTTGAAATTTGCTTTGTATCCTAAAATGTGGTCAATGTCATAAAAGTTCCATGGTCTCCTGCGAAATTGTGTACTTTTAGTGCTTGGGTGGAATATTTTCCATATGTCTGATAGAGCCATTTCATTTCTGAGGTTATTTAGCACTAGAGGTTTTTGTATTTAGGTTTTTTTTTTGGTTTCTTTTTTTTTTTTGGATGACTTATCTAGTGGTGAGAACTGGCTGTTGAAATGCTACACTATCACTGCATTGGGGGTCACTCTGTCAATCTGTGACTTTAGATCTATTAGTATTTCTTTTATGAAGTTGAGTGTCCTGTGCTTGGTTCATAAATGTTTAGAATTATAATATTCTCTTTGTGGATTTTTTTTCTTTAATGAAGAAAATCCCTTCTTATTCTTTTTTTTTCCTGGTTAGTTTACTTTTGTTCTGTTGTGTCTGATATTAAAATAGTTATGCCTGATTGTTCACTTGCTGTACGTACTTGGAATAGCTCTTCAGTTTTTTTCACCCTAATATGGTACCTATTACTGATGGTATTATTGAAGTCTTTTTCTTAGGGAAAGCAAAAAGATAGATCCTGTTTTCTGATCCAATTTGTTATTCTATGTACTCACTCGTTGCTAGGGAGAGCACAACCTGGTATAACCACTATGAAAATTAGTGTAGAGATTCCTCAAAGAACTGGGAATCTACCAAATAATACAGCTAAACCATTCTTGGGCATATACTCAAAAGTCTATATGTCATACTATAGAAATATTTGCTCTTCCATGTTCATTGCTGTTTTATTTGCAAGAGATAGGAAATGGGAATAATGTCAACCAACTGATGAATTAATAATAGCAATGTGGTACATTTACAGGATGGAACATTTTTTAACTTCTAAAAATAAAATTATAAAATTTGCAGATAAATGGATGGAATTAGAAATAATCATCCTGCAGTAACTCAGATCCAGAAAGATAAATATAGCATGTTTTCTCTCATGTGCAGATGTTAGCTTTGCATCTTTACATATGTGTATTTCAGTTGCAACACTACTAAATGATCATTCAAGGCAGGGGAAATAGAATAAAGATGTATAGATATGCAGAATACAGATATATAGGTATAAAGGAGTGAAGAGTAATAAATGGAACAGGAAAGATTAAATGGTGTGGGAGATGGAAGGACAGGATAGAACAAATATAGGGAGAGATAACTAATATTAAAGACATTTTTAAAAATAGCCATGCGGAAATCGAGTACTGTAGAAACTTTCTTACAACAACAACAACAACACACACACACACACACACACACACACACACACAATTTGAATGGCATTATTCTGTAATAAGAGAATAACCTAACTAGATCCCACATGATAGCAAAAAGAAAGTATTGGAATGTGGTAACTGAGTTGTTAGTCAATGTGGTCCATAGGATCCTCAAGCATTACAATCTGTTACCAATGTTCTTAGGTTTACTCTCTAGAACTTGGTGCTCAGGCCCTATAGCTCTAAACACCCACGTAGTTTTATTCATAGAACATGGGGAAATCAATATAGTTCTGATCTAGAATTTTCATTCTGATTGGCTAACTTTTATAGTGTTGGAAGTTCCTGTGCAATTAATGGAGGAGAAAAGTAATTATTAATCTCACCCAGCTGTGAATAACAACTACTGACCTGATATACCCACTGGTATGTGGCACAAATGTTATGGAAGCAGTCAACCACTTTCTAATTGGATATAAGTCCCCTCTGTGAGATGGAACCCATACCTAGCATTGTTAATGGGGTTAATAACCCATGTCTGAATAGGTCTTAGGACCTAGTGGTAGAACATAAAACTATTATTCTACTAAATGGGCATACTATTGAAATGACTCTTAATGATACATAAATATCACTGCATATCTCAGCCCTCTTCAGAGAAGCTTCTTCTTGCTGTAGATGGCCATTAATAAACAGATCCAAAACTGGTCATCCGATAGAGAATAAGAAATTGTGGTTTATTCAACCTAAAGAGAACATGCACCTCACACACTTTCCTCCAAGACTCGGGGATCTTTGTAGAAGATGGGATAGTAGGATTGTAAGAGCCAAAAGAGGTAGATAACTTTATAGAAAATGTATTTACTAGAGGTAACAGGGCAGTTGTATGTAGGAACTCACAGTGGTTATGGCAGCACGCATAGGATATGTACAAGCTCAGGACAAAGTCTGCATGGAGTGGGGGGCAGTCATAAAATCCCACCATATAGCTGAGAAGTTACTGGCATTTTGATAGCTGCTGGGAAAAGGAGTTGTTGTTGTTGTTGTTGTTTTGTTTTAATTATGTGATCCCTAGGGGGTCAACCATACTCCAGTGCAGGCCCCACTACCCAGAATAGTTAGGCAATACAAATTGGACATGATAGAAACCAGAAAATGAAAAAAGAAAACTGGAAGGTAGGTGGGTGTATAGAACGAAAGGGTGGTGACACTGGATCTTGGAGGACTTGTGGGAGAAGGGGTAAATATGCTAAAGTGCATTGTATAAAATTCTCAAATAATTAATAAAATATTATTTTTAAAATAGTCCCCCAATCTGAGTATGAATCCCAGGATGTTTTTAATCATTGTTTAGAGTAGGGAAGGATGTTGTCATATATAACAAGTACTTCCCATGGCCAGGAACCTTCAGATAAGAATGGACACTGGGAAACCCAGCAGCATAGAATTCGGTCTATTCCTTCCTTCCTGTTGGAGTTGCCAGAGCATTTGCTCATTCATGTTCTCACTCCTTAACACCTTTTTCAAGGTCTAATCGGGGTAGCAACCAGAAACTCCCAGATGCCAGGAAATCAAGAGGCTCCCAGGACCCCACAGGGATGACATTAGCTAAAATACCCAACAAAGGGGAGAGAGAATCTGTAAAGACCCTATCCAGAGGTTAGGCATGCCCCCACACTGGTTGAGGGATGGGGCCACCCACCCATCTCCAAAATTTTAACCCAGATACAGAGACAAAGAGTGGAGCAGAGATTGAAGGAAAGGTCATCCAGAGACTGCCCCACCTAGGGATCCATCCCCCATGCAGACACCAAACCCAGACACTATTGCAGATGCCAAGAAGTGCTTGCTGACAGGAGCCTGATACAGTTGTCTCCTGAGAGGCTTTGCCAGATCCTGACCAATACAGAGACAGAGGCTTGCAGTCAACCATCAGACTGAGCACAGGGACCCCAATGGAGGAGTTAGGGGAAGGACTAAAGGAGCTGAAGGGACTTATATGGCATCAATGGGAGGGGAGGCCCTTGGTCCTGTAAAGGCAGTGAGGGAGAAGCAGGTAGGTGGGTGGAGGAGCACCCTCATAGAAGCAGAGTAAGGGAGGATGGGATAGAGGGTTTTCAGGGGGGAAACCAGGAGAGGGGATAACATTTGAAACTTAAATAAATAAAATATACAATTAAAATAAAAACTTCTGAGTAAATATTCATTACGTTTTGAGAGGCCCAAACATTCTGCAATCCTTCATCCTGGACATAAAGTTTTCTGACAAGACTTCATGCTTATAAATTTGTCTCACTAAATTGATTTGAGGTTTGTTTGTTTGTTGTTTGTTTGTTTGGTTAAATGAAAATGACTCAAAGTGAACACTTCCCTTATACTGAATTGAACTAGAACATCAACAAGAAAATACTACAAAAATGCTCTGTTCAGAAGAATGAACACCAGCTATCCAGAAATGCCACTGAGACAACCCACCACCTCAGAAGATAGCAGGAATGAAAAGTAGGCTTTCCCCAAGACCTTTTATTAAAAATGATTTTTGCTTTAATCTCTGCCCCCTAAATTATTAGGGTAAAATTTTTCAAGTCCTAATTTCATTTGAGAAGGGCTGTCTGTGGGAATGCTTAGGATGCTGACAGTGGCTAATCTGTATCCTTTGGTTTTTCCGAGTATTTGTTGTTCTCCAGTTGCTGAGGTGGGGAGGGAACTTCAGTCGGATTCTCTACTGAGTGGGAAATCATTAAAGCTGAAAACATCAATGGCAAAAGATAAACAGGATTAGGCTAAGATTTCAGAGTTAATGTGTGCAGAAAGGCAAATGAGCTATGAACTCACTGTGGCTTTTGAAATTTCAAAGACCTTGCCTGGATTTTGAAAAATATCTGTGGTAAAATGTACCTTTTGACATAAACAAACCAAACATGAGTCTAGCTTATGAATTTATACCTCATTCTTTTAAAATGTTCTTATAGTAAACTGTCATTACTTAATAAGACAATAATGTTTAAGGGAGTATATTCTCTTGGCACTGGCCATGGCCAGAATTTGGTATAGGGCTCTTTGCCTACTATTCAAGATGCTTTCATGGTACACCCTTCTCTTCTCTAGCCCTGTGTTCTGCATAAATCCTGAGTGATACAGACTTTGGCTGATGCTGGTATGTGTGGAGCAAACTGAACAAACAACAAGCTATAGAGATTTGATATCAGCCCTTGGATTCTGGGCATTTGTCTTACTTGTGAAGTTCTTGGTAATAATTAACAAGGTTATAAAAGGAATACATGCAAAAGGGGAACTTCTAGGGAAGAGAGGTGAGCAGGAGTGTGGGTAAGATCAGGTGATAGAGAAGCTTTAGGCAAATGAAGCACATTATGGATACCACCATGAAATTCCTGTTGTGTAGTACATGGAAAAGGGGAACTAAGACTATAGGAAAAGAAAGAATGGAGACAAGATACTGTTTATATCTGAACTATAGCTATGTAGTAACCGTAACATGAAATAAGCTATGAAATCAATGATAAAAACCATAAGCTTATGCTTTGATCAGAGGTGTTTGCCAAGGGAACTTGAGAGTGATCAGTTACACCTCAATATGAAATGTCTTATTTGAGATTGGGGAAGAAAATAATAGGATTAAACATTTTCCTCCTAATTATTAGATGGCAACAAAATGATAATGAAGTCCTGCAGCTTAGCTGAGAGTGCACAGTGGAAGGATGTGCTCAATGCAGGGCTCCAAACAGTGGTAGGGAGGAGACATGTTATGTCTGAGTAAAACCTGCAATATTTGAAATCTGCAATGATTGAAGAAGACAGACAAACTTGAGCTTCTGACTCTATAAGCAAAGTTCCTTATGTGTACAGAGACTTATTTACCACCCGTGTACACATGCATGTGTGCACACACACAAAGATACACACACAAATACATAGATGTTAGATAGATAGAATGAAGCTACCAATTAGATTATGGTATGGACTAAATAAAATTGAGTTCTATCTATATAATAGATCACGTTATTTTCTCTCAAGACTAACCAGGAATAAAAATTACATGTAATACATATACCTCTTTTTTAAAAAAGTAAGATATTCTATTTTCTCTGACAGCTTTAATTGCTAAGAGTCCGTTTTCTAACTGTATTGCTATGATTCTTTTTCAGGGCAGCTGTATTCCAAGAAACCATATGAAGCAATTTCCTAAACTTGTTTTTCTTAATGTCTTCTACTACTTAACTGTTACAAACAAGCATTTTTTTTATCCACTTATTTTTGCCATCTGGTTTGGAAAAAATATTCCCAAACATCTCTGATGAATTATTTCAATTATATTCTTGTAATAGTCAACATATTTCTAACCTTTGAGTCTCTCTCTCTCTCTCTTTCTCTGTATGTCTCTCTGTGTATGTATTTCTCTTATCTGTCTCTCTTTCTCTTTACCCCTTTCTCCCCCAACAACTCACACACACACACACACACACACACACACATACACACACACCTATGTATAACTGTCACAGTCTTCTAGCTACTCACCTAGCTTACCATCCTGCCTGCATACCCCAAATATTCATTTTTTCTATACTCCAGTCAAAATTATTCTTTTGTAATACAAGATAAAAACCATTCTTTTCTGTAAACTCTGGTCCAGTGAGAAGCCATAGTTCTGACAGTCTGATTTTCAACTGAAAGTGGAATCATGGTGTCCAGGATTACTGTGTTAGTTGCTCTATCATCAAAGGTTAAATCTGTTTTAATGTGTGTATAATAAGTATTTACTGGATATTTGAATAATTCATATCCACCACCAATTTATCTATTTATCTCTTACTACACATCTCACTACACTACATATTTGGTTTCCTTCTCAGGTGTATTGCAAATATATCTTCAGTGGGCACAGTTGGTGAAACCTCAAGATCTCAATTTTGACTCTTTTGAATTAATATCTGATAATAATATTGTCGGATAGTATAGTACCTATGCTTTTAATTTTTCAGAAAAAATTTCCACAGATGATTACTTTCTTTTTTTTTTTTTTTTTTTTTTTTAATTTAATTTTATTTTATTTTTTTAATTTACATTCCAAATCACTTCCCCTTTCCCGTTTCCTCCCTCCCCGAAAGTCCCATAAGCCCCCTTCCCTCCCTCTTTTCTCCGTTCAACCCCCTCTCATTACTCTGTCCTGGCGTTCCCCTACATCCAGTCTTTCCAGGACCAGGGGTCTCTCCTTCCATCTTTTTAGAAATCTATTGATATGCTGATTGTGTCTAGGGTATTCTGAGATTCTGGGTCAATATCCCCTTATCAGTGACTTCATACCATGTGTGATCTTTTGTGATTGGGTTACCTCACTAAGGATGATATTTTCAAGTTCTGACCATTTGCCTAGGAATTTCGTGAATTCATTGTTTTTAATTGCAGAGTAGTATTCCATTGTGTAAATATACCACATCTTCTGAATCCATTCCTCCGTTGAGGGACATCTGGGTTCTTTCCAGCTTCTGGCTATTATAAATAAGGCTGCTATGAATATAGTGGAGCATGTGTCCTTATTGCATGCAGGTAAAGTCTCTGGGTATATGCCCAGGAGTGGTATAGCCGGATCCTCCGGAAGTGTCATGCCCAGTTTTCTGAGGAGCCGCCAGACTGCTTTCCAGAGTGGTTGTACCAGCCTGCAATTCCACCAGCAGTGGAGGAGTGTTCCTCTTTCTCCACATCCTCGCCAACAACTGCTGTCTCCTGTGTTTTTGATCTTAGCCATCCTGACTGGTGTGAGATGGAATCTCAGGGTTGTTTTGATTTGCATTTCCCTAATGACTAAGGATGATGAACATCTCTTTAGGTGCTTCTCAGCCATTAGATATTCTTCAGGTGAGAACTCTTTGTGGAGCTCTGTACCCCATTTTTTAATAGGGTTACTTGCCTCTCTGGAGTTTAACTTCTTGAGTTCTTTGTATATCTTGGATATTAGCCCTCTGTTGGATGTAAGGTTGGTAAAGATCATTTCCCAGTTAGTTGGTTGCCGCTTTGTCTTTTTGACGGTGTCTTTTGCCTTGCAAAAACTTTTTAATTTAATGAGGTCCCATTTGTCTATTCTTGATCTTAGAGTATAAGCTATTGGAGTTCTGTTCAGGAAATTCTCCCCTGTGCCCATATGTTCAAGGTTCTTCCCTAGTTTCCCTTCTATTAGTTTCAGTGTGTCTGGTTTTATGTGGAGATCCTTGATCCACTTAGAATTGAGCTTAGTGCAAGGAGATAAGGATGGGTCAATTTGCATTCTTCTGCATGTTGACCTCCAGCTGAGCCAGCACCATTTGTTGAAAAGGCTATCTTTTTTCCACTGGATGGTTTTAGCTCCTTTGTCAAAGATCAAGTGACCATAGGAGTGTGGATTCATTTCTGGGTCTTCAATTCTGTTCCATTGATCTACAGGCCTGTCACTGTAACAATACCAAGTAGTTTTTAACACTATTGTTCTGTAGTACAGCTTGAGGTCTGGGATACTGATTCCCAAAGAAGTTCTTTTACTCATGAGAATAGTTTTAGCTATCCTGGGTTTTCTGTTAGTCCACATGAATTTTTGAATTGCTCTTTCTAACTCTATGAAGAATTGAGTTGGGATTTTGATGGGGATTGCATTGAATCTGTATATTGCTTTTGGCCAGATGGTCATTTTTACTATATTAATCCTGCCAATCCATGAGCATGGCAGATTTTTCCATCTTCTGAGGTCTTCTTCAATTTCTTTCTTCAGAGACTTGAAGTTCTTGTCATACAGATCTTTC
Source organism: Tokudaia tokunoshimensis (assembly GCA_036184795.1). NCBI lineage: Eukaryota > Metazoa > Chordata > Mammalia > Rodentia > Muridae > Tokudaia > Tokudaia tokunoshimensis. The sequence goes on along the minus strand of BTHU01000004.1, from coordinate 31,828,644 downwards.
ACTTGTTTGGTTAGAGTCACACCAAGATACTCTATATTGTTTGTGGCTATCATCAAGGGTATCATTTCACTTACTTCTTTCTCAGCCTGCTTTTCCTTTGAGTATAGGAAGGCTACTGATTTTGCTTGAGCTGATTTTATATCCAGCCACTTTGCTGAAGTTGTTTATCAGCTGTAGGAGTTCTCTGGTGGAGTGCTTTGGGTTGCTTAAGTATACTATCATATAGTCTGCAAATAGTGATAGTTTGACATCTTCCTTTCCAATTTGTATCCCTTTGACCTCCTTTTGTTGTCTAATTGCTCTAGCTAGAACTTCAAGTACTATATTGAAAAGATATGGAGAGATAGGGCAGCCTTGTCTAGTCCCTGATTTTAGTGGGATTTCTTCAAGTTTCTCTCCATTTAGATTGATATTGGCTACCAGTTTGCTGTAAATTTCTTTTACTATGTTTAGATATGGGCCTCGAATTCCTGATCTTTCCAAGACCTTTAGCATGAAAGGATGCTGAATTTTGTCAAATGCTTTCTCAGCATCTAATGAAATGACCATGTGGTTTTTTTCTTTGAGATTGTTTATATAGTGGAGATATAAAATCAACTCAAGCAAGTCAGAAGCCTTCCTATACTCAAAAGATGATTACTTTCAAAAGTTCTGTTGTTTATAGCTTTTTACAAGCATTTGTCTTTAGTTGTTATTTTTTTATAGATGCCATCCTAACAGATATGAGGATATAGTACATGTATAGTTTTAATTCCTTTTTTACTGATTATTTTAAGAGCATACCTATTGGCTATTTGTATGCACTCCTTGGAAAAGTGTCCATTCAAGGTGTTAACATATTTTAATTTGTTTATTGATTTTATTTTACTACTAAGTTATATATGAGTTCCTTTTATTTCTAGCAGATTGATTGCTATCAGGTATATAGGTTTCCTTCTGTTCTGTAAACTGCCTTTTCCTCTGGGTAATGATTTCCTTTGCTGTTCACAAACTTTTCCCTTTGACACTATCCTGTTGCTAATTTGGTTGCCTGGATAATTCTCTCCATGAAATCATTGCTAATACCTGTGGTGTAATTTTAATCCAGCAACCTGACTGCTTTGGCAAAGGATCACATCCAAAAACCTAGGTTTTTGTGATCTGACTAGAATGACATAACCTTTAATCTCTCTGGCTAGAATACAGACACACCCTTAGTACACACCTGTAATTCTTAACAATGAAGGTAAAGTTAATTTGTAGAAGGAAGCAACCATGTTTGAAAGTAACATCTAATTGCAGACAAAGTGACCAATCAGAGAAAGACTTGACAGAATGAATCGGAGATAGGATAATGCCAACTCTCAAAATGAGAACAGAGAGACTACTTAAGAGCAATGCAGATTCAGGGAGGAGGGCAGTTCAGTTCAGTAGAGTTCTGGCAATGCAGTGGAGTTTAGCTGAGTTCAGTTCCATTCGGTTCAATGCGGTTCAGTTGCTTACAGTTGAGCTCAGTTGAGTTTTTGCAATCAGTGAAGTTCAGTTTGTGGAATTCAGAGGCAGCTTTTCCAAGCAGAGCAATTTGATGAAAAGCAAGAGAAGCCAGTTTGAATCAGTCAGCTTGGAAAAGGATTTTAAGTCAGAATAACTGAGTTGAACCAGCCATCCAGGGTTCAGAAAGAACTAGAAAGGGTAAGGGGACAGAAACATTCTAGGCCTAGGTTAGCAGACAGAGACTGGGAGATTGCTAGCAGAGTGGGAATGGGGATCTTGCCTGCTAAGGACTAATTGGGGCTGCAGAGTCCAGAAGTTTCTCCCCCTCTGATGGCATAATTTTTCTCTGATAATTCAACCCATAACCACCTCATAGGATGCTAACTTCAACAAATTATTTGCAAATAACATTGCTAGTTTCTAGACCTCCAAAATATGTAATGTAATTTGCAATAGTAATGTCTTTAAACTTATGTGTATTGATAAAATGAAAGTCAAGGAGATGTTGATTTAAAAAAAAAAAGGAAAAATAAAACAAGCTCAAGTGTTAGAAAAAGTACATTCTGTTCTCAGAAGATGCTAGTCTAGTTCCCAGCATCCACATCAGAATGCTCACAAGCACCTATAATTCTAGATCTAGGGAGTCTAATACCTTTTTCTGGGCTCTACCAGCAATGCACTCATGTGCACAGGCCTACATGCACACATATAATTGTCATCATCATCATCATCATCATCATTATATATATTCTATTCCTGTCAGTTATCATGATGAAGTTTATTCATTTTCAAAATTGTTTTATGAATTTCAGAGTCTTAAATTAGATATTACCTTCTTTGCAAGATCAAGTCATCTACCTACCTACATACTAACTCTCTTCTACTTACTCATTCATACAAGAAAGATGGAGGACCATTTCTGAACAAAGTCGGTCCCTGGTTTAAAATATACTTCATGAAAATTACCAACTTCCAATTTTTTAAGAATAAAAGACTGACTGTTATATGAAATGCATTGCAAAAAAAAAGTGGTTACTCTTCAGTGAGAATCTGGAGAATTCCATAGGATAGTTCTATAATCTACCAAATATAACTTTCTTCGGCACATAATTACCATGAGACATCTTCTAAGAATTCCTTGTGCTTAATGTGAAGTGTTATCATCTCCAGAACACTCAGGGAAAATTTGAAAAGACTTCACATCACTCTGGTTAGGAGAAGAACTCTGATAACATCCCACAAGGGTAAAGAAGATAGATCTTTAATTTGCCAATCATTAATTTAACTGTAATTGAAAGGAGGATAATTAGTATACTGATACAACTGGGGTCCTAACATGAGTCAGAGAATTAGCTGAGATGATTAGATCTCCAATGGCTTTTGTAAATCTGAAGAATGGTTACCATATTTTCCATGAAAGGAAGTACTAAATATTTCTTTGCTATTTATAATTTAACCATAAGAGCATGTGTCATTAATCCCAACTAGTTATAAGCACTTTTCTGGGCTGAGCTACACTTGTGTGTTAGTTTGTATATGCTCAGACCAGTGAGTGGCACTGTTAGAAGATGTGGCCCTGTTGGAGTAGGTGTGGCTTTGTTGGAGTAGGTGTGTCACAGTAAGTGTGGGCTTTAAGACCGTCATCCTAACTGCCTAGGAGTTAGTATTCTGCTAGCAGCCTTCAGATGAAGATATAGAACTCTCAGCAGCTCCTGTATTATACCTGTCTGGATGCTGCTATGATCCCACCTTGGTGATAATGGACTAAACTTCTGAACCTGTAAGCCATCCCCAATTAAATGCTGTTCTTTATAAGAGTTGCCTTGGTCATGGTGTCTGTTCACAGCAATAAACCCCTAAGACAACATGCAATGATATACTGGGGAAGAGCAATTTTCAGTTACTCACACATGATTTTTGGCTGGAGGCCCAACACAAGCTCATCAGACTATCAGAACTCCAGCCTACATGGAATTTTCTAGAAGTATGAGACTGATGTCAAAATCACTGCTCTATCAATGTCACCTTTGTGTCACCAAACAGATTAAATGCTTCTAATATCCAGCATAATGACATTCTGTGTGGTCTAGATCATATTTGTGATAGTATATGTGAAACAGTTGTAAACCTTGGAAGAATATGCCTGCCTGAGAGAATAGACCTTTTTTTCTGGTCCTAAACACATTACTGTTGCCAGTGTAAATCACTTGTCAGTCTATGGCAAATGAAACAGTGTTTTAATCTGGAAAAAGGTGGGGAGAGAAATAAAATACAGATAATCTTTTTGGCCATTTTCTTGGCAACATCACACATCGGAGATTGACAGGTCCTTCACTTGAGTGACAGGTGTCCTTTGAAATGCCTGGGAATCAGGGTCTGCACAGACTGTTGAAATGCATATTTCCCTCCTTATCTGAAAGGAATGGATGGGCAAGATAGGTGCTGTTAACATTGCAAATAGCTCCAGAATTATTCATTGTCAGCTCCAGGCAAAGAATAGGGAGAAAGTTTTATTATTCACCACGCACAATAGCAGGATGCTTAATGATTCTCAGTTACCTTGGCAGAATTGTCTGTCGACTTCAGGCACTAGCGGTGGGTGACACAGGTCTGGCCAAGTGTTAGAGCAAGATCATACATTCTGGTCCCATTTTAATTTCTAATACATTAATCTTTCCCTTCCAGATGCACAATGAATATTCCATAGACTCTTGTTTGTCAGAGGCTGTCTGGCTTTCATCTATTCAGGTGGTTTCATTGACTGTGAAAGCGAGCTTCAAAGGCCCGATCAGTCAATGACAACTGTCTCACAATAGCATTGAGTAATGCTTCCCCTTTTTCTTTTCAGGCATCTGATAGACAACTTTGACACCTGATCTCTGGGGACCCCGTGGAGTCACTCAGAGTTCTTAAGAGACTTCCTTTACTTTATCACTCCAGAAAGAATTGTCACAGGTGAATGTATCGCACTTTCTCAGGAGCTGAACCTGACCCTTGAAGCCATCTCATTTGCACTGCAGGTTTCAGGATGAATTAAAATGGATTAAGTTGGCTTAATGCTGTTCTACAAGCAAGCGGAAAGCACCGTGCCATTCATTTCTAATTTTAATCCTTTGTCTTAGCCTGTTAATTACTATTGTTTTAAGTTCATTATCCTGGCATGCACATTGTTGCTCATTGGATGCTAACGCTTGTAAGCAGTGTCCTCACTTTCTCAGGTACTGACCCTTCAGTTGTCAGGAGAGCCCGTGTCACTGCTGAACATCCAAGTCCATAATCTACAGTTCTCTTTAAATTTTTATTCTTCTCTTGTCTCTAATTAATTAAGCAGCAACCCCACTGAAGCATCTTTTATACAGACTCCAGTTCAAAGTATGCAAAAGGAAAGGAAGGAACCAGATATCAGCTATATGGTCTCTGGAGTTGCTCTGACAACTTTGAGTCAGAGCAATTCTGTCATAGTACAGATTTTTGTCTACTATGTTTACAAAATAGGAGGACCACAAATAGCAATCAGAATTTCTCTTAAGTGCAACAGGGGTGCTAAAATCCTACAATTGAAAGTAAAGCAAAAGGACACTGCGGAGAAGTGACATGAAAAGATCAACCAGTCACAGATGTAAGGATCTTTCTCGTCCCACAGACTGAACTTTCTCATATAATTTCCCATTCCAGTGTACGAATGACTTGTGCTGTGTCCTCATCCAGTTCAGCCAGACCCACAAACACTTCGGTGAAGGAAATGGTAACACTCCACACATGTGAAGTTCTGAGCATCACCAAGTTCATCTTTATTTACAGTTGTACTCTATCTAGGATGGCATTACTTCCATCTATGGTCTTAGCTTTGTGTTCTGGAGACACACACACACACACACACACACACACACACACACAGAAAGACAGAGAGACAGAGACAGACAGACAGAGAGCAGAGACAGACAGACAGACAGACAGACAGAGACAGAGAGAGGAACTTCTGCTGTGATTATTTGAAGCACACTACTTCCTTCAGCATCCTATTATCAGCAATCATTTATTTATCCAATGGATAATTTTTGACAGAAACAAATTGGGAAAAAACATTTGGGATGTAAGAAATATTTCTTGTCTCCCAGATGACTAATATGTTCTACCAAACATAAGTTCCGACCATCAGTGGTACTGATTTCAGTGGACCATCAGCAGAGTTGCTGTCTTTCTTTCCCAACCATACTAGAAGTATCCTGAGTCTCAGGAAATCTTGATTCTTCCTCCTGCCCTCTCTAAACCCTATACTTGGGTATGTATGATTTCTTCTGTGGAAATAGTTTCTCTCTTTTTCTATAAGACTGTTTTAATAAACAGCCAAAGATATCATTGTCTATTTAAAGTTCCCCTCAGCCTTAACCATAACTTCTTCATTTGCCCACTTACTTGTCTTCTTTGCTTCTATAGATCACTGAATCTATACATTTGCAGACAATGCCTTTGTATTCTAGTTACAGACTGCTCCATTGAGGATCTTGTCACACATTATAGGAATGTGTATTTTCATTGAGTTCCATATTCTCCAGATGGTTGATAACTTCTTTGCTTCTATTCCTAGTTAATCATTTACTCAAGAACATTCAATGGGACTAGAAATCTCTATTTCTTTAAGTCCTTGATTCTCTTCACTTAAACAGTATGACACTATCACGGTGGCTCTAGCCTAGTCTTAGTTGATGGCCGCTGCTCCCCTTTCTGATCTATATTCTGAAGCTTCTGATTCTTGGACTTTGCCTCCCCTTTTAAATATGTGCTCATATTTTAAGTGATCTCATCTAATCCTCTGACTTTAAGTGACAACCATATGTCAATATTTTCCTCAATTGTCGCTGTAATACAGGCTTCTCAAACTATTTTTACTTCACATAACCATCTTACCACTCAAGATCTCTACCTGATTTTATAACATAAATTTGATATTGTACATGTTCAAAATAATTTGTTCCCAATGACAATTGCTTAGATAATTCGGCCAGCCCCTTCCTTTCCAGCTCTGTAACTAAAGCATGTAAAGTGAACATATCAGAAATTTCCTGAAAAGCAACAGACAATAAAAGACAATAAGGCATTATCATTCCTAAACTGGAGTAGAAATTGAAACAGATCAAGGCACATGAATACAGTAGCTATTGCACCATGAGAAAAGATGTCAACCCACAGAGTGGGAGAAGACCTTGCCTTTCAGTTCAGCCAGGACCACAAACACTTCTGTGAAGGAAATGATACTGCTCCACACATGCAAAGTTCTGAGCATCACCAAGTTCATCTTTATTTACAGTATGTATCTGACAGGGTATTAACCAGAATTTATAAATAACTCAAAAATTAAACATCAAAAATTGATCTAGTCAATAGATGTGGCAAATGAATGGAGCAGTCCTCAAAAGAAAAAATAATGCAAATGATCAAAAAATAATTGAGAATGCTTATTATCTTCAGGTAACAAAAAACTGAAACTCTACATTGAAATTCCATCTCTCCTCAGTAAGAATGGACAGAGGGTGTTAACCAAAAGTTGCCAACATCTACTCTGACTTAGGAGGTCCTTCCTGGGCTCTACGTTAAGTCTATGCACTTGCACTGCATTTGTGCCTGGGTTCCACAAAAGCCAGAAGAGGACACCAGGTCCTCTGTAACTAAAGTTGAAGATAGTTGTAAGCTAACATGTGAGTGCTCAACTTCAGTCTGCTTCAATAACGGTGAGTGGTCTTAACCACTGAGCCCTCTGTCCAACCCACCCCATGACTCATTATATATTAATGAATGTTCTTACAAAGTTTTCTTAAAGACATCAACCAAGGGTAAGGAAGATCCCAAGCCAAACTCTGAAACTTTGCATAAATCTCTATCTAAATTTTGTCATTGTTCCTCTATGGATGTGGATGTGCCCACACCAGTGTCTCTGTATGTGGTGGTGTGCTGAACACACAGGGCCTCGGGTTTCCTTGTCAGGCAGTCACCGATTCTCACCTTCTCACGTTTGTGGTTACAACAGTTGATATTCCATTTTCTTACCCATTCTTTGTAAACATTTCTTCCATCTGATTAGCAATTGAAAAATCTCCCTGCCGTGTTTGTTGATCTCCACCCGTTTGTTGCTTTTCCTGTGTTTAGAGGTTGAAAATGCTGCGCTGGTGCAAATTTAACAAAGCTTAACAAGACGCACATCCATTGAAACTACCCAGATGGCAGAGCCTAGGCTGAGTGTCACATGGCTTTCTGGTGTGCTTGTGTTGAAAAGAAAGGAGGGACAGATTCCATTGAGTTCATCTCCTCACTAAAGGATCCATAAAATGTTAAACTCAAGTTATCCTAATTCGCTAATAATGGTTTCAATAAAAAATGTCTTTTTATTTGCTGTTTGCCACCCCAGTGTATAACCGATTCCTATCAAGTCAGAATAAGCATGCTCACTGCTAGGAATGGTTTTGAAAAAATTTAAAACACAAGGTATATCAAAGACAGGAAGAAAAATTACTTGTGTTTTCTGGATGTGTAATGGGTAACCTTGACTACTGGAAACCTGCAAGGTTGGGAATCCACACTCTGAAGGGAAACAGCAGAAATTACCTTTATAGCTTCTTCAATTTTGTGAAAAAACCCTGGAGTAGTTTGTCAGTGCTCAGGCCACACTGTAGAATGAATGAAATGCTAGCCTCAACTTGAGAGCAATCTGCCATGAGTAGACAGACAGCCTTTGATTAACATATGCTGACTTTTCAAAGCACAGTCATTTTGTTGGTTGTTAGTCAATCATATTATCTAAAATAATAAATAAATGAAATTTCTGAGTATATCTCACAGCCTTTCTTTTTCCTCTTTTGCTTAAGCCACCTCAAAAGTAAAAGATGGTCCCAGTCTTGCCTTCCTTAGCAGAATGAGTTGATTGCAGCACCAATAAATAACCAACACTTCTCTCAGTCCCTCTAATTGTTATGGCTTTTGCCATCTAATCAAGCTGCTTCGTCTCTAATCTCTGTATTTAATTTGCTACTGGATTCCCACAAACGACAATGCCTAAGAAATGCCCACAGCATTTTAGAAGCAGCTATACAAGTTCGGTTCCTAGCTTTTCAGTTCACATACTTCTGGTTTTGTTTGTTTGTTTCTATTTTACTTGGCCCAATTTGCGTCCATGAAAATAAATTCTAAACCAAACCAAACCTCGAAGAAAACATATGGACTCTGGATATCTTAAACTGAAGCATCTCAGCTCTGTCTCTAGCACCCATGGCATCCCTTAGATCACAATTGGTGGAGGAGATGTGAAAATGAAAGAAAAGGAGATGAGACTCACCCCAACGGCTGCAGATTTCCTCCATAGGAACAGGAAAGGCAGCAATGTTGGCACTGGAGTCAAGACTACACACCTAGGCACAATGGGGTTGAGGATTTTATGAGGCAGAAAAGAGAATTGTGCTGAGGTAAAAAAATTCCATCTGTAGATCTGTTTCTTGCAGTCTCAGGACAGTAAATGCTGGGTAAGTACTAAATAGTGTGTTGACTTTCTCTTCAGGGCTGTGGGCAGATATCCTTGTCAACAGGCTGACCTCAGGGGCTTTTGAATTCTTCCCTGGTTCTTTGTTCTAGATGCAGCTCTTCAGTATCCCCCCTCCCTTTATCTTTACTTTGTCCTGATTTCCTCTTCACTCACCACCAGCTATCTTTCTGTTAGAGCTCACAAAGTCGCCCACTCCTCAATTACAAACAAATATTTTAGTGAGTTGAACAAAGAAATTCTCTCCTTCTTGGCAATTCTGTTGAATGTCTGGTCTTTCATTTCTCCTCATACTTAAACTTTTTTTTTCCAGATAGTATAGAACTCTGTGACCATACTATATGAATCAATAAACCAACTTAACTTTTTCAAATCCTTGCTCTTGAAATGTCCTACTGCTCTTCAGAGAACCATAAACTGAATCTTGTTCTTTAGTCAAATGGAAACTTTATCCAAAAAAACCACCAATGAGAGTTAACACCAGTTTCACGATGTCAACCTCAAGCTACACACTTATTGCACTTAGCATCTTTTTCTGACTTAAATTCTACCTAACTGCAACCTTCACACCACCCCCTCTTTGCTATACATATTTCTTTCCCTCTCTGTCCTCCTGTCTTTCCACAGTTTTCCTCTCATCCTCCCTACTCTTAGGTATCTTGCTTTCATGTTTCTTTATATGGAATTGCTGTTTTTATGCTAAGGATTACCATATCTCTGCTCTTGTTCTTCTTGAAAAACACTTCTATATAAATGCCCACAGAACATTAGATTATTTGCACTTCTTTGGGGCTTGTTAATCCACCCTCATTGATTCTCAAGCTATAGTATTTACTAGAATCTGTCTAAACACAAATTGTAGAGCACCTATTTCTTTGTCTTTATGTTTCCATTTTCTCCCAACCTCCCCAAACTTGACTCTGGCCTTCTATACCCCAATTTAGACATGAATACTAACCACCTACTCATCACTTGGGCCAGAATGAGAGTCATTGTAAAAACTGGTTCTTTTGTGACATCACATTGACATATTCTCTCCTTTATTCTGTCTATATGTCATTAGTTATTCCAGGTTCTCTTTTATGTGACATGTAGCATCCCCAAGCATCTTGTTTTAAATGACTGCTCTTTAGCTGGTGATGCTATTTTGGAGCCTCAAGTGAATGGGGCCCCTTTGGCCAAAGTAAATCATGACCAGTGGGCCTTGAAAGGTTATATTCTAGCCCCTTATTGTGGTCTACTCTCTCTGCTTCCATGTCTACTATGATATGAACAGTCTCCTCCACATAGTTTTACCATCATAAACTTCACCCTGTTTCCATGCCATGATAGACTAAGTCTTTATTACCAGGAGTGAAAAGAAATCTTTCTTCATTTAAGTTCTGTCTGTTGCTTTTATGCTTGTTTTAGTTTTTGAAGCTGGATTTCATATATTCTGGGCTGGCCTCAAATTCTCTAGGTAGCACCCAGAACAACTTTATACTTCTAATCCACTTGACTATACCTCCCAAGTGCTGGGATGACAGTTGTATGCCACAATGCCTAAAATATGCGGTCCTAGGGCTCAAACTTGATGTTTTGAACATTTGAGAGTGGTACTATATACCAAGTGATCTACTTGCCTAGCTACTTAAGTTTCTTCTTCTATGCTTTTTTCTAAAACCTAAATTACTACCACATTTCCTTCTAATTATATTACTGGTGTTGACCTACATTTCTTCCTTATGTCATTGGTTCTATAATTAAAATTTTCTGTGACTGATTAGGTCAAGACTAAGTTCATAAAGACAGCATTGGAAGACTTTAAATATTTGCACTATCTTCTCACTTTGGGTCTTGCTGGTCTATAAATGCTCAAGCTACATCAGCTGAATATAGCCCATTTCTCATCTGTATTGTGTTTCCACCATGCAATTTCTCCCTCCTCAGTCAGGAAAGTTTCTGGTGATCTTTCCATGTTCCTTCTAGGTTATGTCTTTTGAGGGGCTTGTGTTTGCTGCTAAGACTCTGTGTAGCTCTCCTTACAATATATTTTATTGCCGCAAATATCTCATTTGTGTGTGGACTGTTAAGTTTCTTGGGAATGTGAATTGAAGGTTATTTGTCAGTCATAGAATTTCAAATGATGCAGAATGTTCAATTAATATTTGTGGACTATACAGGTGGATGAAGTTATAAACATCAGGTGAGCATCTTCTCTCTCATCCCTTTAAATGTCAGCTTTGGAATCATGCAATTCTTAAGGGAATTTTATTCCTAATACTAAGTCACATATTAATTTCACCTCATACATCCAGTGTCTCTGCTTTCTAGGGCTCATTTATTTTATGTTAAGATGTAATCCTGATTTATTTTCCAATAATTGTACTTAGAAAAATGCACAGAAAAACAAGTAAATTTCCCCAGAGAACAATAGAATCCTTTTAGAAATCAACATATATTGGAGTTGAAAAAATTAGAATTTTCAAATTTGAAAGAGAGTCTGTTTAGCTGAACAATTTGATTTAGAGTAGGTCAACACACTAGCTTCTTCATCAAAAACTGTAAGGCCCAAGAAAGAGTAGCTCACCAATTAATATAAAGTCTGCTTACATCTCCTAAAGACTAGTCTAATAATGTCTTGGTTTAAAATTCTCTCTCATTCCAGTTAACAAAGCCTGCTAATAAAAATTTTAGTCAGCATATTCAAATGAACGACTCATCTACAACATGAACTTCAACCCTATTTTTGTAAGAAAGCTGTACAGAAAATAAAAAAATTTAGTGTTTCCCCACCTTGGATGAGGGGAAGTCATAAGCCAAGGCAGGCTACAAACATCCTTCTTGTTCACAGAACAATGGAAGCATACCTTTGCCCCAGTACATTAATGTCTCTATCCCAACTTTGTGAATAGGGACAAACTTGTTGCTCTCTGTGAACACAGATTTAGGGAGGAGATACTAAGAGGGTCACAGGTATTTTATAATTTGTCAAGATACATATTCTAGCACTTTATGGGAAAAAAAAGCACAGAACACAACGTGAGCTAATAAACTCATGACTGCTGTCCCTAATGACTGAGCTTCAAAAGGGATCTTAACTAAGTGAGCCAATTATTACATCGCCATGCATTTTTTATTCCTTCCTGTTAAATCATGCATTTGGTGTTATATAGAAGCTTTATGCTTATTAAAAAATAACCAGTATGTATGAGCTTATGAAAGGAAACTTCACTCGGATTTTTTAAACAGCAAATGAAAACCTTCAAATCTTACTGGTGCCATATGGTATACTCAGAAACACTTGCAAAAGGAAAGTTAAACCTTGAATATATTAATGATTTTGCTGAAAGAAAAAAAAAGCCCCCTTTCCATCTTTGCATTTGAAAAGACTTTTGAATCAGGCATTAGGGAACACATTTCTGTAGAAAAAAAACTGAATTTGGTAACATATATCTAATACTATGCTTATAAATAGTAAATGGTTTTGAATAACACAAAAGCTTAGCATTCTGTCCTAAAACTGCTCCTGAGCCTTAAAAATATCTACAGCTTATTTTCTGCTTACGTTTCTTCGTTGTGTCTCATGAATTCTTCCACCTCACTTTTATGCAAAGGCCCAGCTAACCAAGTGTACTGTATATGTACTTACATGACTCTAGAAGCACGAATCTCCATTGCCTTGCCACTCAGGGGTTTTGCCTCCTCATAAAGTCTCTTACACATAATATATACTAATATGTAAATCTTCTGTCAAGATCCAGGTTGCTTGTTTTCTTAATTTTCTTTCTCTAAAATTGCAAAAGTGAACCATTCAGAAAATCCAAACAGAAAGCAAGAACATGTTACATTAATGGAGAACTTATCCTGGTTGGATGGTCAACATTGAGCAGTGTTATCATTCACTGAATCCAGAAGTGTTTCCAATTTATGTCTTCAAGAGTAAACTTTCAGACTCTTACAAAGATACCATAGCCATTAGTATATATGCCTCCTTACCTTTTAAATAGCAATAAGCATAGCTCACTTACAGCAATGGTATCATGTTATGCTATTAAAGCTTGTGGCATGATCTTCTCCCCTAGTCTATTGTGAGCTATAAGGATTTCCTGGGCTATGGCCTTCATGGTGGGATAGAAAGAGACACTCCTTTTTTGGCAGATATCCAGAACTTTCCAGCTGATAAACCAGAATAGCACTGAGTAACATATTTAATTTGTAGGTCAACAAAATTATGCCTTAGCAACCAGAAGAATCAAAGTACTTAGCTAATTTAGTTAACACTTAATAAGCATGAGTTTTAGAATGGATCTCGATAGTTTTAACATATGAATAGTTTAATGCACCTGAAAAAAGAATAAAGATTAGTATAGATAAAATATGAAGTGTTAAAGAAATTGATATGGTAATTTGTATGAGTACAAAACAATTCTTAGTAATCACACTGGTCATTTCATTTTGAATGAGCAAATTGACATTTAGATTACATATCTAAATTAAGAATGTGATTTTTTTTAGGGGTCTCCATCTCAGGATCAACTGAAACTGGGTGTGGCTATAAAAATCAAAGTTCTTGAATGCTTAGCTACCTGTTGATTTTCAGAGTTTTCTCATGAGGGCAAAAACAGAGATTCCCTACAGGTAGATCTGTCCCATTTTCAATTCCATTATTTGAAGTTTTGACTCCATTCTTAGATTATGTTGCAAAAATTTTCAACCAAATAGATAACCATGAAGAAAATATGGTAACAATAGAGGAATAATACATTACCAAAAGCTAAAAGCTCTGAATTCAGTGGATAGATAGTAAGTTAGAAGTTCCATATGGGCAGAGATCCTGAGGTATGGGAAGACCAAGGCTGCAGAGTTTGCCTCTCATCAAAGATTCCCCCATAGCATCATCCAACCTCCCTGAATTGTCAACCAGCAGGGAACATCCAGCAAGAATAAGGATTCTCATGCAAATGACAGAGGGGTGAAAACTCCTAGAAAAAGAGACTGGGTAGGTCTTGGGGATAAACAAAGGAATGGGAACACAAACAAGCAGGATCTTCTAAACATAGCATGATAAAAAGCCATCAGACAGTTTGGGATGATGGCATCTTGATTTTAGGGAAGGCACAGTGAACCATTGCTAAAGAGATTCCCCAGGAATATGAAGTACCCACACTGCCTATGAAAAAGACAAGGCTCTTTACAAGGCAGTTCATAATGATCTGTATGTACAGAAATGGTATGACTGTTGGAAATTCCATTTGTTTCTGATTTAAATGTATACTGAAAATTCTGATGACTATTCAATTATATGTATCTTTAGTGGTAAATTTAAAATTGGATAAAGTGTATCAATGTCTAATCTATTGCATGTTTAAGGTCTACCTGTGGAATGCTTAATCCTAAATGGAATGTATGTACTGAAACTCCTCCTCTCATGGCTCAGAGGTCCTTGGGAAGGAGAGGGAAAGAGAGGGAAGGAAGCTTTGAAGAGCCAGAGTCAGTGGATGACTATGAGGAAATGGTGTCTTCTGAACACAGCCTAGAAGCTGCATGTATGAGCTCATAATGATTTTTGTAGCACACAAAAGACCAAAGCAGACCAAATCCTAGCATTGAAGGAAGGAATTGGGGATAAAAATCTCACTCCCTAGCAGAGGAGAGTTTGACATTTATTAGCTACTGAGAGGGAGAGAATCAGTTTTTTCTTAAGAGTATAGCTCCCGGAAAATCAACTATACTCCAGTGAAGGCCGTACTTCTGAAACTATTTACTCAGCACAAAATGGTTTTATTGTGGGATGGAGGCACAAAGTTGGGTGGGTAGGGAAGGATGGTAGATATAGAAAGAATTGGAGGAGGGAGACTGAGTATGGTCAGAACATATGAAATTCTCATAAAACAAGTACAATTATAATTTTTCATTCATTAATTAATGTACTTATTTATTCACTTTACATCCAAATATCTGCCCCCTCTCATTCCAGCCCACCTCTGACAGGTCCTCCTCCATTTTCCCCTCCCCTTCTCCTCTGTAAAGGGAGAGGGCCCCCTGGGTATCATCCCACTCTGGCATATCAAGTCGGTGTATGACTAGTAGCATCCTCTTCCCACAGAAGCCAGACAGGACAGCACAGTTAGAAGAACAGGATCCACCAGGCAGACAACAGATTCTGGGACAGCCCTCCACTCCAGTTGTTGAAGGAACACATGAAGGCCAAGTTGCACATCTGCTACTTATGTGCCATGATGGTGGTGGTGGGGTGTCTAGGTCCAGTCCATGCTCACTCTTTGGTTGGTGGTTCAGTCTTTAGGAGCCCCTATGGGCCCAGGTTAGTTAAGATTGTTGTCTTCCTGTGGTGTTCCTATCCTCTGAGGCCCCTCAATCTGTCCCCCAACTCCTCAAGACTCCTCAGGCTCTATCTAATGTTTGGCTGTGTGTCTTTGCATCTGTTTCCACTGGCTGCTGGGTAGAGGCTCTCAGAGGACAGTCCTATTAGGATCCTATGTGCAAGCCTAACAGAGTACCATTAATAGTGTCAGGGAGAAGTTCTTGCCCATGGGATGGGTCTGAATTTGGGATGGTCATTGGCTGGCCATTTCCTCTGTCTCTGCTCCATCTTTGTCCCTGTACATCTTGTAGGCAAGACATGTCTTGGGTTGACAGTTTTGTGGGTAGGTTGCTGTCCTTTTCCCTCCACTGGGAATCGTGCCTGGCTAGAGGAGGTGGCCACTTTGGACTCCATATCCTCCACTAATAGTCTCAGCTAGAGTCACTACTCGAGGCTTCCCCTGTCTGAGGTCTCTGGCACATCCTAGAGATGCCCCCAACCAATGACTTCCATTCTATCTCCCCTCTTCTTCTTATACATGATCCCCGCCTACACCCCCTTCCCCTCACCATTCCCTCTCCAACCCAGGTCCCCTCCATCCATCCACCTTCGATATCTATTTCATTTCCCCTTCTGAGGAAGATTCAAGCATCCTCCATTGGACCCTCCTTGTTATTTGGTTTCTTTGGATCTGCTAATTGTAGCGTAATTATCCTGTACTTTATGGCTATTATTCACTTATCAGTGAGTACATAGTATGCACCTCCTTTTGAAGCTAGGTTACCTCACTCAGGGTGATATTTTCTAGTTCCATCATTTTCCTGAAAAATTCAAGACGTCCTTGTTTTTAAGAGCTGAATCATATTTCATTGTGTAAATGAACCACATTTTCTTTATCCATTCCTTGGTTGAGGGACATTTGGGTTGTTTC
The DNA here is from genome assembly GCA_036184795.1 of Tokudaia tokunoshimensis. Taxonomy (NCBI): domain Eukaryota; kingdom Metazoa; phylum Chordata; class Mammalia; order Rodentia; family Muridae; genus Tokudaia; species Tokudaia tokunoshimensis. The sequence goes on along the minus strand of BTHU01000004.1, from coordinate 31,812,408 downwards.
CAATTTCTGACTATTACACATAAAGCTGCTATGATCATGGAACCAGTCTTTATCTTTCAGCTTCAAGACACCACTTTTGTCTTGTTACAAGATGTAGAGTGTACTAGATGATTTTGAAAGTGAACAAAACCTCTCATTTTCAGTCAGGTGTTAGAAAACATCATTTTTAAAAACATTAAATGTATTTTCTACTTTTCAAAATATCTTATTATATTTCTAATGTGAATAGCCTGAACTCTACCTCTTTCGCTTGGTAGAACATTTGAAATCATTCCATGGCATTATGTGTTCTCTGTAACCATGGATTTTAATGACTGCACAGCATTAAAAGTGGCTTTGTCATAGTTAACACCATTAAATGGGCTAAGTAATTTTCTCTCTTTTACAACTAAAATATTTTTTGTTCTTCATGTCCATGATATAGTTTTATTTGATGTAATAAGAATAAAGTATATTCTAAAAAATACAATTTTGGGGTCAAAAGTTATAACTTGTAACTAATTTTAATTACTTTTTACAGTTTTACAAGCAATATAAGAAATTAGGAAAAGAATCAACAGGAAAGTATTTAATGAAACATCACAGCTCTCCTTTGCTTTCTTTCTCATGTTCCCAGTACATATGCACATTGAAATATATTTTTACATAAATAATAGATCATCTATAGTATTATTTTATAACATACATATTTCACAATAGCTTTATTTCTTAACTATAAGTTTTCTTTTTAACTCTTCAAAATTTTAAAGTTTCTCACATTTCCTCACCTATGCATCTTCATATTAATATTTTAATTTTCATATACTATACATGAAATAAAAATTTTAGACATCTGTGTGGTATATGCAATTATCATACATCCTCTCTACTTTTCTTTTTGAAGGTAAATTCTATTCATTTTTTCTATAATTTTTTGCAATTTAAAAACATTAATTTAAAATTGCTTTGAAAAACTAATTTTCAGCAATACATTATTACTTGGAGTGTCAGTCTTCATCATACAAAGAAATAAATCATACATCAACTAAGATGCTGAATTTTTTTGTTATGAGTAGTGTATTTGTTTACAAAGGGTAAGATTACTTCCTACCAATTATGACACCTAGGATTGAATTCTTATTATTAATGGGTTCTATTTGTTGTATACAGAAGCAAGCAACATGGCTTCCAAGAAAATGTTTTGAAAGGAACCCTGAGAGGAAGTCTGTGCTTGTATGGAAGGGTTATTCATTCTGAGACCCACAGGAGTGAGAGAGTAGGGGCAGGATGCCCCTACTTCTGCCTTCAATTAGATCAGAGGGAAGGAAGCAGCTTAGGAGTGTGTTTTCACTAGTGTGAATGGAAAGGACAAAGGGTAAAGTGTAATTAGCTCCTGACCCAAAAGAGCTCATAAGAGAAGGTAATTCCAGTAAAAGTTTCACTTTGGCTGCTTCAATAGCATATGTATGTGTGAGTTCATCAATAGTAAAAGTTTCTTTATGGGAACACCTCATGGCAGGGTCACAAACTCATGCACACTTAAGAAGCAGCCTGGACTGAGAAGCGTGAGAGAGCATGCACCATCCAGTAGCATAAGTGTGACTATATTCTTTACATTTGAGGTAATGTTAGACTGTGAGACAAAGGTTACTGTATCACTTGAAATTCTATGAGATTTTGGAATAGATAGGAATACTCATTTATAATTTGATGTGGTATGAATATTGATAATGATTTCAATATTCAAACCAACAGCTATCTATGGGGAAAAGAATTCCAAATATTTCTAAGTTCTAGCCTTCTTCCCAGCTATTTGGCCAACTATGCAATTCTAAGATTTTCAAGCTATGCTAGAAGAAAATAGGTTAAGATCAGTGATGGTCCCTCATTCATTCATTCATTCATTCATACATTCAAGGAGGTTTGATTGAGAGAATATTGGCATATAATGTATGATTTATCACAAATGCCAAAATAACAGAGCTAAAGAACATAGATTATCTTTTTCCAGCAATAGCATAAGCATGCGCAGTACATGCAAAAAAGGCTACACCTGCCTCCTTCAGTAATCAGCTTCCATATCATGGTCCTCAGGGTTTCTCCAGATCCTGCTCTCATGTCACCAACCTGCTAGACAGTGAGACTAGAGGAAGAAATGTCAGGCCTGTCCATTGCTCTTTTCATTCACTTTCACAAAACCACTCAGAAGCTTGACTTATTTTTCACTTTCATTTTGCTGGACAAAACAGTCACATAGTCATGTCTAACAACCTGAACTCTAAAAAATCTAGTGCATTATTATGTGATTGACAACCACATGTCAGTCTATAGTTCCCCAGAGATTAATATATACATATTTATATTAATGAAGAAACATTTAGACCTACCTGTCACCATAATTCTACTATACTAGTAGGTGAATACAAAGAAAAGGGAATTTCACCCATAAATGTATATATTTCATGCTTGAAAACAGTTTAAGTTTAAAATACAGTAGGGGGCTGGAGAGATGGCTCGGCCATTAAAGGCTAGGCTCACAACCATAAAATATAAAATACAGTAGGAAGTATACAAGAAAGAAGGGATGGTATTCAAGAGAAGGGAATAGTATGATCCTGGAAAATGTGGTACTTTCAATGATGCTGGCAGTTTGGCTCAGAATCTGGTTGGCCCTCTCATCACAATGAGGCTCACCTAGGAGAACTCTAGGGAGAAGAGAGAACCACAGAAGTTGGCCTCAAATCTGGGAGCTTTACTAATTCCAGGGAATTTGGCCAGACTGAGAAGTTGGGCTTACTCTATCAGAGCAAACCACTTTAGGAATAGGGTTCCAGACCGAGAAAAATGTCTGCCAGCCCATAAAAATGCTGCCCTTTCTAAACCTGACTATCCAACTTGATCACCCATCATTAGGAAATAAGTGCTCGATGAAAACGTACTAGCTCCCACAGTACCCGAAGCAGAGGCAACACTCAGTCCATCAACAAATAAATGATGATAAAGAACTGTGTGAGGCTACACATCCACTTTGGCATGACATCCACAGTTCTTAACTTCTAGACTATAATACCAATCTGCACAAGATTGCTTTCATTCAACTTCTCTTCATTTGTCAAACATGCTACCCTGCTTTTCTTCAATGTCATATTTATTGTACCGGAGGAAAGAAAGGACGTATCATTGAAACATAGACCACTCAAGCACCACAGCATCATTGGTATGAAGTTTCTCAGACAGCTTGAATGCAATGGTAGCAGTGGAATAAAAACAAGGGAAAAGATGTGAGTTAGGTATTTATATTAATGAAGAAACATTTAGCCCTATCTGTCACCATAATTCTACTATACTAGTAGGTGAGTAAAAAGAAAAAGGAATTTCACCCATAAATGTGTATATTTCATGTTTGAAAACAGTTTAAGTTGAAAATACAGTAGGAAGTATGTAATCTACTCCATGATCTAATGTCTGACCAATAATAGACCAGAAGCTACGGAATGATTTTGATAAGAGAATTTCCAACATGGTAGCTGAAGAAGGGAGTGGTAGCTCAATTAGCAATTGAAACCCAGAAAGACAATTGATAAGGCTGGGCACTTGGTTTACGGTAATGAAGAATTATTTAGTAATAAAATGTATGCTGTATTTTTCTGTTAGTAACTTCAATGTATCATTAGAATCACTAGGGATACTTTACAAATTTTTTTTTGTTAAGATGAAAAAATAAATGTTAAGAGGTTTTCTCACTTGCAAATAAATTTTTACAGATATTTTAGGAGTACTTAAATAATTGTAGTAGCAAATAAAAGACAAAACCAGACTTAGGTAAAGTAAGACTTTTATTCCAAAGAGTATTGGTTAGGTGTGGGGACAAATGACTTTAATCCCAGCACTTAAGAGGTAGAGGATGGTGAATCTCTAAATTCAAACCCTATGATCTACATAGAGAATTCCATGATTATAAGGACCTGGGCCCTATCTCCTACTTTGCTTATTTTCTGTCTATACATACCCTTAGTGATGAATATTGTACTGCAGATCACACTATTGTTGTTTACTTCACCCAACATTATTGGAATTGAGTGCGTGATTGCTCTTAATTTTTACTTTATTTTCATAATGTGCTCATTTATTGATTAGGGTTCATTTTCTCAGAAAGCACTTGAGATAGAGCACATGTGTTCAGGACTTAGTTCCTAAGCTACATGTAAAGTCCTGTGAGAATAAACACCCTAACCCTACAACTTAGTCCAACTTGAGCATTGCAACTATTTCCATTAAAATAACACAGCACAGCTGGGCGGTGGTGGCCCACGCCTTTAATCCCAGCACTTGGGAGGCAGAGGCAGGAGAATTTCTGAGTTCGAGGCCAGCCTGGTCTACAAAGTGAGTTTCAGGACAGCCAGGGATACACAGAGAAACCCTGTCTCGAAAAAACAAAAAATAAAAATAAAAAAAAAATAACACAGCACAAATAGATATACTAACATGCAAGGTAGGAATCTCAGTGTTCCCTCCCTAACTAAGAAACACAGGTAGCTATGGAATCTGAAAGTGGGAGAAATATCTTTCCCAGGACGATTGCCTCTAACTGGTACCAAGCACCTATTGATCAGCTCTGAAATCACACATATAAAGGTAACTGAGAAAGATGTATTTATATACTGATACACTGATGTATGTGTTTGTATCTATGTAAATATATGTATGCAACAATGAGAGAAAAGGAGGCCATGGAGTTGATAGGGAGTAAGGAAAGGCATTGGAGCAGTAGCAAGGAGGAAACTTAAGTGAGTAACTTCATCTTTATTTTAATTTTTAAAAAATAGAATGAAAGTATAAAACAGAAGAATCTAAATGGCAACCTAATCAAAAAACCATGAGAAAAATTTAAACAAAGTAATATAGAATATAAGCAAATAATGATTAAGTACCAAACATTCAAAAATATTTAGAAGATATGACTATACATTATTTTTATATTTTATTTTATTTTATTTTAATTTACATTCCAAATCATTTCCCCTTTCCCGTTTCCTCGCTCCCCGAAAGTCCCATAAGCCCTCTTCCCTCCCTCTTTTCTCCATTCAACCCTCTCTCGTTACTCTGTCCTGGCGTTCCCCTACATCCAGTCTTTCCAGGACCAGGGGTCTCTCCTTCCATCTTCTTAGAAATCTATTGATATGCGGATTGTGTCTAGGGTATTCCAAGATTCTGGGTCAATATCCCCTTATCAGTGACTGCATACCATGTGTGTTCTTTTGTGATTGGGTTACCTCACTGAGGATGATATTTTCAAGATCTGACCATTTGCCTAGGAATTTCGTGAATTCATTGTTTTTAATTGCAGAGTAGTATTCCATTGTGTAGATATACCACATCTTCTGAATCCATTCCTCTGTTGAGGGACATCTGGGTTCTTTCCAGCTTCTAGCTATTATAAATAAGGCTGCTATGAACATAGTGGAGCATGTGTCCTTATTGCATGCAGGTAAAGCCTCTGGGTATATGTCCAGGAGTGGTATAGCCGGACCCTCTGGGAGTGTCATGCCCAGTTTTCTGAGGAACTGCCAGACTGCTTTCCAGAGTGGTTGTACCAGCTTGCAATTCCACCATCAGTGGAGGAGTGTTCCTCTTTCTCCACATCCTCGCCAACAACTGCTGTCTCCTGTATTTTTGATCTTAGCCATTCTGACTGGTATGAGATGGAATCTCAGAGTTGTTTTGATTTGCTATTCCCTAATGACTAAGGATGATGAACATCTCTTTAGGTGCTTCTCAGCCATTAGATATTCTTCAGGTGAGAACTCTTTGTTTAGCTCTGTACCCCATTTTTTAGTAGGGTTGCTTGCCTCTCTGGAGTTTAACTTCTTGAGTTTTTTGTATATATTGGATATTAGCCCTCTGTCGGATGTAAGGTTGGTAAAGATCATTTCCCAGTTAGTTGGTTGCCGCTTTGTCTTTTTGACAGTATCTTTTGCCTTGCAAAAACTTTGTAATTTAATGAGGTCCCATTTGTCTATTCTTGATCTTAGAGCATAAGCTATTGGAGTTCTATTCAGGAAATTCTCCCCTGTGCCTATATGTTCAAGGTTCTTCCCTAGGTTCCCTTCTATTAGTTTCAGTGTGTCTGGTTTTATGTGGAGATCCTTGATCCACTTAGAATTGAGCTTAGTGCAAGGAGATAAGAATGGGTCAATTTGCATTCTTCTGCATGTTGACCTCCAGCTGAGCCAGCACCATTTGTTGAAAAGGCTATCTTTTTTCCACTGGATGGTTTTAGCTCCTTTGTCAAAGATCAAGTGACCATAGGAGTGTGGATTCATTTCTGGGTTTTCAATTCTCTTCCATTGATCTACATGCCTGTCACTGTACCAATACCATGCGGTTTTTAACACTATTGCTCTGTAGTACAGCTTGAGGTCCGGGATACTGATTCCCCCAGAGGTTCTTTTACTCTTGAGAATAGTTTTAGCTATTCTGGGTTTTCTGTTATTCCAGATGAATTTTTGAATTGCTCTTTCTAACTCTATGAAGAATTGAGTTGGGATTTTGATGGGGATTGCATTGAATCTGTATATTACTTTTGGTAAGATGCTCATTTTTACTATATTAATCCTGCCAATCCATGAGCATGGCAGATTTTTCCATCTTCTGAGGTCTTCTTCAATTTCTTTCTTCAGAGACTTGAAGTTCTTGTCATACAGATCTTTCACTTGTTTGGTTAGAGTCACGCCAAGATACTTTATATGGTTTGTGGCTATCGTGAAGGGTATCATTTCTCTTACTTCTTTCTCAGCCTGCTTATCCTTTGAGTATAGGAAGGCTACTGACATGCTTGAGTTGATTTTATATCCGACCACTTTGCTGAAGTCATTTATCAGTTGTAGGAGTTCTCTGGTGGAGTTCTTTGGGTCGCTTAAGTATACTATCATATCATCTGCAAATAGTGATAGTTTGACTTCTTCCTTTCAATTTGTATCCCTTTGACCTCTTTTTGTTGTCTAATTGCTCTAGCTAGAACTTCAAGTACTATATTGAAAAGATATGGAGAGAGAGGGCAGCCTTGTCTAGTCCCTGATTTTAGTGGGATTGCTTCAAGTTTATCTCCATTTAGATTGATGCTGGCTACCGGTTTGCTGTAAATTGCTGTTACTATGTTTAGATATGGGCCTTGAATTCCTGATCTTTCCAAGACCTTTAGCATGAAAGGATGCTGAATTTTGTCAAATGCTTTCTCAGCATCTAATGAGATGACCATGTGGTTTTTTTCTTTGAGATTGTTTATGTAGTGGATTACATTGATGGATTTCCTTATATTGAACCATCCCTGCATCCCTGGGATGAAGCCTACTTGATCTTGGTGAATGATCGTTTTGATGTGTTCTTGGATTCAGTTGGCAAGAATTTTATTGAGTATTTTTGCATCGATATTCATAAGAGAGATTGGCCTGAGATTCTCTTTCTTTGTCGGATCTTTGTGTGCTTTTGGTATTAGTGTAATTGTGGCTTCATAGAACGAGTTGGGTAGTGTTCCTTCTGTTTCTGTTTTGTGGAACAGTTTGAAGAGTATTGGTGTTAGGTCTTCTTTGAAGGTCTGATAGAATTCTGCACTAAAACCATCTGGACCTGTGCTTTTTTTGGTTGGAAGGCTTCCAATGACAACTTCTATTTCTTCAGGGGTTATAGGATGGTGTAGATGGTCTATTTGATCCTGATTTTATTTTGGTATTTGGTATCTGTCAAGGAAATTGTCCATTTCCTCAAGATTTTCTAGTTGTGTTGAATACAGGTTTTTGTAGTAGGATCTGATGATTTTTTGAATTTCCTCAGTTTCTGTTATTATCTCTCCCTTTTCGTTTCTGATTTTATTAATTTGGATACTATCTCTGTGCCCTCTGGTTAGTCTGGCTAAGGGCTTATCTATCTTGTTGATTTTCTCAAAGAACCAACTCCTCGTTTTGTTGATTCTTTGTATGGTTTTATTTGTTTCTACTTGATTGATTTCAGCCCTGAGTTTGATGATTTCCTGCCTTCTACTCCTCTTTGGTGTATTTGCTTCTTTTTGTTCCAGGGCTTTCAGGTGTGCCATTAAGCTGTTAGTGTATGCTGTCTCCCGTTTCTTTTTGGCGGCACTCAGGGCTATGAATTTTCCTCTTAGCACTGCTTTCATTGTGTCCCATAAATTAGGGTATGTTTTGCCTTCATTTTCATTAACTTTCAAAAAGTCTTTGATTTCTTTCTTTATTTCCACCTTGACCAAGTTATCATTGAGTAGAGAATTGTTCAGCCTCCATGTGTACGTGGGTCTTCTTTTGTTTTTGTTGCCATTGAAGACCACCCTTATTCCATAGTGATCTGATAGGATGCATGGGATTAGTTCTATCTTCTTATATCTGTTGAGGTCTGATTTGTGACCAATTATATGGTCAGTTTTGGAGAAGGTACCATGAGGTGCTGAGAAGAAGGTGTATTCTTTAGCTCTAGGATGAAATGTTCTATATATATCAGTTAGTTCCATTTGGTCCAAGGCTTCAATTAGATTCACTGTGTCCCTGTTTAGTTTCTGCTTTCCTGAACGATCCATTTCAGAGAGCGGGGTGTTGAAGTCACCCACTATTATTGTGTGCGGTGCGATGTGTGCTTTGAGTTTTAGTAAAGTTTCTTTTACGAATGAGGGTGCCTTTGCATTTGGAGCATAGATATTCAGAATTGAGAGTTCTTGATGGTGGATTTTTCCCTTGATCAGTATGTAGTGTCCTTCTGTGTCTTTTTTGATGACTTTAGGTTGAAAATCAATTTTATCTGATATTAGGATGGCTACTCCACCTCGTTTCTTGGGGCCATTTGCTTGTAAAATTGTCTTCCAGCCTTTTACTCTGAGGTAGTGTTTGTCTTTAACACTGAGGTGCGTATCCTGCATGCAGCAAAATGCTGGGTCCTGATTATGTATCCAGTCTGCTAGTCTGCGTCCTTTAATTTGGGAATTGAGACCATTGATATTAAGAGAGGTTAAAGCATAGTGATTATTGCCATCTGCCATTCTTGACGCTATCTTTATGTTTGAGTGGTTATCTACTGTTGGGTTTGATTCAAGAAGGTTATTATCTCATTTTTTCCAGGGTGTTGTTTCTCTTCCTGTATTGGCGGTTTCCACCTATTATCCATTGCAGGGCTGGATTTGTGGAAAGATATTGTGAAAATTTGGTTTTATCATGGAATATCTTGGTCTCTCCATCTATGGTGATTGAGAGTTTTGCTGGGTATAGTAGTCTAGGCTGGCATTTGTGCTCTCTTAGTGTCTGCATGAGATCTGCCCAGGATCTTCTGGCTTTCATAGTCTCCGGTGAAAAGTCTGATGTGATTCGGATAGGTCTTCCTTTGTATGTTACTTGGCCCTTTTCTCTTACTGCATTTAGTATTCTTTCTTTGTTTAGAACATTTGGTGTTTTGATTATTATGTGACGGGAGGTATTTCTGTTCTGGTCCAGTCTATTTGGAGTTCTGTAGGCTTCTTGTATGTTCATCGGCATCTCTCTCTTTAGGTTAGGGAAGTTTTCCTCCATAATTTTGTTGAAAATGTTTACTGGCCCTTTAAGTTGCAAATCTTCACTCTCATCTATACCTATAATCCTTAGGTTTGGTCTTCTCATTGTGTCCTGGATTTCCTGGATGTTTTGGGTTGCACGTTTTTTGCATTTTGCATTTTCTTTGACTGTTGAGTCGATGCTTTCTATGGAATCTTCAGCACCTGAGATTCTTTCTTCCATCTCTTGTATTCTATTGTTGATGTTTGCATCTATGACTCCTGATTTCTTCCCAAGGTTTTCTATCTCCAAAGTTGTCTCCCTTTGTGATTTCTTAGTTGTTTCTACTTCCTTTTTTAGTTCCTGGATGGATTTGCTGAGATCTTTCACTTCTTTGTTTGTATTTTCCTGTATTTCTTTAGGGTATTTTTGCATTACCTCTTTCAGGATTTCTGCCTGTTGACCCACATTCTCCTGCATTTCTCTGAGCAATTTTTGTGTTTCATCCTCATGGGAATCTATCTGTTGATCCATCGTCTCCTGCATTTCTTTAAGCAGTTCTCTTGTTTCCTTTGTAAGGGCATCTAACCGTTGATTCATTTCTTTAAGCAATTTTTGTGTTGCCTCCTTATGGCCATCTGTCTGTTGACCCATATTCTTCTGCATTTCTTTATGCAATTTTTGTGATTCCTTTGTGAGTGCATCTACCCGTTGATTCATCTCGTTAAGTGATTTTTGTGTTGTCTCCTTGTGCGCCTCCATCTTTTGATCCATGTTCTCCTGCATTTCTCTAAGCGATTTTTGTGTTTTCTTTGTAAGGGCTTCTAACCGTTGATTCATGGTCTCCTGTAATTCTTTATTAGATTTATTTGTGTCCTTCTTGTGATCCTCTAATAGCATCATGAGAAGTGATTTTAAATCCAGATCTTGTCTTTTGGGTGTGATGGGGTATCCAGGACTTGCTGCTGTTGGAGAGTTGGGTTCGGATGGTCCCATATTACTTTGATTTCTCTTAGTATCATTCCTACGTTTGCCTTTTGCCATCTGGATACCTCTGATGTTAGTTGGTCCTGCTGTCACTAGATGTTGGTTGGACCTCCTGTGAGCCTGCAAAGCTATTTCTGCCCCCCCCCCCCCGGTTTACCAGGATTTCCCTGGCACAGATTTCTGGGGCCTGCCCTGCTCCTGAGTGACTTTGTAGCCCTGATGTGCCTTGCCCCAAGTGATGTTATATTGGGGAGTCCTTGCACATCCAAAGGCTCAGCGTAGTGGATTCCTGGAGCAGAGGTCGCCAAAGGGAGGCTGGTAGGCTCCTGCCCTGTGCAGGGGTGTGTGATCTCTCCTAGAGGGGGGGCCCTCTGCCAGGCAGAAGTCCCACAGCAGAGCTAGCACACTGGTTACTGCAGATCTGCCCAGCTCTTGGGAGCCATGTACACACAATCCGCCTGAGACCCAAGCGATATTGTGCCTGTCTGTTTCAGAGCCTGGCAGTCCCAACTTCCTGGCCACTGGAGCAAAGATGGTGGAGTGCACTCTGCACTCTCTCTGTGGCGCTGGTCACCCTGCAGACGCGATGGCCTACAGCAGATCTGGCACCCAGACGACCACATTGCTGTCCCGTTCTTGGGCGCAGGTGGAAGCCCCAACAGGCCGTGTCCCAAGTGATGTTATATTGGGGAGAGCCTGGGTACCTGTCTCTTCAGTGCAGTCTACCGGAACAGAGGTCACGGAAGGGAAGCTGGTAGGCTCCCGCCCAGTGCGGTGTCCCTCTGCCAGGCAGAAGTCCCACAGCAGTGCTGGCGCGTTGGTTACTGCAGATCAGCCCAGCACTTGGGAGCCGCATACACACAAGCCGCCCCAGACCCAAGCGATGTTATGCCTGTCTGTCTCAGAGCCTGGCTGTCCCAACTTCCCGGCCACTGGAGCAAAGATGGCAGAGTGCTGACTATACATTTTTTAAATAACTGAATGTTAATGGTCTGAACAATGCAATCAAATGAGCAGAATGAATTACCATAACAAGACCCACACATTTGTTCTGTACAAGAAATGCATCTCACTGGCAAAGATAAACACATTGTTCAGCGAAAGAATGGAAAAGATACTCCAATTAAATGGACCTAATAAGCAAGCAGATGTAGCAACACTAATACTAATACTAATCTGACAAAATAGGCTTCAAACTGAAATCATTCAGGAAATATAAAGGCACTTAATGGTGATTAAGGCAACAATCAATCAAGAGGATATTTCAATTCTATGTGTCCATACATGCACTGGGCATTGGCACACATTGTTTTATAGAATGAACACTATGGTATATAAAGAGGTAGACTGATCTCAACACAGAAATGTGGGTGAATTTTAATACCCAACTCTAATCAATAGACATGTAGTCTAGACAAAAACAAACAAACAAACAAATACCCCACCTAACCTAAATAACTTTATAGATCAAGTAGACTTAAAAGTCATCTACAGAATATTCTGCTAAATTACGGCAGAATGCTCTTAACCACCTACCTTAGTTAGGTTTTTGTTGGGATAAATGCCATGACCAAATGTAGCTTTGGCAGGAAAGAGTTGAGTTCATGATACATTTCCAGGTAACAGTCTATCACTGAGATGGCTGAAACCTGGAGGCAGGAGTTGGAGCAGAGTTCACTGTGGAGTTCTGCTTACTGGCTAGCCCTCCTTGCCTTGCTCAGTCTGATTTCTTATAGAAAGTTGCTCGTGCTGCTGTCAACACTGATGCTTGTCTCCCACCCCTCTGAGCCTGGGACACTGTGATTCATCACATGGCCATGCCCACATCATCAGTGCACACTCACTCAAGACTTCCTTCACTCTGGGCTTTCTCTGCTCCCTACGTAATACTCTCTGTAAAGAATGAACATTAATGCAAAGGTTTACTGCCGAAGGAGAAAGGGCTGGTTACGATGTGAGAAAATAGCAAGTCTTTATTTGTTCCACCCAGAGGGGAAACCGGAAAGGGAGATAACATTTGAAATGTAAATAAACAAAATAACCAATAAAAAATTTAAAGAAAAAGAAAGAAAAATGAGTATTCCTGTTGAAAAGGTACAAAACCTTAAGTTATTTCATTTAATTAACAGGGAAGCTGAAATGCACTTTATAATAAGAGACATTATTCCTACAATAATGACAGAAAAGTTGATCTTCATGTGGGCTCTTTATACCTTTATATGGGCTGTCATTACTAGTGGACACCTTCCCTCTCTTCTTCCTGCCTATTTTCTTGAGCTTCTCTGGGCAAGCTCTTGCTTCCCCTTCATCGTATGCTTGTATTTGCTATTGTGATTCTAAGTATAACATTTAATAATGCCAAGAGGATCATTTGCCATAGAATATTATCGCAATGTGTTAGGCCATGAACATATTATTTAGATGGGGGGAGGGAGAGTCTCTTGTATATCACACAGAAGTTGGCCCATGCACTCAATAAAAGCTCATTATGGAAAGATTATAAACGTATAACAATACATTTTAAGTGAGATGCAATGATCCATGAAATTGGTGTGGCTAATTAGCAGATCAAATCTCTGTAAGAACCGGATGTCTTTAATATCCCGCCGTTGCTTAAACCTATAGGTATTTTACTATCCACAAATGCTTAGTAAAATTAAATAATAGTTATAAATGTTCAGTGGGATTAAAGCAACTGTAAAATGAAACCAAACAAAATGAGTTTATTTTGTTAATAGAATAAAGAGAATCCCAGTGTTAATATAACATTACACAGAATCTAGAGCAAACATCCCCTGAATCCCAGCCTCATTTCACATGTAATTAACCTTTCTCAATCAAGCTAAGCATCCTTTATGCCTCCTTCCTAACTGCTGCACATCCGCATGCCTCCTTCCATGTGACTAAAATCCCAGCATCAATGCATACTAGCAATACTGCCTCACACGATATTTCCAGAGCAACATCATCCCAAGAGTAATTAGAATACTAACCAATTCTTCCCGTTATATGGATGTATTACCAGTCTGTGTTCTCTTTAAGGAACTAGGCAGCATTTGACACTAATGAAAAATATGTATTAGTAGGTTTCAATTGTATATTACATGGTATATTTTGCTCATTTTAGTCATTTGGTCACTACCTACTTTCTTGCTAGTGCTAACAGTTTTGAAGTGGCAGCTCTCCCCTGTGGGGGGAATCCTATACTCTATCTACAGGAATGGAGCATACTATGTAGGCATAGATCAGTCAGCTCTTTTGATTCCCTTGGTATTAGTGATTGGAAAGTAAGTTCAAGACCCCAGTAGGGATGGGGTCTAAATAAAGCTAATAAAGCTAAAGGTGAGAGCTGCCTGGAAAACATGAACTTGAGAGTATATGAACAGCCAGAAAATAAAGTGAGATAGAGCTGGCATCTAGAGTAAAGATGTAAAGCCAACACCCAGAAGGGAGGCCAGCCAGGGTGACAGAAGCAACAATCTTACAATTCTTGAGCCTGTACCATCTCTAAGGCCAGTGCTGCCTTGAGACTTCACAGTTATTATCACCCCCAGAATTTCAGTCTTTTAGCATTATTTGGTAAGCATTTTTCTATAATAACCATAAGAGTTTCAAACAATACAGTATCAGACCTATGTGTTAAAACTAATATCATTAAGAACATGGACTGAGGAACTCTAAACTTGAATCTTGATTTCTATTCAGCTATTCACTTCTTGGACTTCCTTTGTAAATTACACGTACAGAAGACAGGGTTCCCTTCAGTATTTAGAAATTTTCTCGCAAGCATTAAATGAGTAACCAATATATTGTACATCCAAGACACACTAATAATAACTGAAAGTTGTTTTATAACAGTGATTTAGCAAAGCTTTTTGTTTGTTTGTTTTTAAGTAGGAGCTATAACTGGGTTTTGATATTCTATTAAAATATATTTGTAAACATAAAATTTAGAATGAAAATGCTCATTTTAAAATATGTAATAACGTAGTATTTGCAAACATACACAGATGGTGTAAAATACGCACCACTAGAAAAGGTTAACGATGTGGCATTGTGCTCATGGAACAAAAGCTTCACAGGGGCACTGGGCTTCTCACCTTCTCGGAAGAGCTGAGTATCTGGTTCAATGAACTCATGAGAGCTACAAGGCTGAATCAGCAGAGCGTGTGACTACGTAGCATGTACAGCAACAACATGCTATGTAAGGATTCACAGATAAAAGGGAAACGCAACTTTGCATTTTTCCTACTTGAAATTGATCAGTATTGCATTGCCGCATTTGAAAGAGTGATATCAAATCTGAATCCGAGAGAAATATTGCACTTCTCTCCTGCTAAAACTTAAAAGGAAGGAGGAAGAAGAGAAGGAGGAGAAGGAGGAGGAGAGGAGGAGGAGGAGGAGGAGGAGAAGGAGGAGGAGGAGGGGGAGGGGAGGGGGAGAGAAGGAGGGGAAGGGGGAGAGGAGGAGTAGGAGGAGGAGGAGGAGAAAATATGAAACCAAACAACCCTAAACCTGAACCCCACAGGCTCCTGTGGCAGTAGACCACTCTGTCCATCTGTGTGAACACCTCAAATCCTCCCCTCTGTGGTCAAAGGATTTGAGAAGAGCAGCCCAGAGTTTGGCATGCAGCATGTCTGGAGTATCACCAGTGAGTGACACTCTTCTTTTTGTTGAAGTTAACATTACGTCTTTGAATGTTATTGCCCAGCTGACCTCCAAGTCCCTCTCTAACTGCCTTGTTCCTGAATGCAGAATACCTCTCCAGGGCCCCACTTGATCTACTTGACTTTGAATGCTGAACTCAAGTGACCATCAGTATCTGGAAAGGCCTCCCCTGAAGGCTCCACATGGATTGTCCACAGCTTGCACTGGACAGTGATGTTTCATTCCAAACCTAAGTCAAGGCCTTAGCCGAGACTTGTTTTAGACACCAATGACCAGATTTTACATGGGTGAACATTCGTTCTATCTTTGGCATGAATCTTCTTATGGAAAGTAATTATAAATGCCATTGAATCCATCAGTAAATAATCTTTTTAAACCATGCAGCTTTGATCCTCTCTTCTGCCAAAAGAATTTCATTTGAAATTTCCTCATTTTTGGTAGAAGAGGCCATAACTGCCATTGTAATAGTAATAATGCAACATGAAACTCATTATTGAGTACCCTCAATAGAGTCAGCTATCATACTACAGCTCAGAGTGGAGGGAAGGGCACAGGCACAGGCAGACCCTGCAAGTGGCAGGAACTGAGGGGTCACAGCCTGAGTCCTTGTGGCACAACTACGGTGGACTGTGTTTCTTTTTGCATGCATTTGGTTGTCTTCAATTGTGTAAGGAGTGTGTACCTTATGGAACCAGCAGTATCCGCCCTATTTTCGAGAACCCAAAATGCTCAGGTCTGAACAGAGTACCTGAGGGCAGTTTTATTTCAACCATACTGAATCATATACATTGTATAAGCTGACCTGTTTCAAAGTCGCTCTAGTTAATAAATGTTAACTGTATTCTGCCATTTAGAGATGTGTGGTAGTCAGAAAAAGGAAGTAATTACACTCTGTCTATAGGATCACGAGCTTAAAGCTGGCTTCTGTGTGTTTACTAATGTGAAGAATGAAGTGAAAGGAGAAAGTGGGAAATGAGGAAGTGACTCGGCCATGATTCAATCAGTGGGATTTGTGGAAAGCTGAACCAGAAAATCAAAATTATACTCAACTCATTAATAAATCATAAAATTAGAAATTATAGAAGTTAGCATTGGCGTATGTTTCTTTAAGGTTCAGAAAAGCAACAAAAGCATAATACTGCAGGGCGTTGGGGCTACAAGTCGATGAATAAGCAAAGCCTGACAAAACTGGCATCTACAGCTCAAAAACAAACAAACAAATGAACGAACAAACAAACAAACACTTTCCTCTAGATGAAGCAACAGACTCAGTTTGGGGAGTCAACGGCTATTGGGGCATCCTATAAGGACTTTAATATATCATGCTGGGCCTGGATGGATTAGAAATTGATGTTCCTGATAAACAGAGCAAAGCAGAGCTCCAAGTGAGTACTGACTATACAGCATCCCCAGCATTTCAACAGAGTTGCAACCCTTCAATGTTCCTTCTGCTTTAGGGTCAGAGGTCAACAGGGTTATGTGAGAAAACTTCAGTTCACAAGAATACATGAATAGAAAGGGAATGTAGAAACAGAGCTACTCCATTTAGTCTTCTGTCATAGTACATCTCATACAAGTGAATTTAACTTTTGTTAACATCTGAAAGGTGATATATACATATACACATACATACATGCACACACATACATATACACATATAAACACACATACTCACACACACACACACACACACACACACACAAACATATTGACCTAAGAGTGGTCATGATGTCTCTTCCCTTCCAGCCGCCATTTGCAGCGGGGAACCAGGCAGCTCCATAGCCTTCTGTGCTTAGCCCACAAGAAGAGAATGATCTCCCAGCAGCGATTTCACTTCTGACTGTGGAAGTGATATCGCAACCTTCTCTTTGGAGGGATACAGCTAGGAGCACACTGGGCATACCATCAGTGGAGCAGCTGGGACCGGAGTCTTCCCTTCCAGTTGCCATCTGCAGCAGGGAACCAGGCAATTCCAAAGCCTTCTGTGCTTAGCACGCCAGGAGAGAGTGATCTCCCAGCAGCGATTTCACTTCTGAGCACGGAGGTGAGATCTCCACCTTTTCTATGGAGGGGTACAGCTAGGAGCGCACAGGGCATATGATCATTGGAGTAACTGGGACAGGAGTATTCCTTCCGGCCGCCATTTGCAGCAGAAAACCAGTCAGCTCCACAGCCTTCTGAGCACAGACCCTGCCAGAAGAAAGTTGGTCTCCCAGGTGTACAGACACAGGTTTACAGGCCCATAGGAGGGGCAAGCTCCAGCCATAGAAAACAAGACCAACTAACACCAGAGATAACCACATGGCGAAAGGCAAGCGCAAGAATTCTACCAACAGAAACCAAGACTACTTGGCAATATCAGAGCCCAGTTCTCCCACCACAGCAAGTCCCGGATGCGCCAGCACACCAGTAAAGCAAGAGTTGGATTTAAAGTCTCTTCTCACGATGCTGTTAGAGGACATCAAGAAGGACATAAATAACTCCCTTAAAGAAATACAGGAGAACATGGGTCAAATGGTAAAGGCCCTTAATTAGGAAACACAAAAATCCCTGGAAGAAATACAGGGGAGCATGGGTGAACAGGTAGAGGCCCTTAAAGAGGAAACACAAAAATCCCTGAAAGAATTACAGGAGAACACAAACAAGTGAAGGAACTGAACAAAACCATCCAGGATCTAAAAATGGAAGTAGAAACAATAAAGAAATCATAAAGTGAGACATCTTTGGAGATAGAAAATCTTGGAAAGAATTCAGGAGTCATAGATGCAAGCCTCAACAACAGAATACAAGAGATAGAAGAAAGAATCTCAGGGGCTGAAAATACCATAGAAAACATTGACTCAACAGTTAAAGAAAATGCAAAATGCAAAAAGCTCTTGAGCCAAAACATCCAGGAAATCCAGGACACAATGAGAAGACCAAACCTAAGGAATATAGGTATAGAAGAGAGTGAAGATTTCCAACTTAAAGGGTCAGTAAATATCTTCAACAAAATTATAGAAGAAAACTTCCCTAACCTAAAGAAAGAGATGTCCATGAACATACAAGAAGCCTACCGAACTCCAAACAGACTGGACTAGACCAGAAAGTCCTCCCAGCACATAATAATCAAAACACCAAATGCAATAAACAAAGAAAGAGTATTAAAAGCAGTAAGAGAAAAAGGTCAAGTAACCTATAAAGGCAGGCCTATCAGACTTCTCACTTGAGACGATGAAGCCAGAAGATCCTGGGCAGATCTCATACAGACCCTAAGAGAACACAAATGCCAGCCCAAACTACTATACCCAGCAAAACTCTCAATTACCATAGATGGAGAAACCAAGATATTCCATGCTGAAACCAAATTTATACAATATCTTTCCATAAATCCAGCCCTACAAAGGATAATAGATGGAAAATGCCAACATGGGGAGGGAAACTACAACCTAGAAAAAGCAAGAAAGTAATCTTTTTCCAAGAAACCCATAAGAAAGTAGCCACACAAACATAAAAAGAACATCAAAAATAACAGGAAGCAACAATCACTATTCCCCCCCCAAAAAAATCACTCAATTCCCCAACAAAAAAAACATAGTCTAACAGAGATGTTTTTCATGTGAATCTTCAATTTTATCAGAAAATGTTTGTGACTCCTCTTTCAATTCAGTCATGCTCTTTGTGTCTACCATTTTGACTATATTATTTTCCATGATGATCATCAATTTTAACATTTTTTTCTGTGTATTTCTTCGATTTTGTCAGAGGTGTTTTTCATGTAGATCTTTGGTCTCGTGGAGGGGGGTGTTTGTAGTTCCACTTTCAATCAATTTAGGAATGTTTTTGTGCCTACAATTTTGTCAGTATAATTGTCCATGATAATCTTCAATTTTGACATTTCTCTGTATTTTTCTTCAATTTTGTCAGAAGTATTTTCCATGTGTATCTTCAGTTTTTTCTGACAATGTCTATAATTTTACTTTCAATCAACTTAAGGAACATTTTTATACCTTCCATTTTTTCTGTATAATTTTCCATGTAATAGTCAGTTTTAACATGTTTCTCTATATATTTCTTGAATTTTTTCAGGAATATTTTCCTTGTAGCTCTTCAATTTTATCAGAAAGTGTTTATAATTCCACTTTCAAAAAACATAGGAATATTTTTATGCCTACCATTATATCTGTATAATTTTTCCATGAAACACATTTTTTATATATTTGTTCAATTTTATCAGAGATATTTTCCAGGTAAATCTTCAATTTTATCAGAAAATGTTTATAATTTCACTTTCAATCAACTTAGAAATATTTTTATGCCTACCATTTCATCTGTATAATTTTCCCTGATAATCTTCAATTTTAATGTTTTTCCATATATTTTTTTTCAATTTTATCAGAAATATTTTCCATGTAAATCTTCAATTTTATCAGAAAATATTTATTATTCTACTTTCAATCAACTTAGGAATATTTTAATTCCTACCAATTTATCTGTATAAATTTAATCAATTTGTCAGAGATATTTTCCATGTAAATCTTCAATTTTATCAGAAAATGTTTTTACTTCTACTTTCAATCAGTTTAGGAACATTTTTATGCCTACTAACTTATCTGTATTATTTTTCATGAAATAGTCAGTTTTAACATGTTTTTCTATATATTTCTTGAGTTTTATCAGAAATATTTTCCTTGTAGATTTTCAATTTTATCAGAAAATGTTTATAATTCCACTTTCAATCAATGTAGTAATATTTTTATGCCTACCATTTTATCTGTATAATTTTTCCATGAAATAGTCAATCTTAACATGTTTTTCTATATATTTCTTCAATTTTATCAGCGATATTTTCCATGTATATTTACACAATGGAATACTACTCAGCAATTAAAAACAATGAATTCATGAAATTCTTAGGCAAATGGGGAACAGGGGGAGGCAAGAGGACTTATGGGACTTTCGGGGAGGGGTGAACTGGGAAAGGGGAAATCATTTGGAATGTAAATAAAGAATATAGAAAATAAAATAATAATAATAATAAAAACCCTCTATAATTAATAAAAAAATAAACAACAACAACAAAAAAAGAGTGGTCATGATGAGTGGAGAACGTGATTGATACTTCAGAGTTCTGAGAGAATTTTCAAAGGAATGATGTATTCTTTATTGTTTCAGAATACTAACAGGAAGTTCATAGTTGATCACTGAAAGCAAGGAAGATCAAGATGTCACCTTGCAGATATAGAGAATTTGCAGTGTCATAATTAGACACCAGGGAGAGCAAGTGATTATGAACTACTGATAAGGAAGCCAAAATCTAAAGCGTAGTATGTACAGCAGAGAAATCATACAAGTCTGTGGTATTGAAAACCTTCACATTTCTACCTAAAATTATTGATGAGACTCTTCCTTTATATGACAGCAGTTCTTAAGGACTGGAGGAAGTTGCTATTTCTTCAAATTTATAAGTTCTGACACACATTGTGATATACATTAAGAAACAAGGAAGTATGCATAAAAAGGGATCAAAATGAACTAACAAAAATTGACTGTAGAGAAACAACTACAGAATTTATCTTGTAAGGAATTCAATGCTCAGGCCGGTGAGTGTCTGACCTCACAATGGAAGCAGCTTTGTCGAAGTTGAGCTTTTCAGGATCCCTGAGGGAGCCACATCCCTGAAATCCAGAGAACACCCTGCCCACTCTTCTCTCTTTACTCCCACTTTGGGGGTCACTGCTACTTGTTGGGTCCTTAGTCCTATAGTGTCACCCTAGTTCAACAAAGAAACAGCACAATGATACTGACTTCAGTGCTGGGCAGAGTCCCTTGGAGCAAGTATTCATTTTGGCCCCTCTTGAGGTTCTCACTGTAACACCGGGCTTGTCTGACATCAACCACCAATACACAACATGTAGAGATGGCCAGGGAATGCTTCAAGACTGTCACCTCCTTTTACAACCAGTCAGCCATTGATGTGGCAGCAGAGAAGACCTCAGGCCACCTCACTCCCACAATGATGCTCTATTCTGGACACTCACAGGAGGCAGCCGCCTTCTGAAAAGTGGCTGCTACTTGCAACAAGAGTTACCAGTGAAGATTGCTCACTGCATCAAGATCTTCTGTGGCCTTCCTTTCATCATTGGTTGTAACCCCACCATACTGTATGTGCATGAGCTATAGATCTGGGTCTTCCAGAAGCTGAAAGACTTCCCTCAGATCAAGGACCAGGCAGATGAGGCCCAAGAAGATAGAAATAATCCCATGCCTCCTATCAGATCACTATGGAATAAGGGTGGTCTTCAATGGCAACAAAAACAAAAGAAAAGCCACGTACACATGGAGGCTGAACAATGCTCTACTCAATGATAACTTGGTCAAGGTGGAAATAAAGAAAGAAATCAAAGACTTTTTGAAAGTTAATGAAAATGAAGGCACAACATACCCTAACTTATGGGACACAATGAAAGCAGTGCTAAGAGGAAAATTCATAGCCCTGAGTGCCGCCAAAAAGAAACGGGAGACAGCATACACTAACAGCTTAATGGCACACCTGAAAGCCCTGGAACAAAAAGAAGCAAATACACCAAAGAGGAGTAGAAGGCAGGAAATCATCAAACTCAGGGCTGAAATCAATCAAGTAGAAACAAATAAAACCATACAAAGAATCAACAAAACGAGGAGTTGGTTCTTTGAGAAAATCAACAAGATAGATAAGCCCTTAGCCAGACTAACCAGAGGGCACAGAGATAGTATCCAAATTAATAAAATCAGAAACGAAAAGGGAGAGATAACAACAGAAACTGAGGAAATTCAAAAAATCATCAGATCCTACTACAAAAACCTGTATTCAACACAACTAGAAAATCTTGAGGAAATGGACAATTTCCTTGACAGATACCAAGTACCAAAATTAAATCAGGATCAAATAGACCATCTAAACCGTCCTATAACCCCTGAAGAAATAGAAGTTGTCATTGGAAGTCTTCCAACCAAAAAAAGCACAGGTCCAGATGGTTTTAGTGCAGAATTCTATCAGACCTTCAAAGAAGACCTAACACCAATACTCTTCAAACTGTTCCACAAAATAGAAACAGAAGGAACACTACCCAACTCGTTCTATGAAGCCACAATTACACTAATACCAAAAGCACACAAAGATCCGACAAAGAAAGAGAATCTCAGGCCAATCTCTCTTATGAATATCGATGCAAAAATACTCAATAAAATTCTTGCCTACCGAATCCAAGAACACATCAAAACGATCATTCACCACGATCAAGTAGGCTTCATCCCAGGGATGCAGGGATGGTTCAATATAAGGAAATCCATCAATGTAATCCACTACATAAACAATCTCAAAGAAAAAAACCACATGGTCATCTCATTAGATGCTGAGAAAGCATTTGACAAAATTCAGCATCCTTTCATGCTAAAGGTCTTGGAAAGATCAGGAATTCAAGGCCCATATCTAAACATAGTAAAAGCAATTTACAGCAAACCAGTAGCCAGCATCAATCTAAACGGAGAGAAACTTGAAGCAATCCCACTAAAATCAGGGACTAGACAAGGCTGCCCTCTCTCTCCATATCTTTTCAATATAGTACTTGAAGTTCTAGCTAGAGCAATTAGACAAGAAAAAGAGGTCAAAGGGATACAAATTGGAAAGGAAGAAGTCAAACTATCACTATTTGCAGACGATATGATAGTATACATAAGCGACCCAAAGAACTCCACCAGAGAACTCCTACAGCTGATAAACGACTTCAGCAAAGTGGCCGGATATAAAATCAACTCAAGCAAGTCAGAAGCCTTCCTATACTCAAAGGATAAGCAGGCTGAGAAAGAAGTAAGAGAAATAATACCCTTTACGATAGCCACAAACCATATTAAGTATCTTGGCGTGACGCTAACCAAACAAGTGAAAGATCTGTATGACAAGAACTTCAAGTCTCTGAAGAAAGAAATTGAAGAAGACCTCGGAAGATGGAAAAATCTGCCATGCTCATGGATTGGCAGGATTAATATAGTAAAAATGAGCATCTTACCAAAAGTAATACACAGATTCAATGCAATCCCCATCAAAATCCCAACTCAATTCTTCATAGAGTTAGAAAGAGCAATTCAAAAATTCATCTGGAATAACAGAAAACCCAGAATAGCTAAAACTATTCTCAAGAGTAAAAGAACCTCTGGGGGAATCAGTATCCCGGACCTCAAGCTGTACTACAGAGCAATAGTGTTAAAAACTGCATGGTATTGGTACAGTAACAGACATGTAGATCAATGGAACAGAATTGAAGACCCAGAAATGAATCCACACTCCTATGGTCACTTGATCTTTGACAAAGGAGCTAAAACCATCCAGTGGAAAAAAGATAGCCTTTTCAACAAATGGTGCTGGCTCAGCTGGAGGTCAACATGCAGAAGAATGCAAATTGACCCATCCTTATCTCCTTGCACTAAGCTCAATTCTAAGTGGATCAAGGATCTCCACATAAAACCAGACACACTGAAACTAATAGAAGGGAAACTAGGGAAGAACCTTGAACATATGGGCACAGGGGAGAATTTCCTGAACAGAACTCCAATAGCTTATACTCTAAGATCAAGAATAGACAAATGGGACCTCATTAAATTAAAAAGTTTTTGCAAGGCAAAAGACACCGTCAAAAAGACAAAGCGGCAACCAACTAACTGGGAAATGATCTTTACCAACCTTACATCCAACAGAGGGCTAATATCCAAGATATACAAAGAACTCAAGAAGTTAAACTCCAGAGAGGCAAGTAACCCTATTAAAAAATGGGGTACAGAGCTCCACAAAGAGTTCTCACCTGAAGAATATCTAATGGCTGAGAAGCACCTAAAGAGATGTTCATCATCCTTAGTCATTAGGGAAATGCAAATCAAAACAACCCTGAGATTCCATCTCACACCAGTCAGGATGGCTAAGATCAAAAACACAGGAGACAGCAGTTGTTGGCGAGGATGTGGAGAAAGAGGAACACTCCTCCACTGCTGGTGGAATTGCAGGCTGGTACAACCACTCTGGAAAGCAGTCTGGCGGCTCCTCAGAAAACTGGGCATGACACTTCCGGAGGATCCGGCTATACCACTCCTGGGCATATACCCAGAGACTTTACCTGCATGCAATAAGGACACATGCTCCACTATATTCATAGCAGCCTTATTTATAATAGCCAGAAGCTGGAAAGAACCCAGATGTCCCTCAACGGAGGAATGGATTCAGAAGATGTGGTATATTTACACAATGGAATACTACTCTGCAATTAAAAACAATGAATTCACGAAATTCCTAGGCAAATGGTCAGAACTTGAAAATATCATCCTTAGTGAGGTAACCCAATCACAAAAGATCACACATGGTATGAAGTCACTGATAAGGGGATATTGACCCAGAATCTCAGAATACCCTAGACACAATCAGCATATCAATAGATTTCTAAAAAGATGGAAGGAGAGACCCCTGGTCCTGGAAAGACTGGATGTAGGGGAACGCCAGGACAGAGTAATGAGAGGGGGTTGAACGGAGAAAAGAGGGAGGGAAGGGGGCTTATGGGACTTTCGGGGAGGGAGGAAACGGGAAAGGGGAATTGATTTGGAATGTAAATTAAAAAAAAATAAAATTAAATTAAAAAAAAAAAAAGAAAGAAAAGGCAGGGAACAGCAACACCCAAAATTGACCCATAAACATTTGGTGTCACTTCACCCACGATAAGAAAATGCAAATGAGACTGTGCCAAGATAGAACTTCACGTGTCAGGTTGGCAAGAATCTCAGCTATTGTCAATATGGTCTGCAGATGGCATTGCGTGAAAATGAAAACACCCGTATCACTGCTAAGACATCACTGTCACGCAGATGCACAGGACCTGCAAACTTACAAGCAGATGTGTGTTGAAGGGGTTCCTTGCACACTTGTGCATAGCAGCAAAACTGGAGCTACCCCAGTGAACCTCAGTGGAGGCCCGGCTGACAGGAACACTGTTATATATGCATTGTGAAAGTCTTCTGTGACTTACAAGACTGTAGGGTACAGTATTAGATTAAGAAAGAGGAAAGAAAATGAATATGTACTTTTTAAAAATATTTTTATTTTTTATTATATTCAACACTATATATTTTTAGACCAATCATAAAAATAATGGACATGTTATTAAATGAACATAAAAAGATAGTCCTTTTGTTTGTTTGTTTGTTTGTTTTGTTTTTAGTAGAGCTTAAAATATTGGCTCTTACTGTGGTACAAACCCAAAATAAGAACAATTTTTACACGTTGGAGTTCATTGTAATAAGGCTGTACTTCAATGTCCCTCACATCCCCAAAGGATTTTATCTCCATAGTAGCTAAGCTAAGAGTTGACAGTTCTGCTGCGCCAAGGAATGAATTGTAGGCACAATTATTTGGATACAAATTTCCTGCTATGGTCAAAGCTATTTGACGTGAGTGATTGTCATCATTCTCAGCCCACAGGGAAACAGGCTACATTCATTTAAGAAATGGTGTGTGTATTAAGATGTTCTATCCATGAAGTCATTCATCAACTGTTTTAATGAACAATGGTTCTGCTTGGAGGGTGACACAGACATTAGGTGAGGGAAAGATTCTGGTTCATTGGCTGTGATGATTTTGAAAAGCCTTCATCGGCTAAGATCAAAAACACAGGAGACAGCAGTTGTTGGCGAGGATGTGGAGAAAGAGGAACACTCCTCCACTGCAGGTGGGATTGCAAGCTGATACAACCACTCTGGAAAGCAGTCTGGCGGTTCCTCAGAAAACTGGGCATGACACTCCCGGAGGATCCAGCTATACCACTCCTGGGCATATACCCAGAGGCTTTACCTGCATGCAATAAGGACACATGCTCCTCTATGTTCATAGCAGCCTTATTTATAATAGCCAGAAGCTGGAAAGAACCCAGATGTCCCTCAACAGAGGAATGGATTCAGAAGATGTGGTATATTTACACAATGGAATACTACTCTGCAATTAAAAACAATGAACTCACAAAATTCCTAGGCAAATGGTCAGAACATGAAAATATCATCCTTAGTGATATAACCCAGTCACAAAAGAACACACATGGTATGCAGTCACTGATAAGGGGATATTAACCCAGAATCTTGGAATACCCTACACAATTCGCATATCGATAGATTTCCAAGAAGATGGAAGGAGGGACCCTGGTCCTGGAAAGACTGGATGTAGGGGAATGCCAGGACAGAGAAGCGAGAGGGGGTTGAATGGGGAAAAGAGGGAGGGAAGGGGGCTTATGGGACTTTCAGGGAGGGAGGAAACGGGAAAGGGGAAATCCTTTGGAATGTAAATAAAAAAACTTAGAAAATAAAAAAAAGAAAGAAAAAAAAAAAAAAAAACCAAGGCTCACTGCTTTCCCTCCCGATCTTGGAGGGGAGGAAGCAGGAGCCTTTGATGCCTCTAATAGTAGCTCTGCTGTGCTTAGTCTTGAGGAGTCCTTATTTGACCTGCTATTTATTCAAGTTTGCATTTTGAATGCCTTCTTGCCGCTCCCCCCAAGATAAAGACTGATAAATTAAGGGGATAACAAGTAAGTTTAAAGACAGGTGATTTGGTGCTCGCTTTGGCAGCACATATACTAAAATTGGAACGATACAGAGAAGATTAGCATGGCCCCTGTGCAAGGATGACACGCAAATTCGTAAGCGTTCCATATTTTTTTGCTGCGTGCAGGACACGCACCTCAGTGTCAAAGACAAACACTACCTCAGAGTAAAAGGCTGGAAAACAATCTTACAAGCAAATGGTCCCAGGAAACGAGCCGGAGTAGCCATCCTAATATCAGATAAAATTAACTTTCAACCTAAAGTCATCAATAAAGACACAGAAGGACACTACAACTATGGTCCAAATGCAAGGGCACCCTCATACGTAAAAGAAATTTTACTAAAGCTCAAAACACAAAGTGGGTGACTTCAACACCCCGCTCTCTGAAATGGATCGTTCAGGAAAGCAGAAACTAAACAGGGACACAGTGAAATTAATTGAAGCCTTGGACCAAATGGAACTAAGAGATATATAGAGAACATTTCATCCTAAAGCAAAAGAATATACCTTCTTCTCAGCTCCTCATGATACCTTCTCCAAAATCGACCATATAATTGGTCACAAAAGAGACCTCAACAGATATAAGAAGATCAAAGTAATCCCATGCCACCTATCAGATCACTATGGAATAAGGGTGGTCTTCAATAACAACAAAAACAACAGAAAGCCCACATACACATGGAACTGAACAAGGCTCTACTCAATGATAGCTTGAAAGATAAAGAAAGAAATCAAAGACTTTTTAAAATTTAATGAAAATGAAGGCACAGCATACCCTAATTTATGGGACACAATGAAAGTGGTGCTAAGAGGAAAATTCATAGCCCTGAGTGCCTCCAAAAAGAAACGGGAGAGAGCATACACTAGCAGCTTAATGGCACACCTGAAAGCCCTGGAACAAAAAGAAGCAAATACACCAAAGAGAAGTAGAAGGCAGGAAATCATCAAACTCAGGGCTGAAATCAATCAAGTAGAAACAAATAAAACCATACAAAGAATCAACAAAACGAGGAGTTGGTTCTTTGAGAAAATCAACAAGATAGATAAGCCCTTAGCCAAACTAGCCAGAGAGCACAGAGACAGTATCCAAATTAACAAAATCAGAAATGAAAAGGGAGATATAACAACAGAAACTGAGGAAATTCAAAAAATCATCAGATCCTACTACAAAAACCTGTATTCAACACAACTAGAAAATCTGGAAGAAATGGACCATTTCCTAGACAGATACCAAATATCAAAATTAAATAAGGATCAAATAGAACATCTAGACCGTCCTATAACCCTTGAAGAAATAGAAGTTGTCATTGGAAGTCTTCCAACCAAAAAAAGCACAGGTTCAGATGGTTTTAGGGCAGAATTCTATCAGACCTTCAAAGAAGACCTAACACCAAGACTCTTCAAACTATTCCATAAAATAGAAACAGAAGGAACACTACCCAACTCGTTCTATGAAGCCACAATTATGCTGATACCAAAATCACACAAAGATCGGACAAAGAAAGAGAATCTCAGGCCAATTTCTCTTATGAATATTGATGCAAAAATACTCAATAAAATTCTTGCCAACCGAACCCAAGAACACATCAAAATGATCATTCACCAGGATCAAGTAGGCTTCATCCCAGGGATGCAGGGATGGTTCAATATAAGGAAGTCCATCAATGTAATCCACTACATAAACAATCTCAAAGAAAAAAACCACATGGTCATTTCATTAGATGCTGAGAAAGCATTTGACAAAATTCAGCATCCTTTCATGCTAAAGGTCTTGGAAAGATCAGGAATTCGAGGCCCATATCTAAACATAGTAAAAGAAATTTACAGCAAACTGGTAGCCAATATCAATCTAAATGGAGAGAAACTTGAAGAAATCCCACTAAAATCAGGGACTAGACAAGGCTGCCCTATCTCTCCATATCTTTTCAATATAGTACTTGAAGTTCTAGCTAGAGCAATTAGACAACAAAAGGAGGTCAAAGGGATACAAATTGGAAAGGAAGATGTCAAACTATCACTATTTGCAGACTATATGATAGTATACTTAAGCAACCCAAAGCACTCCACCAGAGAACTCCTACAGCTGATAAACAACTTCAGCAAAGTGGCTGGATATAAAATCAGCTCAAGCAAATCAGTAGCCTTCCTATACTCAAAGGAAAAGCAGGCTGAGAAAGAAGTAAGTGAAATGATACCCTTGATGATAGCCACAAACAATATAGAGTATCTTGGTGTGACTCTAACCAAACAAGTGAAAGATCTGTATGACAAGAACTTCAAGTCTCTGAAGAAAGAAATTGAAGAAGACCTCAGAAGATGGAAAAATCTGCCATGCTCATGGATTGGCAGGATTAATATAGTAAAAATGACCATCTGGCCAAAAGCAATATACAGATTCAATGCAATCCCCATCAAAATCCCAACTCAATTCTTCATAGAGTTAGAAAGAGCAATTCAAAAATTCATGTGGACTAACAGAAAACCCAGGATAGCTAAAACTATTCTCATGAGTAAAAGAACTTCTTTGGGAATCAGTATCCCAGACCTCAAGCTGTACTACAGAACAATAGTGTTAAAAACTACTTGGTATTGTTACAGTGACAGGCCTGTAGATCAATGGAACAGAATTGAAGACCCAGAAATGAATCCACACTCCTATGGTCACTTGATCTTTGACAAAGGAGCTAAAACCATCCAATGGGAAAAAGATAGCCTTTTCAACAAATTGAGCTGGTTCAACTGGAGGTCAAAATGCAGAAGAATGCAAATCGATCCATTCTTATCTCCTTGTACTAAGCTCAATTCCAAGTGAATCAAGGACCTCCACATAAAACCAGATACACTGAAACTAATAGAAAGGAAACTAGGGAAGAACCTTCAACATATGGGCACAGGGGAAAATTTCCTGAACAGAACACCAATAGCTTATGCTCTAAGATCAAGAATTGACAAATGGGACCTCATAAAATTACAATGTTTCTGTAAGGCAAAGACACTGTCAAAAGGACAAAGCGGCAACCAACAAACTGGGAAAAGATCTTTACCAACCCTACATCCGACAGAGAGCTAATATTCGATATATACAAAGAACTCAAGAAGTTAGACTCCAGAGAGCCAAATAACCCTATTAAAAAATGGGGTACAGAGCTAAACAAAGAGTTCTCACCTGAAGAATATCTAATGGCTGAGAAGCACCTAAAGAGATGTTCATCATCCTTAGTCATTAGGGAAATGCAAATCAAAACAACCCTGAGATTCCATCTCACACGAGTCAGAATGGCTAAGATCAAAAACACAGGAGACAGAAGTTGTTGGTGAGGATGTGGAGAAAGAGGAACACTCCTCCACTGCTGGTGGAATTGCAAGCTGGTACAACCACTCTGGAAAGCAGTCTGGTGGTTCCTCAGAAAACTGGGCATGACACTCCCGGAGGATCTGGCTATACCACTCCTGGGTATATACCCAGAGGCTTTACCTGCATGCAATAAGGACACATGCTCCACTATGTTCATAGCAGCCTTATTTATAATAGCCAGAAGGTGGAAAGAACCCAGATGTCCCTCAACAGAGAAATGGATTCAGAAGATGTTGTATATTTACACAATGGAATACTACTCTGCAATTAAAAACAATGAATTCACAACATTCCTAGGCAAATGGTCATAACTGGAAAATATCATCCTTAGTGAGGTAACCCAATCACAAAAGAACACACATGATATGCAGTCACTGATAAGGGGATATTAACCCAGAATCTCGGAATACCGAAGACACAATTCACATATCAATAGATTTCCAAGAAGATTCAAGGAGAGACCCCTGGTCCTGGAAAGACTGGATGTAGGGGAATACCAGGACAGATAAGTGAGAGGGGGTTGAATTGGGAACAGGGGAATGGAAGAGGGCTTATGGGACTTTCAGGTAGGGAGGAAACAGGAAAGGGGAAATCATTTGGAATGTAAATAAAAAAATATAGAAAAAAAAGACAGGTGATTTGGAATTACCTACCTAGAGGGACCAATGGAAAGAGAATGTGAAAGTATGAAGAAAGACTAGAGGGCTTTATGGGATAGTTTCAAGAAAGCAAATACATGTATTAGAGAACCAATACAAGGAAGGAAAGACCAAGTAAGAAGGGTTGGGAAAGTTATTTGAAAAAACAGAGTGGTGGTAAACTTTCAAGATGAAGTAAACAACTAGATTCAAGAAGGCTAATAGACTCCAAAGAATAACACAACCCAAGAATTTATGAGGAAACATTGTAGTTGTACTAC
The DNA here is from genome assembly GCA_036184795.1 of Tokudaia tokunoshimensis. Taxonomy (NCBI): domain Eukaryota; kingdom Metazoa; phylum Chordata; class Mammalia; order Rodentia; family Muridae; genus Tokudaia; species Tokudaia tokunoshimensis. The sequence goes on along the minus strand of BTHU01000004.1, from coordinate 31,781,389 downwards.
CAAAAATCAAAGAGAAATTTAAAAAAAAATAAGAAAAAATTATTAGTTGCACATAAACAAACTTCTCTCCAAGCTGAAAACATAACGTATAGATTTAATATGCTATTTTAAAGCATCAGAAGAAAAACTGGCAAAGAAGAATGTGAAACTTGACAAACTAACCTTCAAAGATGATGGGGAAAAATAAAGAAAAATAAGGGTTGAGATAAAACTTGACTTTCCTTATAAGAAATGCTAAAAGAAGAACCTCAATCTAAAACAAAAGGATGTTAAACAAAATGGAGGACATGAAAGCAGGCAGTTTGCTGTCAGTGTAAATATATAACTCCATACAGAGTACTGTTATGATGCAATGGCAGGGCATAAGTCACTTCTAATTGTGGTATAGAAATTAAGGAAGTTAGAATATACAGCTTCAAATAAATATTATTTTAGATGTATGAATAATGTAAAAGTAAATCTATAAGGTATTTTCTATACAATTAAGTTGAATTCTTGTCAGTTTTATCTAGCTTAACTGCAAAAACAGAGGAGTCATGAAATTAAGAAGGAAAGAGAAGATACTTTAAACTGATGTCAGAACAACAAAACAACTAAGAAATACAATATAATACTTTGTGCTAACAAGTTAGATAACCTAAAAGCATAGAGCCTATCAAGACTGAGCAGTGAAGAAATAGAAAATCAGACCAACATATCAGTAATGCAATTATCTTAGTTATTTTTTCTGTTGCTATGGAAAAGACGACTTAAAGAATAAAGGCTTTATTCTTGCCCACATTTCATTGGTATAGTCCACTCTATCAGAGAACACATGGCATCAAGAGCATGAGGCATCATAGCGTCCATCCACAATAAGGAAGCAGAGAGGAATAAATCTCATGATAGTGTTTCTCAGGCTTTCTCCATTTTATACACTTCAGAATCTCTACCCAGGGAATGGTCCCACACAGATTGGGTCATTATGGTAATCCTGGACAACCATACCCAGAGGTTAACCAGTCCTAGATACTTCCTACAGGCGTGCCTGGAACCTTGTCTACTACATGATTCTAGATTCTGACAAGTTGATCATTGACATGAATCATCACAATGATGTACTAATTATTAGAAATGAAAATATAAGAACCAGAAGTCTTTAGTAATGGATTATAATAAACATTTAATACAAAGATTTCTCTGTAGAGGAATTTTAATCCAGCAACATAGCTGCTCTGGCAAGGGATTACATCCAAGATGCAGACCATACCCTTAGTACATACCTTTGATCCCTCTGGCTAAGTATAGACATGACTTTAGTACACATCTTTAATACCAAACAATGGCATCTAATTGAGGGGCAGACAAAGTGACAAATCAGAGAAAGATTTGACAGAATGAGTCAGAGATAGGTTAGGCCCAGCTCTCATGAGAATAGATAGGAAAGAAAGACTACTTAAAAGCAATGAGGGAGAAAGGACAGTACAGTGGAGTTCAATTTAGAGGTTCAGTTAGGAGCAGATAAGTTCAGTGCAGTCCAGTTGAGTGCAGTTGAGCTCAGTTCAGAACAGAGCAGTTCAGTTTGTGGAGTTCAGTGTCAGTTTTTCCAAGCAGCGCAATTCATTCAGAATCTGAGAGAATCCAGATTGAATCAGTCAACTTGGAGAGACGTTTGAGTCAGATAAGCTGATATGAACTAGTCAGCCAGCATTCCGGGAGAACTAGAAAGCGTGAGGGAATGGAAAAATTCTTGGTTATTTGGGTATGACTCTCATCTCATCACTTCATCTGAGGAAATAGAAACGGCATTTACATTTCTCCATTTCCAAAGTTCTTTTTATGAGACAAGCATAAAAATGCCAACACCAGAAAAATGTAGTCTACAAGAAAATAATAGAGCAATATATATCCCTGATAAATACAAAGGCAAAAATGGCTAATGAAATTGAAATGGATTAAGTGCAACAACATATGAAGGATGACCATATGCTATAACCAAGTTAAATTATCCCTGGGATACATGGAGGGATCAACATAAAAAAAATAAGTTACTGTGCTAGCCCATATCAACCAAATGATGTTATAAGGATTGACTGAAGAAAATCAACACAATCAATATTTTTATTACAGTAATATCCAACATATTAGGAATGAAAAGCAGGCTGGAGAGATCGCTCAGTGGGTAAGAGCACCTGACTGCTCTTCCAAAGGTCCTGAGTTCAAATCCCAGCACCCACATGGTGGCTCACAACCATCTGTAAAGTGATCTGACGCTCTCTTCTGGAGTGTCTGAAGATAGCTACAGTGTCCTTACATAAATAAATAAATCTTTAAAAAAAAAAAAAGAAAAGAAATTGCCTTGGTATTTTGGGCTGGAGAGATGGCTCAGTGGTTAAGAGCACTGACTGCTCTTCCAAAGGTCCTGAGTTCAAATCCCAGCAACCACATGGTAGCTCACAACCATCCATAATGAGATCTGATGCCCTCTTCTGGGGTGTCTGAAGATAGCTACAATGTACTCACATACAATAAATAAATAAGTCTTAAAAACATGAAAAAAAAGGAATGAAAAGCAAATATTTCAATTAATAAAGCCATAAATGAGAATTCCACAGGTAGCATCATGCTAAATGGTAAGGAATGAGACAAAGTTGCTATCATCTCTTACTAGAGTTGTACTGAACCTTTTGGGGTGTGGATTGGATCCCACAATTAGCTCCAAGAATCTGGCAGACCTGACAAAATCATGGGAAGCTCAAAGAAAAGATTTGTACTCTACTGCCAGCAAACCACTGAACCATCTTCCTCAAGAAGCATCTAAGGTGAGTCTGGACTTTTACCAAACTATTCAGTTTGGTTCTTACCATCATTATCCTCCAAAGGCATCTGGGTGATGAAGAAAATGTTCGCAAACTAAACCTGAGTTCTAACCTCAGGATGTCCTTCTCCAATCTTCGTTTTTCTCTCCTTTCTTCCACTAGCCTTAGCACAGGTCGCTTTCCTTACAGTCATCACTCTTTAGTAGCCTAGATTTTCTGTTTTGCTTTGGCTAGTTAGTTATCTAACAAGTATTTACCTGTTTAACAATTTTTTAAAAAAATAAGTTCTGTCTTGTGAACCAATGTGAATGGGTATTACTTTTCTGTCCCCTGATGAGACCCAGACTACTAAAACATTTTAAAAATTGAACATAACAAAAAAAAATTCCACTACCATCTATTAGAATAAAAATAAGAGCAGGTCCCAAGTCCTCTGGTATTCATTGTCTTTTTGCATATTCCTCTATAATTTTCCTTGACCCTTGGATATGTGTGTGTGTGTGTGTGTAGCAAATGTGTTAATTAATTCTAGAAACCCTATTATCACTTTTATTCTATGCATTTGGTCAGTCTTGAAGCTGTGCAAAATGGTCTTCACTTGTCACAAGAAGAAGCGTTTTTGATAACAGAAGAGAGCTACAATTCCATGTGAGTATAAAGATTAAGTATTGAGAATACAGTTAGGAATTATGTTGGTTTAGGAAAATGGCCGTAGTAGGTTCTCCTGTATGGCCTATGACCACTCCAGCCACAGGTAGTTGGCTAGATTTTCCTGCTGAACAGTTCTTGGGAGAGTCCAATGAGAGAGCTGTCAGTTACCTTGAAATCCTAAGTGCCAATTCAATATCATTGGAGATCTCTGTCAGGTCAGTAATTTTTGTGGATTACAAACTTTACAGCTGGATAAGACTATTGATTTCCTGTTTCCCTTAGCAGCTTGCATAGCACATTAAGATACTATGAGAGCTAGTCCTCAGGGTAGGGGGGAGAGGGGAAGGCTTCCAGGTTAGTTCCAGCTTAATTCCTCCAAGTCTTATTTCCAAAGTGTGTGTTATCTTCAGCAATGTGATTTTCCTTTCAAGTTCTGGAAGGCAACCAAGAGCAACAGTAAGAGGTTATATTAGTTTGGAAGTCTCTTCAAAATCACAGAAAACTAGAAAGTGTTTTCCTTTGTTTCTTTAGCCAAAGCAGAACTTATTTCAAAGTAGAGATCACATGAAAATGTGATAATTTAAATGATAAAGTAGAACTTGCCTTACATAAATATCTGGTGATTAACTAGAATTCTCCAGCCTCAAATCATCCTTGAGAACCCATGAAGAGATGTTAGTAAAATATTATCAATACTTACCAGAAATGAGAAGTGACTGTTCCCATGGTCTACTCGTGCACACAGTAATGTGGTATTCTTGGAAAGCCATCTGCTAAACATGGTTGTCTATTTCCTGGCAATAACATAATGCAAAGTTGTTCCTAAAGAATTTCAGCTGATTGAAATGGGATACCTTTCTCATTTGTATTTAAATGGTATAGTAAAATGAAAATTAAGAGAAGGCAAACCAAAGAAGAAGTGATAAGTAGACATTTCACAGCAGAGAGATGAAAAGAGGAGCCAGAATGCAATGACAACTTTAAATGGTCATAAAATTGGAATCTTAAGCAACGAAATATTCAAGTTGCTGACCACCTCATTATAACAATTGGAAATTGCAAGAAAACTTGTGAGGATCATTTAAGTACCTTTATCTTGCCTGAGGTCAGTTTGGACAATCAGTAATTGCTCTCCTTTCCATGTTTGTCTTAGTTTCCTAGTGTCCCACTGATCTATTGATTCTGCCCCACAGGCCACTGAGATCACTTTGCAATGAAGAACACGCTGAGATAGGCTTTGTTTCCTTAACTGACCAGCACCAGGATGTTTTCCTGGAAAGTCAGGTTTCTAGGTACTTGAGGTTTCCCCATGGTAGTCGCTAATTATCCAATAAGAAGTTTTATATTTCTAGAAGAATCACCTCCAATCCACAGAGTCCCTGCAATGCTCTTGTGAATCAAACTTGAAAAAAGCTTTGTCACACAGCAGGACCTGTCTGAATGTTGACCAAAAATAGAAAACCTTTCAAAAGACTAGCTGTAACTGGTGAAAGACATGAAAGTATTAGGATTATTCACAATCTGTTTCCTTCCTTTTAGATTAAGGATACCCTTGTGGCCGAAATCTATTGCAAATCCTAGTTCCCCTAACATTTTAGAGGTTACAAGAAGAATCTGGAGTAAAACGCAGATGTTTTCACATGCCTCTGTTGTATCTGAAAACTTAGACACAGACAGCTTTCTAAAGCACTAATCATCAATTCTAATGAAGTCTTGGATCAGAAAAGCAGGCACCAACCTTTTCAGAAATTGTGTTTCATGATTTAGTACTAATGTCAGTCATGTTAAATCACGTCTTGTTGTCTTGTTTTGTACTTTTCTGCTAGTCATAGATCCTTTTAAAAGACATATGTAAAGGAATTTTAAATCCGTCTATTCCTGTTTTCACAGTTAGCACAACTCATGGTAAAGAATGAGTATCTCTAAGGAGGTTGTGTTAAGTCTGCAACTAACAATTTCAGCTAGTTTTGCAGAAACTCATTTTAAAAGATAGTGTTTCATAGCTAATTCTTAGAAATTGAGGTAATTTCTTGTCGTCTTCTAATTTTCATGGTAGTTTTTTGCGATGGTGAGATTAGCCTTGGCAAACAGAAGCTTGGCTTCCCTTGGTTCAGCATCAAATATGGTAGTCTCTGGAGGACTCGAGAGCCTTCCTCAGGCAGCACCCATGCTCTTTCTACCTGGAAAGATGTAGTCTTTGGTTAAGAACATTCAAGTTATGCTATATATAGTACAGGTTGCAGTGTATGAGGTTACAAGAAGAGGGTCTTATATGGAAGATGACAGTCCATAGTTGATTCACACTCTATTTTTATCAGAGATTTCTCCAGATTTTATCAAAACCACACAATATTTTTTTTTACCTGCTCAGAGAAATGGTCCCACCATGTGATTATTCCTGTTTTCCTTTTAAGTCACAGGAATACTTCCCTCCTAAGGATGCTGGAATGGTGATTTGAATATATGTTGAGGGAGGTTTCAAAGAGGGTTAGGGAGAAGAATAAATTGGCTTCATATATATCAAAACTATGCTTCTTATTTTTTTGTGTGAGCAAAAAAAATAGTATTAGTAAAAAGGATGTCAGAAACCCACAGATAAAACATTCTTATGTCCCTATCATATGAACTTGCCCTTCAGACCACTGTTAAATTGATGTGCTGTATTTTTCTTTACAGAGATACAATCATACTGGAATGGAGTCCTTTCTATACTTGATACTCCAAAGTAAACTCTTTTTCCTTTCGGATATTAGAGATTTACATCACTATTTTCATGGCTAAAGACTATCCCACTAATTGATTCTCATGATTTCAGGAGTATAACATCTTTCAGTTTTTATTGTCATAAGTAAGATGGGGCAATCAGCATTGCATGTATATATTAATTTGATTTCCGTTGCTTTGGTAAACAACATGCCCAAAAGCAACTTAAGGAGAAAAGGAGTTTATTTCATCTTACTGTTCTAAGAAACAGTCCGTCCCATTGAAAGAAATCATGATAGGAAATCAAGTAAAAGGGTAAGGAGTCATGGAGCAAAGCTGCTTAGTGGTTTGCTCTTCATGACTTATAAACTTGCTTTAGTATAGCACCCAGGACCACCTGCCTCAGAGCTACACTGCTCATGATGGGCTGTGCCCTCCCATAGCAATCATTAAGAAATGCAAGCCCATCATTATGCCTACAAATCAGTATGATTAAGGTAATTCCTCAACTGGGAGTCCTTCTTCTCAGATGTCTCTGCTTTATATCGTTGAGAAAAAAATAGTCAGAAAAAATATATTTTGATGTATTTGTTAATGTTTTTTCTGCAAGCTAAAGTCTTAGGTGTGAAACTAAAAAATTGAAAGCGATATATGATTTTAAGTATTTAAGTGTTTCTGGTAGAAATTCATTGAAACTTATGAGATTCTTGAGAGGTAACTGCACAACAAAACATTCACATGTCATCAGTGTTGTGTTCCATGGGTCATAACAATTCATAATACTTATCATTTGTATCTTACTAACTTCGTCTTCCTTTAAGGCTGATACTAACGCCAACACTGAAATCATTCTTATTATCCTTTTATTCCTGTTTTAGTGAGAACTTGTTTTGTTTTAAAGTCAGTAATAGCTATTAGATTGTTTTGCATTTTGTTTCTGCTATGTATTCATCAATATTTTCCCTACTGAGCCTTAGTATAATGAATTATTGATTTCTCAATATTGATCTACTCTATATATCTATTTTAATAAATCATATATATATATTCTTCATTATACTGATAAATTTGTCTGGGTAAATAATTAGATTTTGCTAATTTTGATGAAGGAGAATGATCAACTCTTAGATTTTATTATTCAGAGTAAATTTCTCATACGAATTCTGAAATTTATGACTTTATGAGATAACTTTGGAGAGTGTTTTGTGACCCATGAAAGAAATAGTTAGCAATTCTACTAATATATGTTTGCATGTGTGAACAGTATGAAAATTAAAGTCAGTGACAATGTTAGATAGGCCACTATAAATATTTCTAATTATACTAGGACACTTTCAAAAACTGAATCATCTTTCTCACATTCAATAATACTTATTTGTAAATTTCCTACTTTTTATCAAAAGGTTCCCATTAGGTAATATTTGATTTTTGAATCCTATCTCGTTTCCTATCTCTTTAAATAACCGGTATAACCTGTAAAAGATGAAAATATTCCAATTCTTCATAAATTTAAAATAAAATGAAAATGATTGAATCAAGCCAAAAAACAAAACATTACATAGCCTATTTATTGATGACATTAAATTCTAGGCGAGGATGAAAAGAAAATATAATTCAAGGAAGGAAGCTCCTGGTGTGAAGATGTCTCTACTCTGAAGCTCAAGGTTATCATTGCATTGATTTTTAAGTAGTTACCTGGGGACATTATATTACAAACTAGGGCAGGATTGTGAGATGATGGGCCACCAAGGGCCCACCATGAGGAAGAAAACCTATTACATTGGTGATTCAATTTAAGAGATGATTCACTGATTAAATAGTGAGCCAAAGAAAATTATTATTCTCAACTCTGAAAGAATCTTAGCTATAACCACCAGGCACCTATGTTAGTGACCTCATGCATCTGTGTTTACACATCTATGCCTGATTGGAGCTGGCCCAAAGATGAAACTCTCTTGCAAAAAATTATTATGTTCATCTGTCTGCATATCTTTAAAGTATTGGCTGTTAAGTATGTATCTTAAAAGTTCTCTTTTATTCTAATATGTATTCAGGTTTGTAGGCTGATGTTGATTGAGGCTGGAGAGATGGCAGTTTGAAGTAAAATGGGTGTTATTTTATAGAAATATAGCACTGCAAATGTTAAAGATAGACAATCAAATGGGTAAGATTACTTTTTTTGAAGAGCTTTAAAGTCTTAAAAAATTATTTAGTCCTTAAACTTCTCCATCTTAAAACAGATTTGACTTTAAGAAAGCAAACTGAAGTTCCTTGTAGTACATCTCAGGAGCATGAATAAGGACAGCTTTTGGTGGTGTCTTGGTAACTACTGGCTAGTGAGAAAACTGGAAATTAACTTTTGTGGAAACTTATAATTCTAGGTCAAATAATTAGTACAGAGAGGATTACCTTAAGTTGATCCTGATGTTCACTTGAAAATGATCTTTTAGTCTCTACCATTGAGTAAACAAAAGATTGGTATTTTTATGCAAGAAAAAAATGCAGCAGCCAGGTGGTGGTGGCGCACGCCTTTAATCCCAGCACTTGGGAGGCAGAGGCAGGAGGATTTCTGAGTTCGAGGTCAGCCTGGTCTACAAAGTGAGTTCCAGGACAGCCAGGGCTACACAGAGAAACCCTGTCCCAAAAAACCATAAAAAAAAAAGAAAAGGAAAAAAATGCAGCACTTTTCTATGTACTAAGTCAGACACACATGACACATTCAATTAAATGAAAAAGTAGAAAAGCAGAAGAAATTTCCTCTTTCCAGAATGGAATCCTCACGAACTCAGTTGTTCCTCAGCAGTTTCCATGTGTTCCAGCAGCTCTTAAATTAATTCTCGGGATAACCTTGTTAAGGAAAAAAAAAACCAAAAACATTGAAAATACAGCATCTTGAAACATAAAAGGTACCAAGGGAGGGGAATTTCCCAAGAGGACTCTGTCTTCTGTGCCTCAGCTGGAGAATATCAGCTGATTTACTTCACAGATTACATTTTAGAAGCATTTTTAAAAATTAATTTCTATTTTATTGTATCTAGTTGGGCACTATAAATAACACATTCAGACAGAAATAAAGGAAAGCAAAGTCAACACAGAGGCTCTGAGGTCTGGCAAAGGTTGCTGTCTATATTGTTCTCATGGAAGAATTTAACAATGAAGTATGAACCATACTATCAATATGACATGCACTCTCATCCAGTAACTATTTTTCTAATGAGGAGAAAGAAGGTATGATTAGGATTGTCTTATTGGGAAGTCTCATAGGATTGTATGGAAATAAGTTCTTTAGGATTATCTAGTCTACTCTATAATACAGAAATTAGTAGTAGGATTCAGTCTGAATTTTGGAAAGTAGCTGGATGGATCTCTAAAAACACAGAAGAAATGCATTAGTTAAAACGACTAAGAAGTTTTAGTCCATCCCAGCCATCTGCCTTTTGGATTAGTGTTTGTTTACTTTGCACTGACCTTGGTGATAGAATAAAGATCTGATCTGATGCCAGACCTCCTGGTAAGTGATGTCTTCCTCCAACGTTGTTTCATCAGTGGTTTTAGTTACCTCCAAACTGATTTCAAAAAGTTATGATATCAAAGTATTATCAAGAGTTCCTTTCCTGCCGCAGAGTCCAAAAGATGTTCTGGGGACTCACAAAGACTTGGAGCAGAAAACAGAGGATCATCTGAGATGTGGATAAACTGGATGGGATGGCAGAACTCAGCACTGCTGCTATGACTGTCAGGAGGACCACTTGCAGATTCCATCAGCTTTACCCACACCCTGAGCTTTGAGCTTTGGTGGAAATAAAGGTGGATGCTTCTCAGAACCAAGCTTCCAAACGACTTGAGTAATGTTTGTGAATGCCGAAAAGTGCCCATCAGCCTGGAAAATCATTATGGTTCTTAGTTGTTTAATGTTAAGACTTACATATCTCTGTTTAACATCTCGACATCATTGCAATTAAAACAATTCATGGGTAAGTACAAGTTTCAGAAAAAATGAAGAGTTACAGATTGAAATCCATCATATTTATCACATTAGGAGGTAGAACCTTATTGTGCTATTTTTTGTATAAGTAGAACACTCACTAGTTACATTAGTTATTTTTTGTTAAGGGGAAATACTGCCCATTAGCTATTTTCTTTTCCTTCTATAGGTAACTAAATGTATACTTTGCAAGGTGTTTGGTTTCTTTCATGGGGAAAGAAAAAAGTCTAAAAGTCATTGATAAAGTTTTGAGCTATGTGACTGAGATAATTTACTTCAGTCATAATCAGCTTAATTCACGTTATATGAAAACCTTTTCTGTTTTTCCTTTGCTATTTCTCTGAAGCTACTTTCCCACAATTAGAGGTATCAATTTTTTGGATGAATTTTAACCCTCTGTTCTTTAGGGGAAACAAACTGTAAACATAGCCAGCAACTGCAGCTGGATTTTTGAAAAGTTTTAACTGATGTTCTTTTTTAACCTATGAAAACTGTCAGCTTAAATAAGTCCATACTTGCTTGCTTCAGAGGGGATTCAAGATGAAAAACAATTTTTAAGTGATTTTTCTGATTTAGAAGCTGAGGCTCTTAGAACAATGGAAGCAGTTTTGAAGAATGGGAAGTATTTGAAAAACATGTGATTAATTATAAGAGATTCTTCTTGATCCAAATTCAGAAGAATGGGGAATAGGTGTTAAGCTTGAGAGACTCAAGACAACTTTAGATACACTGGAGGGTTCCTCACAATAGAGCCTGCTGGAATGTGAGGGAGAATCAGAGCTCCAGAAGTACTTGGGAATCCAAGAACCCATAGAAGTACAATTTGGTCCTCTCCTGGAACTAGAAAGAAGGCAAGGTCTCCATATACAATTAGCCATGTGACTGCTCAGGCAAAGCCACGGACTTATTCAGACTGCCACGAAGTCTGTGGAATTGTTTCATGCAGCAGGCAGAACACTAAAGGAATATGAGGATCCATGTCTTACCAAAAAATAAGATAACAAGGACCTTCAAAAACTATTGAAAGCTAAATGGAGTAATGGTTTCCTGTGTGAATAGCAAGAGATGGTGGATACCTAAGACCAGATACAAACTTAACTTCTTGAGGTGATCACACTATTATGATCTCAGGAGCTTGAATATAAATCTAGGGCCAGCAAAAGCCTAAGATAAATATGAATCTGTACTAGAAGTATACAAGTGTTTTCTTGTGTATTATAGGTTAAATCTAATAAGGGATCAGTAGTGGTAATTGGCTACACTGCTTTGGATTCTGGCAGGTCCCATGTGCACACCTACCCAAGAGTTATCTGGATTTGCTAGTGGAACACCACACACACACACACACACACACACACACACACACACACACACACACACACACACACCAGTTAATTTTAAGATGCTTTGGTTAGTTCAAAGGCTGGACAATTCTAATCCTCCCCACAGCTAGCACACATTTCCCTCCTGTAATCCTGGTTTAACATACTCTAATTCTATATTTTATCTTTGTTGCCCTGGCTCCTTCTGGGCGGCTCCCTAGTCTTTGTTGCCCAAGAGGCTTCTGAGCAGCCCTTTGGGGGCCTTATTCCGTCTCATCTACATTTCAGATGATTTTCCTTCTGCAGCTCTAAATCTGATCCATCTCCCTCCAAATCATGGCAATTCTTTGTCTCCTTTTCCCAGTTCCTAGCCTGCACAAATCTAAAGGTCCCGCTCTGTCCACCTCTGCCAGACCATTGGCTGTATGGCAATTCTTTATTACCAATCAGAGCGAGCTGGGAACTGGCTTCCTTTAGCCTGTGTTTGGAACACTGCAAACAGGTTTTTTGGATAACGCAATTAGCAAAAGAATACTAGTCGCTACAGGGAAAGAATAATTATCATTAGCTTGGATTTATTCAGTTTTTAATCTAGACTTCATTCCTATGTGTAGTATCTTCTTGGACTTACATAAATCTCACCACGAGAGTGGAGCAAGTAGCATCACCCAGGGAAGTGATGTCATGTAATGGCTAAGAGGGTGGCTTTAGTTTTCCAGCCGGATGGAATTTGAAGCCCAGCTTGTCATTTAATATTAAAAAAAACTTGTAATGGATACTGTGATGTGGTAAAGTAGTAGCAAGGTGTCAAAAATATCATCTTATAGCAGAGTTCATATAACTAATATATTTGAGGCAAAAACTCTAATCCAATTTAAATCCTATTCACATAAAAACAAGTGTGACTATGGAATTCATTATTTTATGATAGAGATAAAAACTTAGGATAAAATGAAGACAATGCATGATTATACCAGGATAACAAGCTCATGACATGTCTAACAGTTACTCTAACTCTATATAACCTAAAGCACAGAGATTATATCCATTTTAGCAACTGACTTTGTCTGCTGTCATCCTTCTGATCCTGAATATGTCTTTATTATGGATGATGGCTTGCTGGAATAGTCTTCCTATGCACGATATGGTTTGGGCAGACCCTAGTTTCTGGGAAGACTCCATCACCAATTATTCATATGATCACAGCCAAATCCAGAAATTCTGAGTCTTAGGATAGTGTATGTATCAGTTGCCCCTTCAGCGACACTCATTCTATTGCATTTTGTTCACCTCACTCTATGCCTTTAGTGTTGTCGGCAATGCTATTTTCCCAGATCTCAGGGCACAATCTTCATCTCCTGAGTCCCTGAATTTTTCTCGGAGCCCACCATCCATCTGGTCTTCAGCTTTACCTGCTATGGAACATCAGCCTTAATGTTCACTTATCATCTACTAGCTTCTAAGCATATTATTAAAATTTCCTAAAATATGGGCACTTCTATATAGATGGGAATGCTTTAATACTTTATCCTTTTTAATAATCAAGCCAAAGAAACTGCAGCTATCAAACTCTGGTGCAATCTCCTTTATTGGATGTGATAACGTTGCTGGGTAGCTCTCAGTGTTCATGTGGGGATTAATGCATGAAAATGCCATTTTGCATAACAATAATGTCAAAAACATAACTCCAGAAAGGTCCATCGTAGTTATAAAATTCAAGCAGAGGATTGATACATTATCTTTTAAGAATCCCGAAAATGCTTTGTGATTTTGCATTGTATAATATCTCTGACAAGATAGGAGAAGAAAGTATTCAGTTTAAGTACACAGGTGCAATCTGATCCCAGAGCTCTGCTTCTGAACTCCTGCTTGTTTTAGGTAAAGGTCACCAAGAAATGCTCCTTCTGAAACTTCAGATATTAGAAGAAAATATGGCAATATTGGGGTGAGTGACCTTTGTGCTGATCACTCTGTCAAGAATCCATAAATATGGGCACATGAGAAGAGACTTCTGTATTCACACATTTCCAGGACAAAATTCAGTGTTTGGAATTCTTGTCAGCTCTATTTTATTTGACAAATGCAGGCTCCAGGACATCAATATTTAAAGCCCTTGATATCATATTGTCTTGATAGTAAGTAAAAACACTGCCCTCTCTTCCATTCAGCCACGGGAATATTTGAAAGGCAATGGTCCCACATACTGATGGGGTTAAAAATCTTAATTCCTCACTCCTCACCAACCTTTGTTTTGTACAGCTGTTTATCATGGAACACCATTTGAAAGTTAATAATAACATAATTTAGAGCAATATTTGCATTTTTCTCAATAGCCGTGAGAAAACACTGGGTTGAATAATGAGATAAAGATGAACATCCAAGTCGTAACAGGACATTAATCAACATATTAAGTATGTGGGCAAACTTATTTGAGACTATTATAGCTTAATTTGTCTCAAAATCATTATTTTTTGTGTACTATATGATGTACTTTAAAATGCGTGTTGAGCTGGTCATAAGTAAGCATTAGCTTGCAACAGAATAGAGGCTACTCCTTATCATTTCATGACTTATCGCTTTTTTATAGCACACAGTATAAAATCGATATTCCAGAAACTTTGACATTTCTCAGCTGTGTTCAGACAAAGCTGAATTAGTTATACAATCTCTCCACCAAACTTCTGTTTTAGAAACAGAAACTGTGTATTTTTATAATCATGTGTGCCAATGTGTACTTACAATTCATTGTTGCTTTAAAATATTTCACAATGAATGCTTAAATCCCACTGCAATTCCAATAAATAACAATAGTTTTTTAACTCATGAGCCTTTGAACAGTTGTAGATGACAGAAATTCAGTGTCAAATGGTAGACCTTCACATACGAAACTTTCGGTCTTTGGATACCGAAAGTCATCCAAAGAATTCAGCTGCACTCCTCAATAACTCTCAGGAATCACTCTCAACAGCACTCCCAACGTACACATTTTTATTCCTTCATTCACTCACTCATTCACTTCAATACTGATTTTCTTCCGGATTTTTTAATTTCTGTGTATTATTGTGTTCCCGAAGGTTTTCTTCTTCGCATCAATCTTGCTGAATTTTTTCACAATGTCTTCCGGCATCTTCACATCCATTCTTTAATGGCAGAGAATGCACTAAGACACATCCAGGGTATAGTGCCACTTAGTACCTGGTTAATATTTACAACCCATCTTCCTCTCTGTGACTTCTTCCCCATGGATCTCACTGCTTCTTCACACTGCCCTCTCCTCTCCTCCCATGCCTCGCATGGCATTTTGAAAACACCACACATTTTCTTCAAAATTATTATGAGCAAAATCTGATATTCAGCTCTTACTACCAGGCTTATCAATTAAGAATAAATGAGTGAAAACGTTGACAAATCCCAGGAATTGCTCTGGGATTTGGAAACCAAGAAGAAAACATATCAGAATAGCTCCCTGGGAAAACTGATGGCAAGGGCACACAATAGCAAGTGTGCACAGAGAAAGTAAAGTCCTTTGCATTTTGAAGAAAAGATTTTCAAGTCAGTGAACTTGGACAGGGAGCATGGGGAAAAGAAAGACTTTTTAGCAAAAGAATCCAGGCAGAGGAAAACATCCATGAAGAGACCCTGGGATCGTATTCAGGAAATAACTGCAGCTGCGATGTGGTAAAAATGAAGTATAAGCACAGAAGGATGTGAAGTCACTGATCCCATAGGATGTTGCTTTCGTCCTGGGGAAACTGGAAAACTCTTGACCAGGTCTCAGGCTGAGCAGCGGTATGATTTCATTGCTCCAGAATACCAGGGAACAAAAAGGGATGTTTGAAAATTGAGAGTGCTTAAGTGTGTCAAGTTAAGGCTGCTGGTTGGTGAATGAAATGAGAACATGTAAGCAGGAAATAGGGAACCCATTACAACTAGTAAGTAGGGAAGAGGATTTGAAGGAAACAACTGCTTCTAATTTGCTTGCTGCTATGGGGGTAAATGCTGCAACCAAAGCCAGCATGGGTTGGGGGAAATGTTTGACTTAAATCTTACAGTTCATCCTCCAGGGAAAGCTAAGGCAGGAAGCTGGAGCAGGAAGTAAAGCAGAGAGCCCAGGAGCTTGTCCCCTCTGACTTGCTCTGCTATCTTTTATATGCAGCCCAGAGCCACCCTCCAGGGATGGCACTCCCCACAGTCATCTGGGCACTCCAAAATTTGTTAGCAAGCAAGAAAATAACCAACAGGCCTGTTGTCAAACAGAATCTATTCCTTTACTGAAGTTCCCTCTTTCCAGAGTTGTCTAGGTTTGGGTCACGTTGGGGAAAACTAATGAGTACATTTGAACAGAATGGTGTTAACAACCTGAGAAGTGGAAAGAGTGAATGTGTACATTGATTTGAGGAACTTGCTATTAACAGGGAAAGAAATAGAAATAGATAAAAACAGAGTTGGAGTAAAAGTATTTATAAGATGGAAGACACAAAGACTTATTTCTAATAGATGATATCCAAGGAAAAGAGAGAGTAAACAGATGGAATAGAAAGGAAAGACCAGAGGACTGGTAGCTTACAGGCATAGGAAAGAGTCCAAAGAGCATCATGAGATTAGCCTCGAATGTAGATGGTCCCTCAGCGTGTGTTTCTCTCTCTCTCTCTCTCTCTCTCTCTCTCTCTCTCTCTGTGTGTGTGTGTGTGTGTGTGTGTGTAGGGGTTGGGGTAGAGTGTGTTGTTACAGATGCCATAGGAGAGAAACTGAAGTGATGTTTTCGTTGAAATTCTCTTCTGGTTGGATAATTTTTCTTGGTCAAATAAAATCCAGATCAGATTGTGAAGTGTGAGAATAAAGATTGATGAAACAACACCCAAGATGAGAAAAGATGAAAAGACGCAATGAAGACCAAAAGAGAGAAAAGCAGTTTGAAATAATCTTCCACAAGATTCCAGAGCTGAGAATGCAGCAAGGTTGCCAAGAAATGTGAAGAAATAAACAATTAGATTTAACCAGGGTTAGAGTTCTTGACGACTGACCACACCACCGTGAGAGTAGAAGTGAAGTTGTACTGGTCCTCCCTGTTCTTTCAGCAAAATCTGCCTGGGAGAACTCTTTGGCTTATATCACATTGGAGCTTGAGTGAACAATAAACTTTTATTTTGTTGAGACTGAGATTGGGAGGGTGGTGCTCTTGGTTAGATTAGCTAATGTTGATTATCTGAATACACGCTTGTTAAAACTGCACCTATTTCCTTATGTGGTTTAAACACCAACTTGAAAGATTATTGATGTCTTCCCTAGTTCCTAGTTCATAGTCTGATACCACTTCTACTTTAACATGCGCCATATCTTTCAACCTCTAATTTATAAACTCTGACCTTTCATAGTGTCTCTCACTGTGGCATTTTCCACCATAAATAATTGTTGAATAAATGAATGAGAGGAAATGAGAATGTGTTTCACAAGATTTACACTAATTTATTCTATTTTTTATTTGTAGTTACTTCAGAAGGAAGTATTGGACAAGAAGTATGTCTTTCTTTTCATGCTGAAGTATGTGCAGGTGTTGAGAGACTCTGATGAGCTTGCTTCATACACAATGATATAAAACCATGCTCTCTGAGTCAGGTGATAGGTATTTGTTTGGTTTTTTTTGTTTGTTTGTTTGATTCTTGGCAGTCCACAGTGCTGTATTTCTTCAGTTGGCAATGTCTCTAAGCAATGCACACCTTTGTTGGAGACCTTTGAGTTGACATTTGCCTTTGCCCAAATATGCCACTGAGAACGCAAGACAATGTTTTCAAAAGCAATTCTATTTTTCACATCTGTAGAATACATTCCAATCAATGGGAACTTGTTGACAATGAAGATACAGTTGACTAGGAAGGCTATTCAGGAGCTTTGAGGGTGTGCAGTTAGCCATTCCAGGCTCTGATTAAAATACAATCTTTTTAGATATGCTAAATGTGCTCCTAGGTGACAGAAGATGGAAAAGTTGGACTCTTAAAAATATGTGTTTTCCACCTGCCATACTTTCTCTATAAAATAGTGCATATAGGGACTAAAGAAACAATTCAGTATTGGGGCACTTGCCTAGGGTGCATGGGGCCCTAGGTTTAATCATAGCACTGGCAAAAATAACAGAAATAAAAATAATGCAGTTAGAATCATAAGCTACCAAAAAAAAGGGTATTGTCAAGGTTGTTTAGTTTTCACTTCTCTTTTGCTTCTTACTAAATATTTGCTTCAACTGGCCCCTGGGGTGCTCCAAATTTGAGAGAAATTTTGAGTGGTGGGTAAAACACTTATACTAATGAACACTCAAATCAGAAGAGCCCATTTTTTGTGCATTTCTATTTCTCCTTTTTCTATGCCCTACTCTCTCTGCCTCTGTCCCTTCCCCTTTATCTGTGTCCTTTTTCTTTTGTTAATCACTGATGCACCTTGTCTTGATACTTATCCTGGAAAGTAAATTCATATTTACCCCAGATAGAGAGGGCAATGTCAGACCAAATAAGGAAGCGCATCCAAATCCAGTTCAGTGAAACCCTGAGCTTATTAAGGTTCTTTGCACTTAAGCACTGTGATCCTGAGAAGCCCTGACCCCAGCATAGGTGATGATTCCCCAAACTAACACAGGAGTTCCCCTTCACAAGGAAGGCAACTCTCTACTACCACTAGAGCCTCCTCCTCCTCCTCCTCCTCCTCCTCTCCAAAAGTTCTTTATTGCTTAGAGAAGCTCTGGATGGAGGTGGTTGAGTCTTGTGGACTTCCCTGAGAATTTCATGGCCTTCACTGCTCCTCCATCAGAACTGTCCTACTGGACACTGTGTTAGCTATGCCACCAATATCACACATAAAAGATTCCAAGTGCTTCTGGTTTCAAATACTTTATCCTAGGCTTTCATTTATACTTATCTGAGTATATACATGCCAGGCACCAGCTCATGTTGGTATAATTAGTAAACTCTTCCAGGAGCCTCCATATTTTTGCTCACTCTGGCCATGCTACCACTAGTACTTTTTCAAGGCCAGAGTCTCCACACCATTCTAGACTAAGTACCAAAATTAACATTTAAATATGGAAAGAAGATGCTGATCATCTTCTATATTAAGTTACTTGGATATTTATCAACCTTTACTTTCTATAATTTTTGCTAACAGATATATGTATGTACAACTAAAGTTAATTTGTTTATATAGCCAAAATGCGTGTTTTAAAATACCTCATAGTTCATGTAATACATTTTATAACATTGCTTTACATAAAATGGTTTCCATATTGCATGAATGATGCGTGATATCACTTTGAGATTGGGTATTCAGCAATGCTAATGTCAGAAGTCAGACAAACTAGATATCAAAGCAAGGCTTCACACTTCCGCTGCCTACAAACCTGGCTATGGTTTTATATCTCAGATTACAATAGAAAAGTGATGTTCAGAAGTTGACAAAGTAACCTGGATCTGAGACACAGGGAGGAATAATTCAAATACTTGACATTAGAATCCAAATGTGAAGCAGGAACACATCTTAAAAAGAAACCACCCTCATAAAATTTGTGCTCACTAACTTTTGTAATTTCTTTTCTGTTGACATATACAATGGTGTATGTCTTTAAAAGCATAATAGAAATTATATTGTGTCCTAAAATGATTAGCATATGTTACTAGTGCAAAGTCACGGACTTCATCATGACATTTTCATACAAGCAGACACTGTACCTCAATCATATTACTGTCCTTCTCCCTGCTTTGTCCACTCTACTCATCCGCTGCCCCATCAGCCTATCTGTATAGATCTCATTGGTTTAAATACTTAATAGCCTAGTGTGCTGCTCCACTGAGGTTTGTAGAGCATCTGATTTTGTGATTCTCATTGCAAACTTGTCTTTTCATGTTGCTGTTTCTCTTCCTTTCCAAACTCCTCACTTTTCCATTCAACTCTCCAACTTTTCCATCAAATTTTGAGCATGTTAATATAGATAGCTTCTAGTCTGAGTCTTCTCCAGGTTGGCTTCTAATTTGATTGTTGGAATGTGGTTATTTTTTTCTTGGGTCTGGGTATATGTGTTCCTGATTATATTCCATTTGGTGACAGATATTATATATAAGACATTTTTGGAACAAAGGTAAATGATATTTATGCATACATATGTACATTTCAATCAGCTTTCAGTTCTCTCCGAGAATGTATGCCAAACCAGGAAGTTTCTTTTACATTATTTCCTGTTATTACAACATATTCTGGTTTATCATGAGAACAGCTGGATTATGGTGGACCAGATGGGGCCATGCCCTGTCCACACAGCAGAAACGACTATGGCAGGTGGTATGATTTTTTTCCTGCCACACTGGACCTTCCTAACATTTACTTATTGATACATATTTTCCCTGTAAATAAGTTTTCTGATGAAATTTCTAGAAAACTTCAGGTGTATGACTGAGAAAAGTGATTTTAAGCAGTTGGCATGTGTGCTGAAATTCTTACTCCTCTACTTGCCCAAGTTTCAACTGGATTTCAGGTTGAAGGGGATCATTTTTCTCAAGTCCCCTGAATGTCCCTGACATTCCACCCTGTCTCATACATATATATCTATATCTATATCTATATCTATATCTATATCTATATCTATATCTATATCTATATCTATATCTATATCTGTTATGAGATATATATTAGTAATATATGTAATATATGTGAGATACATATTCGTGAATATTAAATAAACATCGATGAGACATGAGACATTAGCAGAGTGTTATATAGATGAATTCACATTAGATATCTAAGTGTCTTCGACAAGCTTTAGACACAAGATTATGTGAGTAACCTTGCAAGTCAGGATCTATGGAGCTGCGTGGTAGGGGAAAAGACCCTAGGTAAAATAAATCATGTTACCTAAAGGTCGTCTCTGAGCATTCTTAGCAATTGATGTTTGATATATCTGCATGATAAGATAGGTAATTTCTTTCTGTTTTAGTCATGAACAATTAAAAATCCTAATAAGGTCAAAACCATTATTATTAAGATTATGTTACTTCACTCCCAATTTTTATCAATATGGTGCTAACATTGTAGTAAAATGTAAGATTTTTTTTAAATATATAATATTGTAGGTGAGATTGTGGTAGTTTTTCTAAAAGCGAGTCAGGAAAACTATCTTCCAGATGTGTCTTATGCCTGGTAATTCAAAATGGACAGCAAAATAAAATTCTTTGATTTACCTTATTTGAGAAAATGTACCTAAAGTTTCTCCTGCTGAATGTGTATTTCTTTAGAATAATATAAAAGCCAAAGAGTCTTTTGAGTCTGTATTTCACTGAATCTTCAAATATAGGAACTTTGCATAAGAATAGCATAAAAGAAAAGCAGCATCTTCTTTGAGTCAATGTAAAACCTACTAAAATCCAAGCCACAAACACTGAAGTACATGGGCAATCAGAAACAGAGGCAGCAGTTCTACATGAACCGTCCACGTGATCCCCATTACTAATCCTTGCAAATATGCCTATAACATTTGACAGTTTTATTCATTTTTTCTTATTGTACCACCTTTTGACAATTTCAAACTATATTTAATGTATTTTGAGCTTAAACAGTCCCTAAACCATTCCATCCCTGCATTCTTTCATTGAATTGCTTCTTCTGTTGATTGAGTTCATCTCCTACTTTCATGTCTTACCGTTGCTACCTCCTGGGTTTAATTAGGCTACTTGCCTAAACATAGATGGAGTATCATCTCTTTTTATTTTCTGAATTTCTTGGTTATTCCCACTATAGCTTGGGATTTACTTTGTGTATTCACAAACCCTGTCTTTCCAAAAACAGAAATGCCATGTGGTTATGTCATTCTTATGTTCTATTTGGTTAGCTGTCTGATTTCAATGTGATAAGAAAAACCTAATATAGCATCCATTTGTGTGAGCAAATATGAATAGACATTAATAAGAACAAGATAAATATTTGTTGTTAAGATAAAAAAAGTTTTAAAGCTGGACCCATTGTTATCATCAAAGAGTGGTCAGGACACCTAGTTTATTTCTTTCCTTTTCTTTTTTTTAAGAATATTAAGCCTTAGACAAGCTAAGAAAACTAAAAACCAGAAGATTTCTGCACTTCAAACTCCACTGTGCTTTAGGTCTTCTTCCACATGTAAAGTGATTTAGGACAAAAATAGATTGCCATTAGCATCAAAAATTACCTTCAGAAAAGGCATTAACAGAGACTTCTGCTGATCATCTTCAAGAAAGCAAAACTCCACACAGCCAACTATAATGTAAGTAAGCAACTCCTGGGTTAAAAGAAACATTGATTAAAATCTCTAGGAAAGGAGAAATAATAGTATTCAGAACACACATATAGATCGGAATTGGTCTCACCAATTAACAGCAAAGAGATCTTACTGAATAGACAGGGAATTCATTAGAAACAACAGAATTTTCTCACATTAGTAATTGAACTAAATCAAATGAAAGTTCTCTTAACATCAATAAAAAGGTGTTCAGTTTTTGTACATGGAAGTTTGTAGGAGTCTACCAACATGTTGAACCTGATTCATAGCTATCCTGGAATACACATTGAGGGCTCTAGGTTGGACACACCTGAATTAGAGTAATATGTATTAAAAAATTTTAAAAGTGTATAGCTGTTCCCAAGGAAACCAACTGCCTGACAAAACAAATTCCAGCATCATTTAATCAAATATTATCAAATCTATTTTTTTAACAAGGTAATAATATTAATTTCCAGTATCTAGTAAAAATTACTAGCTATATGATCAAGTAGCTATGACCTGAAGTTAAGACACAAAAATATGAGTAGAACCTGAGAGAATAATGGAATTTTTCAGGCAGCATGCATTATGAGAAATTAAATTATACAAATAAATAATATATTTGAGTACATGTATAGCATTATTAAATATTCAAGAATTCAAAGAAGTCACAAACAAAATATATACAGAATTAAACATAATGATAAGAAATTTAGTGGAACTCCAGAGCTGGGAACTCATACCTGAAAGAAGTTCACAAGGTATAAGTAATAGCAAAATAGACACTCAGTTCTAGTATATGCAACTCAAACATTACAGGCTAAATCTGGCTACCTGCTGGATAGCTGACCAAAGACTGCTATGAATGTGGCTAACACAAATCATAACTTCATATGTATGAAAAAAACTTAAAAGAGTATAGCTGTTCCAACTATAAGGAAACCAACTGCCTGACGAAACAAATTCCAGCATCATTTAATCAAATACTATCAAATCTATTATTCAACAAGGTAATAATATTAATTTCCAGTATCTAGTAAAAATCACTAGCTATATGATCAAGTAGCTATGACCTGAAGTTAAGACACAAAAATATGAGTAGAATCTGAAAGAATGATGGAATTAAAACATTGTAAGCCTACTCTCCGAAATTTCATCCCTTCACCTCTTCCAATACTCAAATACCATGTTCTCTGCCCATCTCATGGCCTCTTTTTCTTTAATTCTTATTGTTACATATATGTATAAATCATAAATATATAAATAAAACCTGATTGATTTGTTTATTGTTACTTGTATGTAACACTACTTGTGTGATTTTAGAGCTGACCAAGTGGAATTGAATAAACTATTAGGGGGCTGATCACTAGGAATGATTGTCTCTGCAGTCTTTAGTTGTCTGTAGTTCTTTGTCTATAGATAGAACCATGATGTTTTCCCCATTACATAAGTATGTCTATTGGTGTGATACCTGTGCAAGTCTTGGTGGCCAGCCGTATTATTGAGATTCCATGGATGTGTTTCCTGTCATTTTTAGGAGGCATAATCCACAATCTCCTGTCATCTGGCTCTTATAATCTTTATACCCCCTCTTCCATGATGTTCTCTGAACTCCAGGGTGATGGGCATCCCATGATCAGTTATTCTTGAATTTTGAGTGTCATAAAGTAAATGAGAAAAATGGGGAAGAGTGGGAAGGGAAGTCTATGCAGAAGGAAAGGGAGAGAACAGAGGAAAATACCACTAAGGCTCTTTGAAATGGTCATAGAAATCACTATTTTTCTTTACCTAAAACTATATATGACATATATAATTGTATGTACATATGTGGGTGTATATATATATATGTATTACTTCTCTACTACTGTAGTAATACACTATGACAAAGGCAAATTCTAAAAGGTAATGGCTCCAGAGGGTTAGAGTTGGCAATGGCATGGTAAAGGCATGGTAGCAAAAAG
This sequence comes from Tokudaia tokunoshimensis, assembly GCA_036184795.1. NCBI lineage: Eukaryota > Metazoa > Chordata > Mammalia > Rodentia > Muridae > Tokudaia > Tokudaia tokunoshimensis. The sequence goes on along the minus strand of BTHU01000004.1, from coordinate 31,757,705 downwards.
AGCCGAGAGCTAACATCTTCAATCATAAGCAGGAGGCAGAGAGAGCAAAGTTCCAATACTTTGGTTCCCCATACATGTTTTGTCATGATGTGGCCCTTTAAAAACCAAGAGTCAAAGTAAACATGCTGTCCCTCCTGTTGTTTCCATCAGATATTCTATCTCAGTTATAAAAAGTCAACTCCAGAATTTTTTTGAGTATTGCTTTAGTTAATATTTAGTTTATTTGTTGTTGTTGTTTGGTTGCTTTTTTGTTTATCTGTTGGTATGGATTTGAGAATTTCTCTTTCAAAGTCTGTAAAAATAGTGTTGGAATTTTGATGGGCATTGTATTGATTCTATGGATGGGTTTTTGTGAGATGGGAATTTTACTATGTAAATCCTACACATTAATGGACATGGGAGATCTTTCCGTCTTCTGGTATTTTCTTCAGTTTCCTTCTTCAGGGAATTAAAGTTCTTGTCATGAAGATCTTTCTCTTGCTTGGTTAGAGTTACACCAAGATATTTTATATTGTTTGTGGCTATTGTGAAGGGTGTTGCCTGATTTCTTTCTCAGCCTATTTATCATTTGTATAAAGGTGGGCAACTGATTTTTCAGGTAATTGTGTGTCCCACCTCTGAAGGGGTTTATCAGCTATCGAAGTTCTCTGGTAGAATTTTTGCAGTCACATATGCATGCTATTATATAATCTGCAAATAGAGATACTTTGATTTCTCCCTTTCTAACTTGCAACCCCTTGATCTCTTTTAGTTGTCTTGTGGCTCTAGCTAAAATTTCAAGAATTATATTGAAAAGATATTAAGAGAGTGGGCAGCCTTGTCTTCTCCCTGATTTTATTGGAATTGTTTTAACTTTCTTTCCATGTAACTTGATGTTGGCTATTGGCTTGCTGTATGCTGCCTTTATATGTTTAGGTATTCACCATATATCCTTGATTGCACCAAGACATTTACATGAAGGAGTGTTGAATTTTGTCAAAGACTGTTTTCAGCATCTAATAAGATGACCATGTGATTTTTTTCAGTTTGTTTATATGGTGGATTACATTGATAGATTTTTATATATTGAACCATGCCTTCATCCCTGGGATGAAGCCTACTTGATCATTGGTGGATGGTCTTTTTGATGTGTTCTTATATTTGGTTTGCCAGTATTTTGTTGATTATTTTTGCATAAATGTTTGTAAAGGAAATTGGTCTAAAATTCTCTTTCTTTGTTGAATCTTGGTGTGTTTTAGGTATCAGGGTGACTGTGGCCTCATAGGATGAGTTTTTCAGTGTTCCTTCTGTTTCTGTTTTGTGCAATAGTTTGAGGAGCACTGGTATTATCTCTTCTTTGAAAGTCTGGTATAATTCTGTGCTAAAATGATCCTGCCTTGGGGTTTTTTTGACGGGAAGACTTTTGATGACTATTTCTATTTGCAAAGTGGTTATAGGACTATTTAAATTGTTTACCTGATCTTGATTTAACTTTGGTAAATGGTGTCTAACAAGAAAATTGTACATTTCTTTTAGATTTTCCAATTTTGTGAAGTACAGGCCTTTGAAATAGGACTTAATGATTCGTTGGATTTCCTCTGTGTCTGTTGTTATGTCCCCCCTTTCACTTCTGATTTTTTTGATTCTTTGTATGGTGCCCTTTGTTTCTAACTGATTGATTTCACCCCTGTGTTTATTTTCTGCCTTCTACTCTTCTTGGTGTGTTTGCTTCTTTAGTTCTAGAGCTTCCTGGTGTGCCGTTAAGTCGCTAGTATAAGACCTCTACAACTCTTTATGAAGGCACTTCATGCTATGAACTTTCCTCTGAACATTGCTTTCATTGTGTCCCATCAGTTTGGGTATGCTGTGCCTTTGCTTTTATAACCATCTCTGATTCAAACTGTACTACAAAGAAATAGCAATAAAAACTGCATGGTATTGGAATAAAAACAGGCAGGGTGATGAACGAAATTAAATGCAAGACCTGGAAATAAATCTACTCATTTAAAAACACATCATTTTTGGTAAAGAAGTAAAGAAATCATCTTCAAAAAATGGTGCTGATCTAACTGCATGTCTGCATGTAGAAGAATGCAAATAGATCCATATTATCAGCCTGCACAAAGTTCAAGTCCAAATGGACTGAACTTCAGTATAAAACCAGATATACTAAATGTAATAGAAGAGAAAGTGGGGAGTATCCTTGAACACATTGTTACAGGAGACAATTCCTAAACAGAACACTAACAACTTAGACACCAAGATCTGCAGATAATAAATGGGACCTCATGAAACTGAAAGGCTTCTATAATGCAAAGGACACTGTCAATAGGACAAAATCGCAGCCTACAGAATGTGAAAAGACCTTCACCAACACTATATATAACACAGGACTGATATCCAAAATATATAAAGAATTCAAGAAATTAGACACCAACAAACCAAATAACCCAAATTTAAAAAATGAGGTTCAGAGCTAAACAGAATTCACAACAGAGTAATCTCTAATGTTGAAGAAGCACTTAAAGAAATGTTCAATCCTTATCTCCTTGCACTAAGCTCAATTCTAAGTGGATCAAAGATCTCCACATAAAACCAGACACACTGAAACTAATAGAAGGGAAACTAGGGAAGAACCTTGAACATATGGGCACAGGGGAGAATTTCCTGAACAGAACTCCAATAGCTTATACTCTAAGATCAAGAATAGACAAATGGGACCTCATTAAATTACAAAGTTTTTGCAAGGCAAAAGACACTGTCAAAAAGACAAAGCGGCAACCAACTAACTGGGAAATGATCTTTACCAACCTTACATCCGACAGAGGGCTAATATCCAAGATATACAAAGAACTCAAGAAGTTAAACTCCAGAGAGGCAAGTAACCCTATTAAAAAATGGGGTACAGAGCTAAACAAAGAGTTCTCACCTGAAGAATATCTAATGGCTGAGAAGCACCTAAAGAGATGTTCATCATCCTTAGTCATTAGGGAAATGCAAATCAAAACAACCCTGAGATTCCATCTCACACCAGTCAGGATGGCTAAGATCAAAAACACAGGAGACAGCAGTTGTTGGCGAGGATGTGGAGAAAGAGGAACACTCCTCCACTGCTGGTGGAATTGCAGGCTGGTACAACCACTCTGGAAAGCAGTCTGGCGGCTCCTCAGAAAACTGGGCATGACACTTCCGGAGGATCCGGCTATACCACTCCTGGGCATATACCCAGAGACTTTACCTGCATGCAATAAGGACACATGCTCCACTATATTCATAGCAGCCTTATTTATAATAGCCAGAAGCTGGAAAGAACCCAGATGTCCCTCAACGGAGGAATGGATTCAGAAGATGTGGTATATTTACACAATGGAATACTACTCTGCAATTAAAAACAATGAATTCACGAAATTCCTAGGCAAATGGTCAGAACTTGAAAATATCATCCTTAGTGAGGTAACCCAATCACAAAAGATCACACATGGTATGAAGTCACTGATAAGGGGATATTGACCCAGAATCTCAGAATACCCTAGACACAATCAGCATATCAATAGATTTCTAAAAAGATGGAAGGAGAGACCCCTGGTCCTGGAAAGACTGGATGTAGGGGAACGCCAGGACAGAGTAATGAGAGGGGGTTGAACGGAGAAAAGAGGGAGGGAAGGGGGCTTATGGGACTTTCGGGGAGGGAGGAAACGGGAAAGGGGAAGTGATTTGGAATGTAAATTAAAAAAATAAAATAAAATAAAATTAAAAAAAAAAAAAAAAAAAAAGAAATGTTCAGTGTCCATAGTCATCAGGGAAATGCAAATCAAAATTACTCTAGGTTTCTAACCTATGCTCTCTGGAATGGCTAAGATCAAAACTTCTAGTGACTAGTACATGCTGGTAAAGATATGAATCAAGGGGAACACTCTTCCATTACTGGTGCAAGTTCAAACTTGCAGAACCTCTCTGGAAACCTATTTGGCAGTTATTCTGAAAATTGAGAATAGTTCTACCTCAAGACATAGCTATAAAATTCCTGAACATATACCCAAAAGATGTTCTACTGTACCAAAAGAACACTTGCTCAATTATGTTCATAGCAGCCAGAAATTGAAAACAACCTAGATTTCCCTCAACTGATGAATGGATAAAGAAAATGCGGTATGTTTATGTAATGGAATAATACCTATTAAAAACAAAGACATCATGCAAATTGCAAGCAAATGGATAGAACTTAGAAAGTATCATGCTGAGTGAGGTAACCCAGACCCACAAAAACATGCATGGTATATACTCATTTATAAGTGCATATTAGCTATAAAGTACAGGATAACCATGCACAGACCCAAAGACGCTAAGTAACAAGGAGAGCTCAAAAGAGGATGCTTGAATCTCACTCAGAAGAAGAAATAAAATAGACTGGAGAGGTGGATGGAATGAGAAAACTGTGTGGGCGAGGGAGTGGGAAGGAAAACTGCAATAGGATCAGGTGTCTAGACAAAGATGGAGCAAAGATTGTGGGGATGTCCAACCAATGATTGGGCCAACTCATGAGCGAGAACCAGCCCTTGATATGGTTAATGATATTCTGCTATGCTTGCAAAGAGGAACCTAGCATAGCTGTCGTCTGAGAAGCTTCATCCAGCAGCTGACGGAAGCAAATACAAACACCTTCAGTCAAACATTAGATGGAGCTCAGGGACTCTGATGGAAGAGTGGGAGGAAAGATTGAGGGAGCTGAAGGGATCAAGGACCCCACAAGCAGACCTACAGAGTCAACTCACCGAGGCCCATGTGGGCTCACAGGGACTCAACCACCAACCAAAGAGCATATAAAGGCTGGACCTAGGCCCCCTGTAGCAGATGTTCAGCTTCGTCTTTATGTGGGTCTCCTAGCAATTGGAGCAGTAGCTGTCTCTTGGGAGGCAGAGGCAGGTGGATTTCTGGGTTCGAAGCCAGCCTGGTCTATAGAGTTCCAGGACAGCCAGGGCCACACAGAAATACCCTGTCTTGAAAAACCAAAAAGGAAAAAAAGAGATGAAATTTAGTGGATAAAAGAATCTCATTTATTGACTGCAGTGGTGCTTTCAAAATGTATAACATTTCCCATTCAAATGCATGAATTTTGCCCCCAAAAAAAGTTTGAAAAGAAAAGTAATACTTATTTTAAAATATATACAAGAATGCATATCTATAGGAAGTAAAGAAATTAATTTTTTAAGATTCATTTATTTATTATAAAGTACAGTGTTGCTATCTTGAGACACAGCAGAATAGGGCATCAGGCCTCATTACAGACATTGTGAGTCACCACGTGGTTGCTGGGAATTGAACTCAGGACCTTTGGAAGAGCAGTCAGTGCTCTTAACCGCTGAGCCATCTATCCAGTCCAGAGATTAAATTTTTTATAGAAAGAAACTTTCTGTAAGAAAAAATAAGCTCATGCAAGCAATTTCTCTCAAATATTTAAATTATTAAAAATAAAACCACCAGGCCAATGCAATTAAAAAAAATTCTAGAGGAAAGCTCCAGTTTATAAAACCAGCAATACCCGGAAACATAAAAGCTAGAAAGAATTCAATGAAAAATGCTAGAGTTTAATATTAGCCTTGACTATATATTTAAGTCTACATAAAATGTTAACAACCTGTTGTAGTTATAATGTAAAATGTCTCTTCCCACCCCCACCACACCCCATAAACTTGTGTGTTTAAATGCTTGGCTACCAGCTTTTGGTGTTGTTTGGGAAAAGTATTGGACCTTAAGGAGATGAAGTTTCTCTGGAGGAAGTGAGACACTAAGGGGAGGACCTTGAGGTTTGGTAGCCCCAATCTACTTCCTATTAGTTTTCTGCATCCTAAGTAAGGATGCTGTGCGACATCCTGCCCCTGTTGCCATGCCTTCTGTGCCTGCTTCCATGTCTTTCTTGCCATGATTGACTGTCTTCCCCTGGTTGTAAACCAAAACAAACCCTCTCTCTCCCTTAAATTGATTTTGTCAGGGTACTTTATTATGGCATCATGGAAAGAAAATTAAGACATATGGTGAAGTGAGGTTTATCTGAAGAGGAGTGTCTTGGATAGGGTTTCTATTGCTTTGAGGAAACACCATGGCCCAAAATCAAGTTGGGGAGAAAAGGGTTATTTGGTTTATACTTCCATATTGCTATTCATTATTGAAGGAAGTCAGGACAGGAACTCAAACAGGGCAGGATTCTAGAGGCAGGAGCTAATAAAGAAGCCATGAAGAAGTGCTACTTAGTGGTGTATTTCTCAAGGCTTGCTCAGCTTGCTTTTTCAAAGAACCCAGGACTACTATCCCATGGATGGCATCACCCACCATGGGAGTCATCCCACTTATCACTAATTGAGAAAATGTTTTACATCTGGATCTCATGAAGGCATTCCTCAACCAAGGATCTGATAACTCAAGATGACACACAAAATCACCCAGTACAAGGAGTATTGGTATAGTGAAGAAAATCAGTTTCATGATCAATAGAATATATTGCTAAACATATTAATATTCTCAATGAAAACAATGAATATAAGCTAGCGGTCATGATTATTTTAAAGCTAAAATTCATGATTATTCTTTCAGCCAAAGAAATTAAAGAGTAGTATCTACTCCCTCTAAAAGTCATCTTATACTAAGTTAAATCCATCTATTTTGTACCTCTATTTAATAATACTTTTAAAAAATTCCTATTATGTGAATGGCAACCCCATCCCTCCACTTGATGCTGTCTTTCTACTGGAGATGGACTTTATAAGTTCTCTCTCCCCACTGTAAGACATTTTATCTAAGGTCCCTCCCTTTGAGTCCTGAGCACCTCTCACCTCCCAGGTCTCTGGTACATCCTACAGGGTTACCCTTCCTTCTACCTCACAAAATTACCTATTTCCATTCTTTCTGCTGGCCCTCAGGACTTCACTCCTGTTTCCCAACACCCCCCCCCCCAATACCTGATCATGTTCTACTTTTCCCCTCCCCCACCCTCTCACATCTTTGTCCCTCCTTCCCTCTGCCCCCCTGCACCCCCTCCCTCGTGATTCCTTTCTTCCCAAATGGAATTGAGGCATCCTCACCTGGGCTTATTAGTGAGTACATACTATGCATGTCCTTTTGGGCCTGAGTTACCTAACTCAGGATAATATTTCCTAGTTCCATCCATTTGCCTGCAAAACTCATCCCACAGTAAAATACTCTAACTCAGAATTGTTCCTGTCTAAAAGAATTGCAGGGACAAAAATGGAGAAAAGACTGAGGGATACGATGTTCAGTGACCGGCCCAAATTGGGATCCAGCTCAAGGGAAGACTCCAAGGCCTGACAGTATGACTGATGCTATGGTGTGCTTACAGATAGGAGCCTAGCATGACTGCCCTATGAGAGAGGCCCAACAAGCAGTAGAAAGAGTCAGATGCAGATATACCCAAAGAATGGAGAGAGAAGCCAGGGACCCCTGTGGTTGAATTAGGGAAAAGCTGGAAGAAGGTGAGGAGGAGGGTGACTCCATAGGAAGACCAGCAGTCTCAACTAACCTGGACCCCCAATAGAGCTCTCAGACACTGAGCCACCAATCAGGCAGCATACATGAGCTGGTCTGTGGCCCTAGACACACATACAGAAGAGGACACATATACTGGTTGGGCCTGAGTGAGAGAAGGTGAACCTAACCCTCTTGAGACTTGAGGCCCCAGGAAGTGGGGAGGTCTGGTGGGGTGGGGGTAGGGACATCCTCTTGAATATGGAAGAGGAGGAATGGGACAAGAAATAGTGAGAGGGCAAACCAGGAGGTGGATAATGACTGGACTATAAAAAAGATTAAAGAATAATAATAATATAAAAAATTCTATTCTTAGAAATAACAAACATAAAATACTTAGGCATGATATAAGAGAAAAGTACATGTAATGCCAAAAATTATAGCATAATGGAGAGAGAAAATATCTAAATAAATATGAGGCATTATATGTTCATGGGATGGAAACTCAATATTGTTAAAATGACAATTCTCCTTATGCTCATTTAATGAATACTTTATATTAAAAATAAGTCTAAGCAAGTCTTTTTTTCTTTCCCTTTGGAAAAATTAAATATAATGTATATGAGAATGCAAAAGACCTAGAACAGATGTGATGGGTTTTTATGTGTCAATTTCATGGTAATGAAATTCCGTTATTCACTCAAACATTCTATGCTATTGTGAACATATTTTATAAAAGTGATCACAGCCAATAATCACTTGATTGTAAGTAAAGATCATCTGAGTTAATCTGAACAGGCTTGATTCAATCTGTTGTAAGCACTTAAAAGCAGAATTGAAAAACAGCGGGATGCAAAGTCAACATACAAAAATCAGATATCCTGAGTATCCAAAGCATACTTACCAAGAAAGACCAGGAAAAGGAGCCCTTGCTCAGGAGTCTCAACAACAATGAATACCTGGGAACAAGCTTGTCCAAGGACGAAGAGAACAAGGACATTTTGAAGCACTAAGCAAGTAATTGAAGGCACAGAAAGTGGAAAAACATCCAATGTCCCCAGAGTGACAGAATCAGGACTTTTGACAATGACTACAGTACTAAGAGCAATATCTATACTTGGTTGACATTCATGAAAATCCCAGTACGATTCTTCACAAATCTAAAGAAAACAATCCTAAAATTCATATGAAAGCACAAACAGCCAAAATCATACCAAATATTGTAAGTTGTACACAGAAAAAAATCTATCATAATGCCTGTTTTGAAGTCATAAAATAAAAATGTAGCAATAAGAATAGCATAGTACTGGCACAAAAGAAAGTACACTACATGTGAAAGAGAATAGAAGATCCAGAAATAAGTTCCAACATAGTACCTAATTTTCGAGCAATGTGTCAAAAGCCTATGTCCGAGAAAAACCATGTATCATCTTTCACATACACACAAAAATCAATTTAAAATGGCGTGCTTAAGAGCATCAAGTGACACAGAAAGGGAGCAGGGCCCTATAACTTCAGAAGAAAAAAATATGAAGTGAAGAGAACAGCTGACTTCGCCATCTACACACCCTAGATGGGGTAGTGAGGAAGAACAGCCGCTGACGAAACAGAAAGAACGCTTGCAAATGTGCTAACGGGAGAGATTTTCCTAAGACTTAAATATAATTTCTTGTTTAATTATTTTATGCTTGTTTAGCAAGTTGAAATAATATCAAAATAACCAAAATCTCATCAGGAAGCCCATGGGGGGAAAAAAACCAAAAACTTCTTACTCACTTCTTATAATAAAGAGCTCAGGCCCAGGAAGTTAAGTGCTTGGACACAGATGCTTCAGTATGGTACAAACGAGGGAGGCCTGGAAACTTAGGTCATCCAATTATACCATTATAACATAAATTTATGCACCATTATACTAATATTTATTAGCATTTATGATAGATTTTCCATGTTGACTTTATTTTTTTAGAATAAAACAAAAATACTGTGGGAGAGTAGAGGAAGCCTTGGGTGAACTTGTAAAGCATAGATGATGTTCTGAATAGAAATCTACTGTTGATATAGGCGATGTCATGAACCTGATGCCTTGTCTATGAGAAGAGCAAAGTCTTCCTCTACTCCAAGTGTAAGGGTTCATAAATTTGTAACTACAGTGTTCTCCTTTCTGATGTTTACAGTCTTCGACTGCTCACCTACAGACACCTGAGTAGACTAGCTAACTCCTACTACCGTGTTGTGACCAACAGATTCCCTAAAGTTGTGGGTTGTAGCACAGAAAGCATCACTCCACAAGAGTGCATGCGACCCAACTTATTCCAGTTTTTCTGTACCTGTGTCCAAGTGTCTGTTCGATTTTCAGTTTTTTATTGCTCTAGTTAGGTTTGGGGATCCAAGCTGTGAGAGACATTTTTCTGCAACTTTCACTTATTTGATGATAATTCATTAAAACCTTGTCATTGTAATTTCTTTAAAAACTCAAACATATTATTGTAAGACTGGAAACTCTGAGAAGGAAAAAGAAATAGAGGGGAAATACTTTAAGATCAAGAAATAATGCTGGGATAGGTGACTTTATTTCCAGCACTTGGGAGGCAGTAGCAGGCAGTGACTGCATACACAAGACTCATAGAAGATCAATGCAGTCAACAGCCCAGCATGAATAGTGAAGGATTTATAATTGAGGGTTGTTTGGGGGAGAATCGGGTTGTCCTTGCTTCAGGAGATGATCCTACACATATATACCAAATAGAATATATATATATATACATAATATATATGTGTGTGTATATACACACACACACACACACACACATATATATATATATATATATATATATATATATATATATATATATATATAGAGAGAGAGAGAGAGAGAGAGAGAGAGAGAGAGAGAGAAAGAGATGAAAATCCCAAGCAACAAATTTCAAAAGTGTTTGCATTTTTTTCTTAGTGGTGTTTCCTGTTGTAATAGAACACCATAACCAAAAAGCAACTCTGGAAGGGAAGGGTTTGTTTCAGCATTCCTTAAGTCATTCTCCATGGAAGTCAGGATGGGAAATGAACTTGGAGGGAAGAATTTAGAGGCTAGAAACTGACTCAGAAGCCATAGAAGAACACTGCTTACAAGCTTGCTTACAAGCTTCCAGGCTTGCTCACCCTGTTTGCTTATGCAGCCCAGGACCATCTGCCCAGCAGCACTGCTCACAATGGCTGGGCTCTCCCATACCATTCATCAACCAAGAAAAAGGCCAATAGTATGGAGGTATTTTCTCAGTTGAGGTTTCATCTTCTCAGATCCATAGTTTGTGCCAAGTTGGCATCAAACAAATAAACAATAAACAAATGAACAAAACCAGGACACACGTCAAAGTTATTGCAAGAAAATGAAAAGATTTATAGATCATATTGACAAAAAAAAACATGCCTCATAATATCTGTTTGCAGAATATGTAAAAAATCTATTTCAACATCCAGTTAAAATAAGTGCTGGGATGTGGCATGTAGACCACATGTCTGGCATGTATATGCACATTCAGTACTGAGGGAAAGGGCGGAAGTGTATATCACATAAAGACAAATACCACAAAAGCACGTGAGACGTTGCTCAGCACTGCTAAACATTTAAGTTAATGCCTGCTGAAACCATAACGAGCCCCCTGTGTAGCCACTAGATGCCCTATTAAAATAAACTAGACCTAGGTTGATAAATGCCTGGGTCCATAAAGTATAAGCAGAAGGATTGGGGTGGGAATGCTCAGCACCCATGTAAAATCAGCCAAGTGTGGTGCCTCCCAAAATCCCAGCTCTGGAGGCAGGAGCAAGCAGAAACAAATGGATCCCCAGACCCGATGGCCAGCAGGTTTTGTCAATCATTAATGTTTAGCATAGTGATATATATTGCATGTATAATAACTACAAAATATAATTTTATATTTCTAGAAGTATATATTTATTTATTGCTTGATTTTGTTTTAAAAATTATTACTTTTATTTATTTATTTTGGGAGGGACACACATGCCACAGCACACACGGGGAAATCAAAGGACAACTTTCAAGAGTCAGTTCTCTCCTTACACTATGTAGGTTCTGGGGATACAGCTCAGGGCATCAGGCTTAAAGCAAGTGCCTTTACCTGCTAAGCCATCTTATCAGCCCTTAGTGCTGAATTTTAACTCATTTAACATTTATTTCAAAATAAAACTCTAACTTATTATTTTCCTCACTAGCATTCAAAATATTATTTATTGGTGTCTGTTCTTTGCCTCTGTTGTAAATTTACACATAGCAAGTTTCAGCTGTAGGTTGAAATAATTATCAGTAATTTCAGAAGGTTCAGTCACATTAATACATGGAGATAATTTAATCTGCTCTTTTTATTTCTAATTTCTTCACTGTTCATAAGATAGCAAAATGGATATAAGGTCATCTCTCTTTTTACTAGAAAGCAATGAGTATTTTTCTTATAAATGTTATCAAATTTGCAATAACATTCTTATTTTTTAACAATTCACCTTTTAAAATTATAATTGTGCCTCCTTGTAGCTTGTAACAAATTCCACATTTACATATACAGAGCACTGCTCTTTATTTTTCCATACATTTTTTGTTGAGGTTATTTCCCACTATTTTATAATGCTTATTTCTTGACATCACAAATCAATCTATATTTTAAAACTACCTTAAAATTGTTCTACATACTAGTTTCACAGTGGTTCCTTGCATTTCTAGTGATGTGTTTTATTACACGTTCTCCTGTAGGCTGCTGCTAGTGTCAGCATTGTGACGTCCCATCCTCACTACATACCTGCAGGGCACTCACTACTGATAGAATCTGAGGCACAGAATGATTAAGAAAATTTGCCAGTAGTATTATGCCCAGTTTTCTGAGGAACCGCCAAACTGATTTCCAGAGTGGTTGTACCAGCTTGCAATCCCACCAGCAGTGGAGGAGTGTTCCTCTTTCTCCACAACCTCTCCAGCACCTGCTGTCTTGTGAGTTTTTTATCTTAGCCATTCTGACCAGTGTGAGGTGAAATATTAGGAGAAGAAGAACAAAGTATGGATACTCTGGTCCTTTGTAGAAAGAGGAACAAAACACCCACAGAAGGAGATACAGAGACAAAGGGTGGAGCAGAGTCTGAGGGAAAGACCATCCAGAGACCACCCCACCCAGGGATCCATCCCATATACAGTTACAAAACCCAGACACTATTATGATGCCCACAAGTACTTGCCTACTGGAGCTGGATATAGCTGTGACCTGGGAAGCTCTGCTAGTGCATGACAAATACAGAGGGGGACACTCTCAGCCAGCCATTGAACTGAGCACAGGGTCCCCAATGGAGGAGCTAGAGAAAGGATCCAAGGAGCTGAAGGGGTTTGCAGTGCCACAGGAGGAGCAACAATATGAGCCACCCAGTACTCGCAGAGCTCCCAGGGACAAAACTATCAACCAAAGAGTACACATGGAGTTACCCAAGGCTCCAGACACATAGGCAGCAGAGGATCATCTTGTTAGGCACCAGAGGGAGGAGAGGCCCTTGGTCCTGGAAAGACTTGATGCTGTAGTGTAGAGAAATACCAGGACAGGGAAGCAGGGGGAGGGTTGATTAGGGAAGAGGAGATGGCTTATGGGATTTTCAAGGGAGGGGGAAACCAGGAAAGGGGACAACATTTGAAATGTAAATAAAGAATATATCAAATAAATAAATAAATAAATAAATAAATAAAATTTGCCAGACTTCCTTAGGTGAGTGAAAAAGGATTTCAATGTAAATGGTAAAATTACAAGAACCTATTTTTAGTAATATAACAAACATTTTATTTGTGAATATTTATTTTGCATGCTGCTCTGCACTTTACATTCTTTCCTTGCTGTAGTATGTTAGGTTACAGTTTACATTCTATAGATCCTTCCATTACTTCATCTGATCCTTCATTTACTTGTGTTATCTTCTCACTACTGAGTAGATAAACTTAAGTGCCTTTCTTTCTCAATCATGAGATTCTTTATTCCTGAAGAAGCAAAATACAGCAGAGAACTGTCTAGTCTGGCCTCAATGAGAGAAGACACGCCTAACTCTTGAGAGACTGAAGGCCCCAGAGAATGGGGAGGCCTGGCACAGTGTGGGGGTGTGTGAGGGGTGTCGCAGTGTGGGGACATCCTCTTAGATCAGGGAATGAGGAACTGTTGGGGAGCAGAACGGGAGGGGGCTAATGACTGGACTATAAAAAAAGATTAAAGATAATAATAAAGAAGCAAAATATAAATACTCCAAATTTAATTTAATCTGGACCCATTATAAGACAAGCATACATGTCAATCTACCTAATAGATCTACCTAATAAATGAACAATGTTCTTTTAATGGAAGCCGGTGTTTGAAAAAAGGACTGTTCAAAGTGGGGGGGGCACTGTTCCTATTAATGCACAGTAGTTCACTGTGCTTACTAATGCTATATTTTAGTCTGATATATATGGAGGTTGTGATGTTATAGGTAAAATCTTATTTAATCATATGCAAAGATTAGCCAAAGCCTTTAAATTCACATGGCTGAAAAAGCCCAAAAAATAAATTAAAACATCTATGAACTTTAATTCTTATAACTCTGTGTGATAATTTACATATATCTAATACTCAAATGGAACAATAGAACAATTGACATACTGACATCTGTGGCTGAGATCCTGGTTACTGTAATGCTAATAGAGTAATTTGAGGACTTCTCAAATTATTGTGTGAACAATTCACAATAAATATCTCTATCAGGCAATCAGAAGTATGAACTCTGTAAGCGATTCTTTAAGCATCTTAGACAGCAATGGGAAGGGATCTGTCTTGTATGGTTTTGATGTGTGACAAATCCAGGAATTGACAGAAGCGTGTAAATCATGTGTACTATCATGCCTTGTCTGAGTGTCTCTACAACGTATGCAAGTTGAAGGATTAGGTGTGAGAATAGCTTTCAGAGCTAGTCGGAGCTGGGGGCTGTCGACACTGATTAAGACACTGACAGAGTGCACAAAAAAGCCATTTGTTGGCATGACATATCAGATGGATAAAGGATCTGTCCTTGTCTGCTCGGCCTAGTTCTCATTCAAACTGACTTTGAGATTGGCTGCCGTATTTCCCCTGGCAAACAGTACCCTAATTTTTAATATAAGTCTGTGCAAAATATGCTTCAATAAAAAGGTTTTTGAAAGAGGTTTTTCTATAGCATTAGTAAGCACAGTGAACTATCGTGCACTAATAGGAACAGTGCCCCCACCACACACACATACTTTGAACAGCCTCTTTTTCAAACACCAGCTTCCATTAAAAGGCAAATTCTTTTTCCACCCATGACTAAGCTGGGAGGTGAGGTTTGCTTTTGTTTGGCACTGAAGAATAAATGATGGAAAATTGGAGCTAACAATGTGTTCTGATTATTCCTACAATATACAATATTCTCTGAATGTGACAAACCATGTTTATCCCACTAGGGAAAGGGGGAGGAGGGAGGGAGGGAGAGATTCCTTGTGATTTATTGGTGTGTGCAGTACTGTTAAGTAGCCATTTTGTTATTCTGCCTTGATATTGGCATACTTTATTTCACCTCTAACATCAAAGGGAGGAGAGGCTCTTGGTCCTAAGAAGGCTCTGATGCCCCAGTACAGAGGAATACCAGGACAGGGAAGAGGGAATGGGTGGGTTGGTGAGCAGGGCGAGGGGGGATGGGATAGAGTGTGTTCAGGGGGGAAACCAGGAAAGGAGATAATATTTGAAATGTAAATAAAGAAAATATCTAATAAAAAAAAGTTTAAAAGATTAAAAAGATTTTCATATGCAAAATATTACATCAATGCATGTTAACCCTTGAAATAAAAGTTATTTAGAGAAGTAGTTAAGGTCATTGAGTTCATAGAGAATTGTGTTCCCCTTAATACTGTACTAAATTTCATATTTCGAAAATCATCTTTATCCCATAGTCTAGAAGTCGTTCGCTTCCTTACTTTCTTCAATTTAAAGAGTGGAAGCACAACATAGATCATGGTTCAAGGAACCCTAATGCTCCATTGAAAGCAAATGCAGATTATTTCAACATATATTTTTATTCCCATTATCTTCCTAATTTTAGACTGGTGTTATAAGAGCACCCCGGCCATAATATGTGGCTACTATTCTGCAGGAAACAGATCTTCCAAGGAATCACTGCGCTGAGGTGTGCAGATCAGGGGATTACTGATGCCAATGGGAGAAGATAAACTTCCTGATAGGATGAAGAAAGACTAAAGATCACTAACGGTCTTTTCCCTGCCAAAGTGAAATAAAAATGCTAAAATCACTAACCAGAGGGCTAGAAAGATGGTTCAGTGTTTAAGAGCACATACTACTGTTGCAAATCACAAAGTTCAAATCTTAGTATCCATGGCTGTTGCTACCAACCATCGACAACTAAGACCAGGTCTGGAAGATCTGATACCTATGGCCTCCATTGGCACACACACACACACACACACACACATACACACAAACACACACACACTCTCACACACACATGCACACACACACATGTGCAGGCACATTCACATGCACAATGCACACATACACCCATGCACACACGCATTCACATACATACACACATGCAGACATGCACATACACATGTACACATGCACACACACAGGATCGCACATGAACATACACTCACACACACACATTTAAGATTAAAAGATAAAATCTTTTTATTAAAAGGGTTAGGAGTCCTCAGATCTGTGGCACAGAAGTTCACCTCACTTAGTGTATGACTGCAACTCTGCAGGAGGCTGTGCAAAAGCAGGAGCACAGCAAATTCATAACTTAACATTTAATTGTGGGAGAGAAAACATCTTTAGCTAATAATTTCATTCTTGAGTGTTAAGTGTGGATTATGGAATAAGAGGAAAAGTGTAATTGCATTGGTGACATTGAGAACCTAGGAATTTGGCCACTAACCAGACAGAATACGAGTGTGAAATGATGAGGCAAAACAAAAACTTTAGTCTTGAAATTACTACTCAAGGGTCCATGGATCCCAGTGACTTGCTAGTGTTTGTTTTATGAGATATTGTCAGGGCTCTGGATGACCTCTTAACTTGTGGTGATCCTCCTGCCTCAACCAAGCACTGAGTTTAGAGGCAGGAGACACTACATACAGGTTTTCTCAAGACATTTTTAGTCTTTAAATTCATTTATCTTATTTTTCGGCTGTGGGTACATGCAGGGCCCTAGGGTGGGTAGGCATGCACGTATGACGCAGTTGCTTGGGCATGCCAGAGGTGGCTGAATCCCTGGAGCTGGAGTTACAGGCCCTTGTGAGTTTCCAAATGGGGGTACTGGAAACTAAACTCAGGTCTTCTGCAAGAGCAAGAAGTTCTCTTAACCACACTCCTCTTAGAAGATTCTCTCAATATTATCTCTCAAAACCACAAGAGGTAGGAGGAAAATGACTTATTTCTCAATCTTGGGCAGGGGATGTAGAGTTACCCTTGGCCAATCCACCATACCAAAAGAAACAGACTCCCAGAACAAGTGGAAAGATAATTGGGAACTGACTGTAAGACACGTCAATGGTCCAAATTAAACTGGAACGAGCCCGTGTCACTAGTCGGGAGCAGGTTACTGTGTCCCTGGATCCTGGGGGCTCCCAGTCACTCCAGGTGTTGGGACAGATGTTGTGGCCTCCTCACCTGTCACCCTGGGCTTGTTAGAGCCCCTGGGGTCTAACTTCTTCTGTGTGCTGTGGGTCTGGGTGCAGAACCAGTACTCAAGGTCTGCTCAGGGTCAATTTGTCCAAATTAAAACAACTTAGCATTTGTAAATGTTGAACCCAGCCGATGAAAATACATGCTAAATGTTTAAGTCAATTAAGTCATAATAGTACTAAAATAACATTGTTATCTTCTGGAAAACAGTGTACATTAAAATGTGAAAACAAACATTTGTTATGGTTTTTCTATATAGTCTGACCTTAAGAGTAAATATATACTTAATGGGGTGGAAGTTTCTCTCTCTCTCTCTCTCTCTCTCTCTCTCTCTCTCTCTCTCTCTCTCTCTCTCTCTCTCCCTCTCTCTCTCTCCCCCCTCTCTCTCTCTCTCTCCCTATCTCTCTCTCCCTCTCTCTTCATTTTTTTTTCTGATTCTGGAAATTGGATCCAAAACTTCCTTTCCCATGTTGGAAAAATATTGTAGTGATTTGCTACATCTCTGGCTCAGAAGTTCCTCTCTATGGAAGTATATTGGCTAACAATTGAAGAAAGAATACAGTAGTGAAACTGTTTTATGACAGTAAATTAATGTTCTCAGGCTACTGTTATTAATAGATGGTAAGTGATTGAAGAGATGACTCAGCAGTAAAGAGTATTGTCTCCTCTCCCGAGGATCTGGGTTTGATTTCCAGCACCCATATGGCAGCACATGGTTGTTTGTAATTCCACTTTCAGGGTATCTGACCTCCATCACCATCAAGGATACATGGCACACAGATACTTTTATATGAAATATTCATGCACACAAAATTAAATAATGTAGAAATAAATAAATACAATTAACTGTGTTTTTTAAGTTTTGAGCCCACAGGATTTCTGCTACAAGGTTCCTGTAATTAGTTTGACTGTTTTCTAGGAAAACATTATTTACAAAAATAGGCAGAAGGGCGATGAAGAAAATGACAGCAATGGCTTCTAACATCATAAAAATAACAAGATAACATTCTCTCCAGATAATCTAACAGTACATAACATAATCTATGAAGTATTCTTACTATCTTCCTCCTCCTCCTCTGCCGCCTCTTATTCTTCTTCTCCTTAGTCTTCCCTCTTGTCCTCCTACTCTCATACACACACAGTGAGTCTAAATCTAATCAAGGCTCTCTATATAAATATCATGGGAAAAAGAAGTCTATTACTCAGTTGTAATAAAATGGCCAATGGCTTTGCTGATCACAAATAAAAAATAAGTTTTGCATATTTATATATTCATGAGTATGTGTGTATTCATACACAGATGCACATACACATAACAGGGAGGGGAACTTAAATATGATTAGTTATATAATACTAATATGTTGTTTATAATTTTAAGGTAAATTATAGTATTACAATTTCATTTAGAAAAATTCCTTTATATGAGTAATTACATGTGAAGTCATATGACATGAGGGAACATGTGTTTCAAAGTGATCTAGAAAGAGAGAAAAATGAATTGGGTCATATGACAAGGTTAAGTAGCATGTGATAACTAGTGAAATGAGTTATTACTTTGGTTTCATTATGATATTCCAGTTATTTTCACACATGCATGAGACTTCTCATCATAAAATACTTTTTAAGACACAATAGGAAGATTACACTTTGTTAGTTTTTATATTTCAGCATCTTATCTGGAAGAATTTTTGATAGGTCCTATACTTTATTTTGCCTCTTCAGTGATCTTTTGATATTTCTACCACGCATTCCTATTCTCTGTCTTTAATCCTGTGATTTTCATCATGTATATCTTATTGTAGCCAAGGAGAATGGTGCCGTCTTAAATTGAGGCTGTTCCTCACTGTGCTTGCTCTAACATGCTCATCTACTCAGCAGATACCACCCACCTGTTCTGTGAAATGAACGTCCTACACTTAATTCTGAATTCTAGTCCCTTTTACTTCGTGATGCATGCAGTAACCTTGCTGAGGTTAGACTGACCCTATACATGGTGTCTTCACTATCCTATCATACTTTGTGTTATTAGAATTTTATATTCTTAGAAATGTATAAATTTCAACATATTAGGAATGGAATATGTTCATTTTGTTGTGCTTGTTAATTAACACATGGCTTTATAATTTGTAGTCAATGGCAGTGGAAATGTACCAATAAGAAATTTTTCATCTTAATACATATTGTAGAACACAGAAACTCCCAGTAACAAGGAAGCAAAAATTACATTTGGGAGTTTATGTAAATGTTAAGACCTTTCAAATTGTACTTCATTCCAACATACACTCAGCAACTATGAATGTATAATTGAAAACATATGAATTCTGATATATGAAATATTACTTGATTATTTTACTATTAAATTTCTTTAAATTATTTAAAGGTATTATAAGTCTTTAAAGGATAAGTTTCTCAAGAGGTTGAGTTTTTCCAAATTTCCATAAAATATACAGCTAGTTTCATAAACAACCTATTTACTGCTGTAATTATAAGGACTATTTGTGTGTGTGTGTGTGTGTGTGTACCTGTACATGCCTTTGTGTGTGTGTGAATCTCTGTGTGTGTCTGTCTCCCTGTGGGTGTTTGTATGTCTGTGTATATGTGTGTGTGTCTATGCGTGTATGCATATGCATGTGTGTCTGACTCTGTGTGTGCATGTGTATAATTGTTTTATAAGACAAGATCTTTCACTGATCTGGAGCCTGTTGGTTAGGCTAAGCTGGCTAGCCATCAAGTCTCAGTGATATGCTTGTGCCTGGTTTGGGAGGTGATCTGGACCTCAAATCCTGCCCTCATTTATATTCTGAACTTCCTTTCCGCTTTACAATGGTAGTTCTGCATTGAGTCTTTACTTTGTTGCTATTACTTTACAAACATTCAATTCATTTTAATATGCAAAGCAGTCTTGGAAAACTGAGTTCTCAGGAGGACTGTTAATATTATCAGCTTCTAATCTTGGAAAGATTTGAATTTCAAGCTTGGATATGAGTCTCTAAACCTACTTTTGCTTCAGTACACAATATTATATAAAATATCTCACAACACATGTTGAAAACATAACTACTATGGAGACCAACCCTTCCAGCTTACTATCAAATACATTGTTCTTCTCTAAGAAACTATCATCTGCATTTGTATGATGTATTATTAAGAAGACAGCAACAAGGTAAAAAAAAAATAGAAGTGATTCCAAGTCATTGAATATGTTAAGATGATATTCTCAGTAAAAAAGGACCAGTTTGAGATGACCTAGGATATGACTTCATAGTACACAAAAGCTGAATTAATCTGACTCCAAATGCTGTGACGTCTGAGCCAAATAGAGTCAAGAATGATGTATCATCTAAATATTAACCATCTGAAATGATCTTATTTAGGTGATGTCAAGAACTTGTCTTTATAACCTGACCTGTCCCTGATCACTTTCATAGAGCAGCCTGACATGTAGATTTACCCACAAAAAAATCTCTTCAAAGAAATGTGTTTATAAGATGAAATAAGTATGTTCCTCTGTACTTGCTGATATTCCATGAAATAATAGATCCTAGTATTTGACATTCTGCTCAAGAATTAATATTTGAATTTCATTCTCTTCTCTGAGAAAATAGTTGTAGTGATTTCTGCTAACTCTGTTGAACATTACAAGTTTTGCAAGCACACTTCAGATAAGTTAGAGCTTCCTGTGATAAGCCTAAATACAGTCATTCATTCCACACATGACCACACTGCCTTCCTCAGAGCATAGCCATGTATTCATACAACCATCTTTGTCAGAATACCTTGGCCTGAATTTGTTCTTTCTGGGTCTCATGTTCTTTCTAGCCTGATCAAGCTTTCTCTACCTACTTCATCCCATGTTTGTGCTCCATGCCATCCCAACTTGGGGCACTGGTTGGATTCTCACTCTAGAACACTTTGGTAGACTGTTTGAATTTGTTCATGCTCATAAGAAGATGGATAAACCATGAGCATAAACAAATTCTATCTTCTTCCAACATGGCAATTGTTGGGATGGCATCTTGAGATTTGGTTCATTTTTGCTCCTTCTGGGAATTGGAAGTATTTTCTATTTCATGCATTTAATCAAAGACTATCCCCAACTATTTTTCAATGAAACACAAGGAAGAATTGTTTCTAAGTTTTCATAGGGACACTGATTACAGAAATATAGATTTTTGCATTAGGAAAACACAGGATCTTGAATGTGACTTGGTAGATGAGAAAATTCATTACAAATACTCTTTCCATAACCATTTGCCCAGGGCAGCAGAGGTAACATCTAGTCTCTTAGTAAATTCCTTTTCTGAGATTGTGACATCAACATTAAAAGCTTCAATCCCACCCATTTACTATATATTTGAAGCAGTCCACCACTATCTGTTTTTTTCCAGAACTTTATAATGGTTATTCAAACAGTTTTTCACTTTTATCTACTTAAGTGGATAATGATAAGACATGCAGTTCAATTTCTATATGAGTTGCCAGTCATCAAGTTGTCCAAAGTCAACTATTTACCTGACTTCAGACAACAGGCAATGTTCTAATTACTGCACCAATGACAGCCCAGATGAGAACTTTGTTGGGGATGAAAGCTTTTAAGGAAGGGAAAAACAGATGCAGAATTTGACAAATTTGGAAAAACTTATGTAAAATGCTGTTGATATTGTTTTCTCAAAGAAACTTTATCAATAAAATACATATTATAATAAAAAAAATCCTGTTTCCTAGGAAAAAATAGCTCCAGGCACACACTGCTATAGAGGTTGAAAAGAGTAAGTTTAAGCTTCCATTCACATGTGCATGTGAACCATTCAAAGCTTCCCCTGAATTATGGTTAATGTGCATGCTTGGATGAAGCATGGTCTTCATACAGGCCCAACTTATTGTGTTCCTACTAGTGAACATCCCCAAGCTGAGCAGACTTGATTTTTTTAACTATAAAAAGTTACAAACACAATGCTGGAGTATCAATGACAGTTTTCAACTTGGAGTGCCTGCTCACTACTTATCAAGTGGATGAAGGTGGTATCAACCAAAACGAGAGGGAGATTGTGGATACTCTTTCAGCATTTGTGTATATTCCTGCTGAATAGTTTCATATTCAAAATAGCAGCAATGAATATAAGAAAAAGTATAGAATTAAAAAAATATATTTTGAGACAGAGTCTCACAATATAGTTCAGCCTAACTTGGAACTTGTAATTATTCTATCTCAAGTTCCAGAATTTCCAGATTTAAAGTATGTGCCATTGTGCCCACCGTGATGGGGCAAACTATCATGAGACAGAGTTTTCATAACAAATTTTCCTTTCTACTAAGTCCCATTCAAGAATCAGAATTTCCCAAATGTATAATTTCATATTTATGCACTCATTTTTTATGAAAGCCCAGGAACTCTTCCTTCCTTGTATTCAGTTGGAGAGTAGTTGGGATTTCCTTTGATCAGACTCCGGAAATTGTATGATTCTCCTGTGATCTGTGAAGCAAAAACACCCTTGACATCACCGGTCTGTTTATCCATCAACAAAATGCATAGGGTGAAGAGAGAATCCAAAAAGTTTTTCAGTATACTCAGAAATATATTTCTGCATTAACATGTGGTTGAAATGGTATTAAATAGAGGCTTTCCAGTTCAATTTTAAATGAAAAGATAACCTGAAAAGAGAATTCCATACCAGAGATCATAGTCAGAATGCTCAGGCAGCAACTGTGTCGAGATGAAATCAAGGGCAGGTTAAAGACCCTCTGAGTCATCACTCAGGGACAAATACATCTGATTGCATTTTTCTTCCAAGAGCATGGTTGAACAGAATGCTAGTGTACAGGGTCCAATTTTAGAAGTAAAAGATTGAAAGGTCATTCAGTCCTTCCCCAAATGACCTGACAGTTCCTTCTTTACAATGTAGCATATGGAGCTTTCCCCAAGTTTCTTGGTATTAAATGTTTTGTTCAAATTTCTACTGAAATTGATTTTATGGCATTTGGCTCTTCATTTCATTTTAGGGTCAAAAGATTCGATAGTCAGTATCCTACGTGAGCTGTCTTATCAGTCTCATTATGTCACTAAACCATCTTACTATTTCACACTTGTATTACCTATCCAAACTTTAGCTCCTCCTACTGCCCAGCAAGGTAGATTCGACCTGGCTGTTCATCTTCATTTTTCCCTTAAATACCAATAAGGAACTTCACTCTCTCCTCCTAGAAAGATCTCCAGGAGACCTCCCTTCTCACCTTGGTATTAGAACCTCTCCACAAACCGTTCCAGAGTAATGGCTTTTGGGAAAATGTATAGAAAATGCCCCTCTTTTGTACTATTCTTCTACAATTATGTGCTACTTTGCTAGCACTGTATTTGTATTTTGGCAATAATTTAAACTGGTGAGAAAGCAGTTTTTATGGTTTTGCAGGTAATTTTCCACCTTCCTGGAAGCTTTTAAGACTCACTTTATATGGTGTTCTACAATTGCATCATATATATATATAGTTATGCTTGCATTTCTGGTTTACTTGGGAACATGCAGGGTTTCTCCTGTTTCTGTAAGAGATTCCTATGGTGTGTTCATCATCTCTTCCTCAACGTTGCTTTGTTTTCTTTGGAATTTATTCTTAGACAGATCTTGAGCATCCTCAGTCGGCCTCCTTGCTTGACTGTGCTTTTGTGCAGCCATTTAATATTTGTAGGGTCTGTCTCTCCTTATTACGCTGGATGAAATAAATCTTAGCTTCTATCTTCTGAATCATGAGTTTTCTTTTCATTTCTTCTGTCATTTTCCATGTGTGATTTCTAATCACTCTTTCTAAAGTGTATCTTCAGCTCCAACTCGTTCTTTTGTGTTCCTCTATTACTGCTTTAAAAGTTTTATAAAATGTATTTTTGTTATTTAATTATTCCATGATTGATTCTATTTTTAAAAATTAGGACATGGTTTTTTTTTTTTTGAACAGACATTTGGTGCACTGTTCATGAGATTCTCAACATATCTGTCTTCCATAGAATATTCCTCCAATTGTTTGATTGTTCTCATTGTTTCTATTTCGATTTTGTTCCTTTTTGTCATTAGTTTGCAATAGTAATTTGTGAGTTCTCCCTTCTCTATCCTTTCAGTGTCTTTCCCTATACCTTTCAGTCTCTTCACTCTGGTTTCTCTCTTGAGTCCTGAGTTGACCACACACTGCTCAACAATGGGGCTTTCTGCCCAGACTAACCTCTAAGTTATAAGCGGACTAATTCCAAGCTGCACACTGCATATAAATATTTCCAACCCTGTAGTTAAAAACTGTGCTTCACTTGACCCAGGCCTTGAGTTTGAAACTGAGTTTTGGAGGAGAAACTTTTTAACCAAACCACTAAAGAACATGTCTTCAGCACTCAGATCACTCAACACCTAACATTAGGTGTTCTATGGGGGTAAAATATGTTTCCATGAAAGAATATATTTCACACAGGTGCTGGTGCATACTGTCAAGGAACATGGAAATCAAGAGGGAACCTCATTCAGATGGTTTTATCCTTAGAGTTCTGTGTACCACAACACTGTTTCTGTCTCTTAATAAGATTTTTTGAGTCAATGTCAACACTGGTTTCTGCTCTAATTTGACAATAAAGTCACCTAGTAAACTCTGAAAAACTAATGCCAAGACACTCTTCCCAGAGTGTGGTTTAGTTCTCCCACTCAAAGACCTACTTGTGGCATTTTTTAATTTAAATTTGTTTTCAACTGATACATAATGAACACTAATGTTGTACATATTTATGGAGTGAAGTTACCATGCAATATCTCAATATGCATATACATTATATAAGGTGTATTAATAAATAAGAATAAAATATCTGTCTCCTCCAACATTTACTATGTTTTTTGATGAAAGGATTCAAAACTCAAGTTATAATTAGATAAGTAATGGTTTCTTCCATTTTTGTGGCATTTTGTCTCATGCATAAATCTCTCCTTCTGACATCTAGACTTCTTTTTTTAAAAAAAATTATTTTAATTAAAATATAGTTACATCATTTTTCTCTTTCCATTTCCTCCCTCCATCCCTTCCCAAGTCCCCTCCCTTCAAGCCTTTCTATGTCTTCTCCTTCTAGCCTCTTCTATACGCCACTCACTGGCCTTTTTGTCTTTGATTATTAACATTTACACACACACACACACACACTACCATGTATGTGTGTATGTATATATGTATGTGCATTCATATGTGTGTGTGAACACACATGAATGTATACATTCAACCTATTGACTTCTTGTAAATAAATCCTTTCTTCAGTTACAAAGGGCCTCCAGATCATACAAGATAATCTTTCTCTATTATTCCTGACGATCGCACACTTGTGAGTTCCACTTTGTCATGTAAAATGATGTATTTACAGACACAGTTGAATCCGAGATGTTTATGGGACAGAGTGCTTTCTTCTATTTGGCACGGTTTGTAGTAATACAATTTGAGTAGCTTCATAAGTAGCTCACTTTTACTACCATGAAGTGATATGTACCTCACTATTGGTCCTTTTATGGCTACCAATGTGAGCTGTGACAACCTAAGGAAATCCTGAGCATAGGCAGAGAGCTGCAGCTCTCACTCATCTAGTAATCAGTGAAGTACCAAGTATATTTAATGTTATATCTATGGTTATAAAAACAATATTATGAGTTGTCTATTAACTATTGTTACAGCTTAAATAAGTTCATCAGGTTAGGACTCTATAGTAACTTGAAGATCATTTGTATTCATTAAGTGGGTACAGTCAATTTTAAAAATATCCTTTCCAACATTTGTAAAGTTCATATATTTTTATCTTTGATAATTTTTCTTTTTGTTTTTTATCTTTTTCCAAAAAAAATGTATTAACTAAATGCATAATCTCCTAACTTGCTGGCTTCTTTCTTAATGCTTGTAATGTCTGCCCTTTGTTTTGTCATTTCTCCCTAGAAGAGTCCTTGGATTTGCCCTCAAATATTTCACATTTGTAAATAATTAGTGTCCACACAGGCTTTCCTCCCCTCTAGTTGTCTTATTGTGTCTTTGGTTTGGTATTTGTTTCATGGGTAACACATTTTCTCAAAACTTTTGAAGGATACTAGATGTATGAGCTATCAAATTTTCGAATTAAGGAACTCACCTCATCATTGAGACAAACCAACTCCAGTCTCCATGAAAAGGTATTGTTATAAAAGGAGGGGAGAGGACAGAGGGAGGCATAAGTTGTTGAGCTCAAGAGTATGGTTACTGATGTATGTATACTGATGTATGAGCTGGTTCAGACGTAGCACCCTTTATCAGTTACCACTGCAATCTGTGATTTTTTTTTTAACTCTCAGGGTTGGAAATAATCATACTTAGTGTGCAGCATAGGATTAGTCTGCTTCCAACTCAGAGCCTATTCTGGGCAGAAGGGTCCCCACACAAGGGATTATCCTACATGGAGTAGGATAGCATTAGTATCCTCACTGGCTCAAACACTCCATTTCCTCTTACACTCGTATTTTCTCCCCCCATATTCATAACGTATATATTTCTAGTGATGCTTCAGAAATAAGATTAAAAAAGAGAGTAGTCAGGCTGCCTGTATCAATTCTATTATCAGGGGATAATAGAATTGTCCTCCTCTTGAGTCTGTTTCTGAGTAATTCTAACTAGGATTCTGTGAAATAGAATGGATCAAAATATCTCAGCTAAGGACCCAACTTCTATCCCAGTCTCCTGAATTCAGGAGCGAGAAGAGCTTTGGCGCTATATTTGCTCTGAAGACAAACATTGAAAGGCATTTGTTTAATGACTTATCTGTTACCTACTTGGAAGTAAACAGTTGCTATATTTGACCTTTGCTGGGGATTTTAACTTATTCCTTGGTTTTCACCCCTGACCATCAGAGAAGGCTTTCCTAATAAGGTAAACAGTGGGCTCCGGTTTCCCCAGTGGTTCTGCTGATAGAGAACCGGCTTCCAACTTCTTCTTGTGTCTTTTCTGCAACTTTCCTATTCCTTCCATCAGGCCAGGTGGACGGAATCTATCCATCCAGGATGAAGTCCAGAGAAAAAGCAGAGCAAGCGGGCTTCCAGTCAGCCATTGTAAACTAGAAGTTTATCAGTATGATTTAAAACCATAATAAAAGCAGCCAGAAGTTTAAAAACCACCTCAGTGACTCCATTTTATTATGTGAAACTATTTATTGGATCCCTTATTAACAATAGCTTTAACCTAGTAAAATCATTGTCTGTTGGCTAATGCATCCTGGCTGAAGAAGATGCACTATGTCTGAGCCCTGGGGTTTGGCTTGAAGGCATTCTTACTGAATGGGACCAATGGAAATGTCTGACTAAAGCAACAGCAATGTGAAAGGCTGACTCAAACAACCCAGACATCAGAGTGATATGAAGAATTTTTTTCAATAGCAGTAATGACTGTCTGAAAAACACCTAACCTCTGTTACTTGTCCCTTCTGTGACAGTGATATTGAGTCACCTCACAGACCTCTCACCAGGCAAGGACACAATGACCAATCAGATCACAGCAGCAGAAGGATTCATCCTTTGTTGTTGACACTGTCTTAGGAGCTCACTGTCAGAAGAAGCAACCCAAAATTAAGCACCACGAAATTAAAACAAAGAATTTAACACTTTATCTATTCTAACTATGCTTCTAAATAGAGTATATTTTCAAGCATATATGACTGTCCAGAGCCATGGATTTTTTAATTCAGAAAACTTTGTGCTTCAATTTATACATATGTCTATTCTTAAACCAATTATGTAGCATCTCTAATAGAATTTGTTTGGTTTACACAGTATGTCTTTCACGGGCTCTTAGGAAAAGTTGAAGTGCATAACAGCCTTCAAAACTGTTATGTACTTTTTTATGAAATAATATTTCTTGTGTATAATCAATAAACAAAATGAGTTGACATGGAGTTGTTTTGTTCCTAGAAACACAGCTATGAGCCCTGTTAGATACATATATTGTTTCAAGAAACCATTTTACGGTTAAACATATCCTTTCCAAATTCTGTTTATAAAGTCATCTGACTTGCAAAGTTTTGCAATATATGTTTTTATCAAACCAATTAAAAGTAAATTCTGAAAAAAGGTATAGTTGGAAATTATTTGTAAAAATGTTCATGTCCACCAATTCTTTGATTTTATTCTTTTCCCCACTGTTTTGAAATCTGTCTATACACACAATGTCCTTCTACATAAAATATGTGTGTGTATGTGTGTGTATATATATATATATATAATTTTCACATATGTACATATGTATACATTTTACATATGCATGTGTAAGTAGACTATTTCACAGATTAATGTCTAAGAAATTGATCTCACAAATATTTAAAATATAGGATAACAAACATAAGAAGTTTGCGTGTCTATTAGTAGTCTCCTTGTTTGTCCCACTTATGGGACTCAGACAGCCAATCTCATGCATCTTTCCCAAAGATGGGCTACCTAACTCACCCCACTCTCACGCAGCCAGATCTCAGTTTTGCTTCTGCTAGCTTTTTGGAGAGAGGTCTCCCTGTTCAGGGAATATGTGCCTAAGCCACTCCTCAAGGACCCAGACGCACTGCCACTGCGTTCATCCTTCAGACAAGCAACATTTATAACTTTTTCTTTCCTCTTAGGAAACTTGCCGCTAGGCTGTTTGTTGCTGTCGATGCTGTTTTTCTCCTTCTATCTCCTGCGTGGCTCTCCCAAAATAATCATTTCCCCCTTAGCAATTGCTCCCCTTCGAGAACACACAGAGAAACAATGACCTCAATTATGGTTCATAAGCATTCATGAGACACCTGTAATAAAGAGTGAAGTGGGGTCTCAAATTGTGAAGTGAAATTAGACACTATCACCAGCCAGCACCGTGCACCTGAGAGCCCTTGAATGTGCCCAGGAGTCCCCTTCAGAATCCCCACAACAGGCTCCACCCACATCCTCATCCTCCTCTAATTAAACCTGCTTTTCTCAAGCTGCAGCTTCTTAGAAATAGCCCGTTTCAATTTTATTATTTTTCCTCTGGTGTTTGATTACTAGTTTGAAAACAGCCAGTCCTTTTAATAAATCTCCTCTGAAAATGTAAGACAATGTTTCCAACAACATTTTGAGGGTGGTAGCAGGGAGAAAGTGGTCAGAGGTTTTAGCAACCATTGTTACACTGTTGCTGGAGGAAAATGCGTCTACCCTTTCAGAGATGTATGTAGAAACTGTGACTTGTAGAAATAAAGTGCTTGTCCACAAGGTTCCTTTGAAAAGCACCAAGACTCGGTTACATTAAAGCGTCAGAAGGGCTAAAAGCTTGCAATGGGAACGTGCAAATTCTTCACCAGCCCAAACAATGTTTCAGTGTCTGCTCTCAAAACTTCATTTATTTTATTTTATTTTATTTGTTTACCTGCTGTAATTCTTCTACAAACTGGGCACTTAGTCCAGAAGACCAAATTAACACTAATGAAGATAGCGAAAGGAAACTTGGAAGATGTAAAAACGGCCAATTGAAGCAATGACTCTAATAAAGCATGAATATGTCCAGATACCCCAAGCATTCTGCTGCTTGTTAAACATCTAAAAGTGTTTCAAAAATCAGGGAGCTGAAACTTTGCAAAGAAACAGGACAGTGTTTCATAGAACTAATAAGATATTGTGAAAAAACAACAACAGCAAAAAAAAAAACCTGTGACAGCATCTTTTCATAATATCCTGAGCCTTCTTGTTTTACCTGCTAGACTTCCAGTGTACAATAAATAAATACATAAATAAATATTTAAAAAAAAGAAAGGTGAAAGATGCTTTTCAGATTTTTACCATAAGTGTGAGCACTGTTTGACCGGCTGATTAAATGATAGCTGGAATGTTCATTTATGTAATTTTGCATTCATTTTAGCCCAGAAAAAAAAATAAATGCAAGAAACATCATTATTTATAACTTGAGTATCATGCTGGAAAATGTCACTTGAATCTTGCTTGAATTATATTTCCTATGTGAAAATAAAACAGCTACACAAGTTATTCTGTATCCACAGTGTATGTCTGTCCACGTTGGCATTCACAAAAGGCAGGGGGCAAAAATGTCTGTCTTTCCATATGGGGGAAAAAATAGCAACCATACCGATCTTTGTTTTGTTTTGTCCTGGAATAAATTTCATTTCTTCTCCCACCCCCCAATTATGCTGCTGGCCTCAAAGGTCAATGAAGACATTCATGCAGAAAGACATAGATGACTACAGGGAACCAGTTCTTTCTTACTGTAATAAGGGCTTGCATATTTTGGCCAAGAGAAATTTGCACAGGCACATATTCTTCTACAGGTAATAGTAAGCAAATTCCTTAGGTTCAGAGGGGAATTCAGGGAAAATATGCTCTAACAGGACGACGCTGTCTGGCAAGGCTTACCTGGAATGCTGTTTGTGTTTGGTGGCAGACCTATACAATTGTGTTTGCCACCTATGTGCCCCTCAAATACTGCCACTGGGAGATTAGTTTCCTTCCCTTCAGGTATGAATCCTGCTGAGAGACGCAATGTGGAGAGGAGCCCCTGGATGTGGGAGCGATAAATGTCAGTGTGCTCGTGACAGAACAGGGACATTAATGGATGGCTTTATTTGTCACTGTGAAGCCTAGCAGTATTTATTGTAGCAGGAATCGAGAACACCAAAAAGCTTTAGTCTGATGGACCTGATACCACGTAAAATACTCTTCGGTTAAGATTAGGTGGCAGTTCATAATCACTCTAATAAAGAATGAACAGGAAGACCCACGTTCAGTTTCATTTTTATAGTGTTTTCTGTAAAGCTTAAGGCTCTACATGCTAGTAGGAGGTGTTGCCAGGCTGAAGTTCCATTCCCTATAGTTTGGGGGTACTTTTTTGAAATAACTTAGATGGTTGCAAAAACCAGGAGTCATGAAAGGACACAAAAATTAGAACTACAGCAGGCTCCAGGTCACCCGTCCATTCAACAATGCCCCCACCCCCAAGAGACAAACAGGAGCTCCCCATCTCCAATCTCACTGTCTGTCAGTGTGATCTGCCAGCCAGCACAGGACCCTTATCTACCTATGTGAGTTTCTGTAAAGGTAAAATAAGGTGACTGATATGAATGCAGTGTGTAAGCTTCCTCAGTAAGAGCGTCCTTGGCTGACTTAAGACAGTCCAAATTGATCGGAAAGAACCTCGAAGTGGTTCCTTGGAAGTTTATTTAGAACTATGCTCAGCTACTGTCGTAAATCAAACCTTTGGGGGGTTTGATTGTTCTTGGTTTTTCGGTTTTGTTTTTTCTTCTTGCACATAAATCAAGAAAATTTGAGGTAAGCATTAAGTTTCAATTTAAAAAAAAAAATCCTGCTTCAAAAATGATCCTAACGTAGCGATGTGGACTTTCTAAGTCACAAGAGTGATAAGAGAGTGAAAAAGCTGAAAAGACATCTCAAGAATGGAGTTACTTTAGTTTACAGTTAGCTTTCCACTTGCAGAGAAGCATTGTGGTCTCACCTGATATTTTATTTAGTGAGGAATAAACAAACAAACAAACAGGACTCAACGTTCTCCCTCTTTTTTGTGAAGTAAATGTTCTCAAAAAACCATTAAAGAAACATAATGAATTGGCTTTGCCCGGGTCCCTAAAAGGAGCAGGATCAATAAAAGACAGGTATCTTTCCTCAAAAACATCAAGCCTGTAAAATAGCAAAGGTCACACGTTTAGGGTTAGCAGGGATGGTGATTTAATGTCATGGGGAGAGAATGGCACAACGTTGTAAACTGGCTCAGCCCATCTGCATTTGTGCCAGACATCTCTATATACCTAAAATTTTTAATTAGAAAATTCCCATAATAAGAGTTTGGCAAGAGCCATATTCTAACTTAGAACAGAAAGGAGATTAGAAATGGTGACAAGGCTGAAATTATTTTTATTGATAGAGTGGTGAGGGAGCCTTCAACTCGAATAAAAGTAATTAGGTTAACTTTGTGTCTTGTCTTGGCAGCGCTTTCTCCCTCTGTTGATGTAATCAAGCCCCTTGTCCTTCGCTGCCTTAAATCACTGCAGAGTCCTTAGAACCAGAAAGCACAGAATGCTTGCAGACTGAAGGGCTCTATTGAGTGCCTTCAGCTCCTGGGGCTGACAGACGGCCTGCATATTGAAGCACTGGGGGAAGAGGGAGGGGGGGTTGAAAAGAATTAGTTCTTGCTTTATTTGGTCACAATCTGAGTCCTACATGATTCTGATTTTATTGGAGAAGATTTGAAGCTGTCAAGGATAAATTAAGGAGTAAATAATCCCCCTGTCGCTGAAAGGGGATCCCAGAAATACTGGGTCTAAGAGGTTTCTTTATTAGCACCTCCCATTGACTCTTTACTGTTGAGATGGTTGTCAGTTTTTTAGACGCAAAAATCATCTCCTTCCTGCTCTATGCTCTGTTTTGGGTTAGTTTGTGTCATTTTTCTTGCTGTGGAAAATTTCTGTGTCCTGAAGAAATGCTTTCACCTGCCAGTGAGGTAAACACAGTGTGCCCTGTTTTACCAAAAGAGGGCAATGTTGCTGTGCGGAACCTCCTCGCTCTGCTCCAACTGGGTCCCCAGAATGGTAAATAATCGCCTCTGTCTGTTCCATTTCTCCGCATAACAAGTTTGCACATGTCTCTGCACTTTGTAGTTAATCTGGACTTTGTAACTATCTGTCCTACCTATTAACGCCATCCACTCCCAAATTGTTTAAAGGGTAATGCCTTTCACTCCATGCGTGACTGGCACACGCGGGCAAAAAGCTGTCTCTGTAATTCTGCTCTTTTCTCTTTGCCACTGATAGACAAGAGGAAAAACAGCCTGCTTTATGAAATGTTGAAAGGCGTGTCTACTATGCCCCTATTCCCAAACATTCGGTCAGTAAAACGTCTATTCACGCTCTCCACGGGTAACCAAACGGAAAAGCCAACGTCGGAAAAAAGGATTTGTTTTCAGAGAACTTACTTTAAAATTAGCCTTCATTCTATTAGCTAAGACATGAGTAGAAACTAATACCAGGATGCTGGTGATAACTGAGTAACCTGCAGGTTGATTTCTTTTGTGGAGACTCGGGCAGGGTTTGGATCAACCCACTATAAATTCAGGCCTTTCTGAAAAAACTGGCTTTCTTCAGAAAAAATGCTAAATTGGTGTTTATCCTTTTCTTTAAAAAAGATGGCGCGTTTTAACCTCATCATGTTTCTGCTCTAGCATTTTGCTTATTTTATTTATTTTGTCGCTAGTTTAAAGAACTGTGACAGGATTGCTTCTTGAAAAGTAGACTTTATATCCTCCCTAGAAGGTTTGTTTGAGGAGTAGAATTCCTGGGATTTGTGTTTGTGTGTGTGTGTGTGTGTGTGTGTGTGTGTGTGTGTGTGTGTGTGTGAAAGACATGACACTCCGGAGAGTGCTTTTGCTCTCTGGAGCTTTTGGCAAGTCCCTGTACTGTATTGCCACTAGAGCAACCTGCTTCCACATTTACAACACCTCCTAGCTTCTTTCCCTACATATACATGCTTACCCGTATGTGTAACACTAATCCTGCTTTTGTTTTTATTAGTACTGATTCATGTTTAAAGTTTATTAAAGAGAAAAGGCTGTAGACATTTCTCTTGAGCATTTAACAGCACTGATTTCATTTTCTACAAAGCTGTAACTTGTCATCTTAACAGAACCAGAAATCCAATATATATATATATATATATATATATATACCTGGTCATCATTAAAAATAAAAATAAATTAAAAAAGAACTAGGTTCAGAGTGATAAATTCTTGAAGGAAGTGGAGGGCTTAGCAGAGCCTAATGGTGCTTTCAGTTTCTAAAGTGCCTCGTGTTCTTATATTTAACTGGGCTTCAAAGATTTAAGTAGAATCTATCATCCTTGGGACATCAATAAAACCCAAAGCAAGCCATGGCTGCTGTAGGCGCTTCCAGGAAATCCTTATTTAACATTGACTTCGTTTACAGTGGCTCTGCGTTTTCATTTCCTCTGAGTTAAAGCCCGCCGTCTCATTTCTGCTTCCTTCCCCTACAAGTCTCCGTATATGTACATGAGACAGTCTACATTATTAAAAGAATAATAACCGTCTTGCAGGTTTCTGAACCCAAGATTGTATTTTCTTTCTCAAATATTCATTAAAAAATAGAGATTGTATTTTATTGAAAGTGCTCTTTAATGAATAGTATTCCTGTTTGCGTACACGAAGGAGCTTCCCGGGCCATTCCCTGACAGTAATTGTGGTCTGAATTGAGAACATACAGGAACGGAGTGCAGTTAATGGCCACCCTGCGGATTAAGCGCTCCATTTTTGTCATATCTGCCTACATTTTAAAATGCAGAAATTAAGCCAGGAAAGAGTTAATTATGTTCTCCTATCAGGAAACCCTCAATGAGCAGTCAGAGAGAAGAAGGCTTTGTCTTTGATGCAAAACAGAAATTTCAAAGACCCTGGCAGATGATAGTATATAAATAGTAATCAAACATGGTGTGTGCTTCTGCCCGTGTGTGTGTGTGTGTGTGTGTGTGTGTGTGAGTGTGTGTGTGTGTTATAACTTGAGAACAGGAAATCTTCTAGTAACTCAATGCACAATATTAAAGAAAACAAACGAGTCAGGGGCACCTTTTAATTCCCATAGAATTTGAATGAATAAAGAGATTTAAGTATTTTTCTTTCAACCAAATAGCACCCTACTGTTTATCTACACTAGCTTCTTCTTTGCTCATTTGATAATTTACTAGCATGAAGAAACACAGCTGTCACTTGGGTAACATTAGAATGTTTGGACCCAAAGGATCCAGACAGAAGAGATGTGGTCATAAACGGAATTATCTGAGCAAGATGGGGTTTTCAAGGAACAATTAGATTTTTGCATTTTGTAAGATGTGGGAGTATAAAAGGCTATACTGTTAAATACTTGGCTTGTTAGAAATGGAACAATAATTAAAAATACCCATGCAACACTACACACGTGTGTATGCACAAACGCACTCTCAGTCACTCTCTGGAATCTGACTATATCCATGTAGCAGTGAATTTGCTTAAAAAGCAAAAGACTTATGTAAGCAAGAACAGATATTCAACTTTTTGGAGTCTTGCAAAGGGGAGGCTAATATGTGATTCTAAAACATTTTTTTCTTAAAATAAAATGTTTTAAATGTAGAGAATGTCATAAAATTTTTTAGCTAATTTTTAGAGTTCAGCCCAAAAATATTTCAGGTGGTTGGTGTTACTCCATTATTATCTTCATTTAGTCTGGAAAAAACTTACACAATTAAGCTCTGGTTTCTATGTTCTCTCTCCATCCTACTTGGTGGCCACTGTTGCTGCTTTATGTAAAGCCATACAGTTCTGTAGTAGTATGTAGAAATGAAAGCCCTGACAGACATCATAACAATATTTTGCATGTTTAGTTTAAAATAATAGCACTTGCCCAAATAATTGTTTGATAATTCCTTTCTTTCAGCTAACTGAATTTTCCTTTGAGAATTGGCCAGTTAGGTTAGAGCATCAAATTCCTTGATAGCAGGCTCAGATTAGGGGGTTATTTCAGCAATGACAAACTTCTCTCTGGAAAGCACAGACAACCCCAATATCCATGTTTGAACTGATATTTATTTCAGGGGAAATTTTGTATTCAAATAAAAAGAATTTTGCTTCATGTTCCCATTTTCAAGTTTTCCTTGATACAGCATTATACATTTTTATTTTGGAAATGTGACTTAAACATGTAAACAAGCTGATAGTTTTTAAAAGCACAGCTTCAGTCATTGCAGAATTAATTAGATTATGCCTTCATATATCACCTGCATGATGTCCAGCTAAATTCTGAGCCTCTCATCCACGGGGTTGAAAGTGCAGGATGAAGAATATCACATTATCATGT
Organism: Tokudaia tokunoshimensis; assembly: GCA_036184795.1. Taxonomy (NCBI): domain Eukaryota; kingdom Metazoa; phylum Chordata; class Mammalia; order Rodentia; family Muridae; genus Tokudaia; species Tokudaia tokunoshimensis. The sequence continues at coordinate 31,721,651 of BTHU01000004.1, read as the reverse complement.
TCATGTCAGTCATCCTGAAGAGTTGAAAAGTCTTATTTGGATCTTTCACTGATCAAGTGTCATGCACAAGATATACTGGCAGTGGAGGATGTAAGAAAGGGGTCACAAAGATAACCCCACTGATTTGCCATGTAGTGATGAAATTATTGCTTTCCTAAGTTAGACCAGTGCATAGCATCAGAATGGGTCACAATACCAGTCAGTGTATAGCATCAGAGAGTGTTATAATACCAGTCATGAGCCTGGGTTATAATGCCAGGGACTCTTTCTCAGGGCTTTCTTATGAGGCAAGAGTTAGATGCGAGGTGAATATTTAAAGATAGAGCTGTGGTTGATTCCAGAGGCTGTGGAGCACCAGTGTCTGTGCTGACGTCTCCATGTTTAACCCATAATGGAGAGTTATACTTCTTTATGAATTAAATGGTAGAAGTCACTAGCCCCTTTTGAAACCAGTATAATTTGGAAAGTTAAGAATTAAGAAGAAAGCACAATCTCAAGAGGTGCTTTTCTGAGTATGAATTGGAAAGAAAAAAATTGCACAAAGATGATCACAGAGCCCAACGGGAGAAACAGCTGTGTGCGTTTACCGGCGTGTGTGCAAATACACATACAGAAAATTGTATTTCAACTTAGCTCCGCCCACCATTAATACTTACGTTTGAAGGCATTCATACAAAGCTTTTAATAACTGCTGCAATAAAAATATGATATAGAGTGCTTCAAAGTAAGGAAACAATTATTTTTTCAGAGCCGTAAAGGTCTTTGAGTAGTGTATAACTGGAAACGCTTTTGTCAGTCTTCCCAAATCATTACCTAACCAACTGGATTCTCATCCCTGGCTACAAGGCAGTGACAACAGTGTATTCTTTGCTGCTGTTTTACAGCTTTTATTCTAAGATAGATACTTAAAATTGGAGATGAAAATGGTTAATTTAAAATTTTACATAAAATGTATTGGCATTTTCTAATTTTGATGAATTTTATATACTTTCTTATGAAAGTAGAGCAAGCACTGGCTATGCCTAAAACATATCTAAACACCATTAAAAAAAATGTGCTAGCTGACACTAAATAAATCTAAATTAATCCTTTGGCTAGTCACAACTCAGTACTTCTGTTCCTCTTTGGTACACACTGTCTTGTTAAGATGAACTAAGAGTCCTTCTGATTAGAGTACCTGTATTTGAACAATACTAACATAGTCACGGCCAGCGTGAAATGCCACTTTCTCGAAGACACCTTCCTCAGACATCAGCAGTCCTTTTTCCACATTCACAGTTACCTAGAGACTCACTTTCTCAGATTCTGAATGTGTATCCCTAGGAAACATGAAGGCTCATTGCTAAATGATTGGATATTAAAAGCATTGCTATAAGCTAGAGTGACATTTAAACACATGAGTTCCCAGAACATGAACATACTAATCCTGGGCATTGCAGAATCATATGATGATAAAAGCATAAAAGCATGCAAATTTCTTTATTATCAACCTCGCAAAAAATGAGTGCAGTGGTGTGGTTCCTGTTAGCCCTACTCATTAGCCGATGCAGCATCCAGGCTATACCTTGTATGTCAGCTTCAGACCACCCAAAGGCTGAAAATGGAGTCTGTTATGAATTGTAAATATCTGTTTTCTGATGGTCTTGGGTGACCCCTGGGAAAGGGTCACTTGACTCCTAAGGGGTCAGGACCCACAAATGGAGAGCCACAATTCTACCTCCTCTCCATTCCCACTTACTTCAGTATCATAAATTACCTCAAATTTAATTCACGGAAGCAGCAAAAGTAATCTCTGCTCTTTTTCTCAGATTCCAAAACTGGTTTCATTACCTACAAATGGAAATCCATGTGCTAACTTTGAAGGTTCATATGTGTGTGTGTGTGTGTGTGTGTGTGTGTGTGTATGTATGTGTGCACATATAAGTATACATATACATATATATATGTACATCATCTACATATATATATATATGGAGAGAGGGGGGTTATATCTACAGAAATATGCTTCCTACCATTTAAGTAGAAAAGAAACCAAGTCAGAATGCAGTCACTCCTAGATACAGGGACTAGCTAAGATGTTCAATTGGTCCTGGGTGGCACTAGGCAAAGAAGCAGGGAAGGCTCTGTCCTTCATGAGAAGAGCACTGTGAATATAATTGACAACTTCTGTAACAAATCACATGTGCTTCTTTGCTTTTCACCTCAATGGCACCCCTTTGTCCTTTACTATATAGACCTAAGTATGCCATCTAGGGCACCTGGTCTAGTAGAGGAACTGATTCCTTTTCCTTCCATCCTGGTGTCACTGCTAAATGAATGGTCAATAAAAATATTACAATATTCCATAAGATGGGATCATCAAAAGATGCGCACAGAAACATGTACTCACTGGAAATGCTGTGTAGGCTAAGTGCACTTTCTGTAAGGTCTGTAGGAATTCTTGATTTTCAGGTTATATGAACCTTGCTGACCTCCTCCTTCCAGAGAAGTTCCTGGGAATGCTTAATATTCTCAAAAGGAAGGATTATCCCAGCCATGGAATGATAACCCAAACATTTCCTTTTCTTTTCCCATGATTTCCATCTGTTATGTGACCTATTTAATGTTCCGATCTTTAATAATTATATATATTTTATAATGGCACTACTAACATCATAGAGTTGCAGGAGAAATGAACTAGCTGACAGGCATAGCTGTGCAGGACAGTGACTAACATGTGGTAAATACTTCAAAATATCAGTAGAGTTGTTACAAAATTTATTCATTGCTGGTGACTGCTATAGCATAGTAGCCCACACTGAGTCGCTAAAAGTAGCAGTGTGTTGCTATCTCACAATTCTGAAGTCACAGAGTTGGCAAAACCTCCCTTGCTGGATCCTAGATTCTGATCATTTGCAGCCGTGATTGGCATTTCTCAGTCTGTGGAGGTATCACTGTCATCTCGTCCTTATCTTGACAGGATGTTCTGCTTGTGTTCCTGTCTTACATGGTCATTAGAAGGTGAGCAGTCATTCTGGGACAGGGGTCAATTTTGCTCCAGGATGACTTCAGTGTAGATCTGGAATCACTCTATTTCCTAATAAGGCCATATTCTGAGATACTGGGGTTATATTCAACAATTTGATACACTAGGGGGTACAATTAAACCTAGAGTTATATCCCATATGTAAGCTAATCTTCCTTTCTGATAATTCTCCAAGCTGATGTTTTCTTTCTACATATCCTGTAATCCTTGTCCACCTTCTGTCTTAGATATCGAGTTGATTTCCATCCTTATGCCTCTTTCCATTCTCTTGTCAGTGTTGGGGGTTCCTCATGGATGTCTTCGTTCCTTCTCATCTCTGCACATGTGCTAAGAAAACCTTTCTCCTGAACCATCTAAGTTTATCTTTTGATCTTTCTAAACAGACTCCAGGGGGTCACAAAAGAATCACTCCAGTGATCAAATGAGATGGTACCAAGGGTCTGTTCATAATATTTGCTAGCTTTTAATTGCCCTTAAGACCAAATTCCTAATGCATAGCTATGCAATCATCTCAGATCTACTCATTGCCTTAGCTTCACACCCACCTGCAACTCCTGCTCTAGCCAAATGCTATGCCTTTAGAGATAAAGCTTGGAGATCCATCCATCGCCAAATCTTTTACAAGCCACCCCTTCACCCCTGCCTAGACTGAATGAGATACTGCTGCTACAGGTGCTGCAATTTTTTTTTACCTGAAATAGAAATTTTCACATTATACTTTCTTGGTGCTCCCCATAAGCCCACAAACTTGTGTAAAAGGACTTTGTGCATTGAACACCACTGTATCATTACACGTCCAAGGGTAGCCCTGTTATTCTTTCAGACAACAAATATTCAAAGCCCACACTCAGTCACTAACCAATTTACACTTTGAGAATACAATGATAACCAAAAAAGACATTTTCCTGGTTCTATAAAACTTATACGATGTAAGAAAACTATTAAATCAACAAAGCAGTTAAAATACAGTTGAATCCATCTTGATAAGGATAGTAAGGTTTCCCTAGACTTGAGGAGGTGGGTGTGAGTGAGGGAAGAGATGCTGAAGAGAGGTATCTCACTGCATTGGCTGGGGTGTGAGGAGCAGAGATCTCTGTGAAAGGCAAAAAAGCAGGTTTGGTCTCTGCAGTGACAAATGCAACCAAAGGAAAACAGAGAGGAGCTGAGATTGGTTTAAAGGCATTTCAATGTATAGTAATATGTTTTTAACTTTCAGGAAAAACAATGAGAAAATATCAAAGGATGCTCAATATTAGAATGATGTGCAGATCCATATATTTTAAATGTCAATGGGGCGATTATCTTGAAAATTGAGTGGGATGGGATGAAATTCTTTCTAGCATTCCAGCTACTGTCCAGGTGAGAGGACATTCAGGACACGGAAATATGACAGGGGAGAACCTAGGCAGCCCAGATGAATAATTAGGAGAGACAAAGAGGAAACACTGGTTGTGGAAGAAGGGACTTGGAAATGACTAAGAGATTTCTGTACTGAGTGCATTTTGTTGGCATTCAGGAAAATAGAGGATAGTCTACAAAGTTTACATTTTGAACGTGTGGAAAGTACAGTTTAAAGTCTGACTGGGGCCTCCGTGTAATTCCCAGGAGAAAGTCTCCTGGAGGATGAGTGAAAAGGCAGCTGGCTTGTGGGCCTAATGCTCAAGGAAATAAATCTTGGCTGAAGATCATGCCATGTCTTCTTATTCATTCTGCTGTGCGGGTTCTGATTATGAGCTGCATATTAAAATCACCTAGGGATCATTTAAAAAGAGAAAGAAAGAAAACGATGCCTGATCCTCGTTCCCAGAGATTCTCGTTTAATTGGTCCTGGACTTGGTAATTTCTAAAAAGCTCTCCAGGGAGTTCCAATATGAGGATCAGATTTAAAACTACCACTATCCAGTCAAATAAATAGGCAAATAAAAATATGCATCACTATACTTAGTATGTGAGAATGTGTGTGTGGGGGGCTTCATAAAGAGTTTAATGCAATGTTCACATGATCACTAATTTGTACATCAATCTTGATAGGGTTAAAGATGCCCAAATTACAAGGAAAATATGGCTTCTGGGCTGTCTGAGAAGAGAATTCAGAAGACAAGAGAGTATACACTGAGTAAAGGTCACACTTGTGATGTCTGTGGCCATCACCCAAGCCACTAAAGACCTGAGAAAGACATGGTGACAGAAGAAGAGTTAATCTGCATCCTCTCCTTGATCTTGGGTGCAGCTGTCTCCTGACTTCAGTCACTGTTACTCCTCGTGCTCAGAATTTCTGACTCAGATGAGAACTGATCATTTCAGGCTGGATCTTAAAACCTCAGTCCCCAAGACTTCTGGGATTTCTTCTCCTTCATAATTCTGTGAGTCAACCCCAAAAAGTAAGTATAGTACATCTATTTTATGCATGTCAAACACACATATATTAATTGTGAACATTTAAGTTAATATATATCACACTAGTTTTATTCCTCTGTAGAACCCTGACTTATAATATTTCTGCTTCAGTTTCATCTCCCACATTCTGCCCATCCTTTACACTACAATCCTGACTCACTTTCTTCTTTGCCAAGTCAACTAGGCAGTGACATCCCTCTATACAGGTCTATATACTTTCCTTCCTTTTGCTAAATGCTCTTCCCGGCCATAGTCAAGGTCCAACTCAGGCTACCTGCTCTCTAAAGTCTTGCCCAACCCCCTTCTGGATGCAAAATTAATCTCTCACACTTATCACATCATATCATAATTATTTGATTGCATTTTAACTGGATCATTAGAAAGACAGCATTGTGTATTCTTGGAAATGTCAATGAAAGAAGGAAAAATGAAGAGCATAATTACAAGGTTGTTTTCTTCATTTAAAAAAAGGCAACTTACATTAGCATAGCATTTTCATAGACATTTTATTCAATCCTATAGCAACGTTGTGGATCTGGCAGGAATATATTATTTTTTCCATCAATAATAGTGATTTTAAGTGTTCTCACCACAAATAAATAAGTGTATGAGGCTGTGCATATGCTAATTAGCTTGATTTATTCATTCCATAATGCATTCATATTTTAAAATATGATGTACACCATACTATATACAATGCATTTCAGTTGAAAACAAATATAAATTTAATATAAATAACTTTTAAAACATCCTTAAATTCTATTTTTTTTACTTTTTAAAATATCATTTAAAATTACCTTCCAGATAGGCTTACCACCCTTATTTTCTCAGATGTTAAAAACACAAATTTTAAGTACATGAGCAGTTTCTGATTGAATAAAATGTCCTTTTAATTCAAAAAATATTTGTTTAGGTTCTATGTGGCTCTTCTAAGCCCTAGATATACCTTTGCAAACAGCTCTATTTTAAAACTTTCCTTAGGCTGTCCTAATTTTACCAATCACTGGAAACTGACTGACAGTATTTCAGAACAGACAGAATTAATTACCTAAAGATCTTGTGGTGCTAATATGCTATGCACCTTTGCTAATCATTAATCGTCTAAATGGTGGCTTTTGGTCAAAGGTGCCATTGCATAGTTACTGGATAGTTTTATGAAGTAAATTCACAGATGATGCTTCTAATGCTTTGATATAAACACACTATATTTGTGCTTATAAAACCTCTATTTTGCTTTAAGACCGAATAAACTTTAGATACATTATCTATATTATCTTATCTTAGTGAAGAAATTTTATGAGACTTAGGAAATATTTATTCGCCTCTTTCATAACAAACCCCAAAGTATTAAATATAGGATACCAATTGACACTAAAAATTATTTGATGTTCCATCCCAATCTTTTTGTATTCCAGTTTGATTCCATCACTAAAGAGCATTTATATAACACTGGAAAATAATTTTTTCCTTAGGATACATTCTTTGAATCAGTTGTTATAGTATAAGAAAATACAGTTGAAATTAAAGAAGACATGACCTCTGACCTTCGAGACCAAAGATTAGCATTACATGCTAATGTAATGCCTGTGTACTCTGCCAACATTTTAAACCATTTGAATAATTTCATGACATAGAAATATTACATATTGTTTCAAATGCTGTAGATAAGGGTAAGAAACTGACCTCACAAGAAGTTCCTTCAACCTATAATATCCCTTTTATATATACATAGATGAAATGTATCTATATAATTTGGGCAAGTCATTGGAAGCAGAACACAGCTAACATGATTAAAATGTAGCTCAGTGGTTAGGATCACAGGCTAATCCAAACTAAATCTAAGACTATTAACAGGATGATAAGCCAGCATTGCAAACCTATTTCCTCCCTTAATAAAAGGAATGTCAATACCCCTTACTATGGAATGTATAAAGTGCTCTAAAGTTAATACACATACATTACTATGGTTTAAGATATAAAACATATGAGGAAGTGTTTAGCCTAGAGAACATGTGTACAGCATACATTAACTACTATTAGGAAAACATTTTAAGTATGACCTTAATAGTAACTGAAGGAAATATACACACCAAACAAATTTTAGATCAAGATTAATTCTAATGAAATTCAGCTTTTAGTAAATAAGAAATAAAAAAATTCAAACGTTTTGAATTTATAACCCTAAGTTAATTTCTATGTATTTAACAATGTGAAAATATTTTTAAAGAATTATAGCTCTCAATACTGATGATGTAAGAGTGTTTAACAATGGACTCATTTAAGTCACTTCTCCTGAACACACAATTGCTCACTGCTCTGTGAAAGCTTCTGACTTTCTGTTGAACACTTGTAGTAATACGTTTTCAGCTAAGAGTTTAATAGTTAGCTTAATGACGGCTAAGAATAAGCTATATTTGTTCCCAGTTTGCACTGAAATAATTGCATCATTTCATAAGGTAAGCTAATGAAATGAACACAGAAAACAGACTTGACCCCAGTTGTTGTTTTGTTAAATGGCATATTCTCACTGCTATGTGAATTAAAACATAGTTTAAGATGTAATATATATGAGGAAGGATTTGGCATGAGATTTGGTGCACATTTAACTGAAAGAGGTCATGAGACGTCACAATCCCACTACCACTGGAAACAGTCCCAACTAAGTTAGAAAAACAACTAAAAAAATGTCAAAAAAAATACTGAGAAAATAGTAACTGTTATTTAGTGTCAATTACTTCATAAACCAGTGGTTCTCAACTTTCCTAATGTTGAAATGCTTTAATACAGTTCCTCATATGGTGACCCTCAATTATAAAATTCTTTTCATTGCTACTTCATAACTGTAATTTTGCTACTGTTGTGAATTATAATGTAAATATCTGTGGTTTATGAGGGCATTAGGCAATTCCTTTGAAAGATGTCAATCAACTCCAAAAGGGGTCATGATCCAAAGATTGAGAACCAATGTCATAATCCATTTCTTACAATAGGCTAGAAGACAGAAATATGCCTAATAAATCTGTAAAATTGTGTGAAAAGATTCTCAATGAAAATTTTCAAAGCTTAAGGTGGCCAAAGCTAGCTGTGTTTAACAAGATCAGACAAAGAGGGGGAGAGGGAGAGGAAGAGGAAGAGGGAGAGAGAGAGAGAGAAAGAGAGAAGCAAAGAAAATAATTTGCTGATTGATATGTAAGAATCATAGGGAAAATATAGAACCCAAGATTCTAGGATTTGAAGATGTTTCTCATCAATATCAAATTTCTAACTCTTTTAATGCAACCCAGGAAGAAGCTGGGTATTGGCAGTAGAATGTTGAATATGTGTAGGGCACACTAGTCAATGGTGGTTATCCGCCTCTTGTGGAAGCTTATGGACTGAAGCATTAGCCATTGTTGTCTGGGATGTTATTTTAAATAGGGCTATTATCATTGAGAACTGAAAATTCCTTTGCCCACACTTAGGTCCCCTTTTATTATTCCAATTCCTATGCTCTTGACTATGGTAGCATCTGAACACCATGATTCCTTCATACCCTTCTAAACAGGTAGAGGCTGTTACTCTAGCACTGGACATGTAGCACCTTTGTCATTTCTTACTTGTATCCCTTTCAGAAATGACTTATACTTCTTAATTTTTACTTCTTTTATCTATGAAAAAAAGCATGTTGTAACCAGTCCATTAAATTTCTATGAGGATTGGATTAAAGACAAAAAGTCAATATAGATATGTTTCTATAAAAATGGCCTTAAATAGAATAAATAACTTCTTTGCTCACATTCCTTGTGAGGCTTTATATTAAAGAATTCTATGTGCATATAGTGTACTTACTCACTGGTAAAGAATTCAGATATAAACTTAGATAAAAATAATTAAAACAAACCAAATAAAAGTCATAGAATTCTTAATTGCTACCAAATACAAGTTTTGCAGTTGTTGCAATAGACTCAAAACACTCAAAAGTCAAATTATACAATCCTATTGAAGCAAATAAAACTCATAAACCACTCATAAGCATGAGAGTGGACCCATTTGCCATTTGTACTGTCATAGCACAGATGCTTGGATAGAGACAGGCAAAGACTTCCAGAAGGTAAAGGCTTGTGAGTCCTTGAGGCTGTTGATTAAAGGCCAGCCAGTTGTTCTAAGAGTTGGACAAAAAGGTAAGCTGTTGAAAAGAAGTGAACTAAAGAAGTAATATACTATATTAGTATTCATAGCTAGGGCTGGGATCTAAATTATGCCATTGATAAATAGTGACTGTCTTAAGCAGTGAGTTTTGATGAATTCCAAGAAGGCTAGTAAGGAGGTACCTTCCTTCTCTTCAATGACAGCTCCAGTCTTGTACAAAATATTCTCTTGCTTGTTATATAAGTACTTGATACTAAAAGAACCCTCTGAGTAGCCACTTACTCCATTAGCAATCCTCACAGTTTCAACCTGTATTGGAGGTCTCTAGTATTTTTATAGAAGATATATCCCAGGATATAAATCATGCACATCCCAAGGAGATAGGAGGGCCAGTTGTGATGCTGTACTCAGAAGCATATGCTGAGCAGGCTCTGAAGATAAATAAGGCCTGCAAATAGGCAGCATTTCCAATAAACACTAAGGCCTAAGACACTGCTCCAAGGGCTGTTGTGACCACTGTAAAGCTTGTTTTCTGAAGTAATGGTGAATTCTACTACATGGCTTCATTAGATTTAAATGGTAGGGCTCAATGTGGGCAGGTCCATTGGCTGACAATAGGAAGTATGACCGAATGGAAATTTCTAAATGTTCAGGACATACAGGAATAAAGAAGAAAATTGGATACTAAAATATAGATGCCAAATTAAAATACATATTAGATTATTGGGTACTTTTGCTGGTTGTAATGCATGACAAAATTAGTGGTGGGGTCACTTTGAATTTTTTTTAGTCAATCGTATCTTTCTACCTCTCTCTTCAGTTCCTCCCTCTCTTCCTTTCTTTCATTTCTTTTTCCCTTCATGCTTCCATGCCTCCACTATAAACAACACCAGTATTTATGTTTGCTCCTAAATTAGTCTCGCTTGAGATAACCTGCTCTAGAATGGAATTAAAGTTGTTTATTTTATGCACATTCTATTCATCTCCCCTGACTTACTAATAAAATCTTGACTTACAGCAATGCATTTAGCCAAAAGGTATGTCTCAGGCTCCGTCTTAACTGGGTTTGGTCATGTGATTCAAGCACAAGTGATCTGAAGGTAAGTAAATCAATTAATGGTTGCTCTATCGACAGCTTGTTCCTCTCTTTAACACTTGGAATGCAGATTTGAATGCTGGGCACAAGAAAACTCAAACAAACCGCAAAAATTCTTGGTTACATTTAGAGTAATGGTTTAACGGACAAAACATAAAAACCCGCTAACACTGTATTTCTCTTGCAGAACTGATATGCAGCAATCTTGATTGCCATTGCTTCTCCCATTCATGGGAGAAATGATCTATATTTTTCAGCAGAAATAGAGCAGATCTGTCTAACTAACATACATTACAGTTCCCAGTTGTTCTACTTGGTCATGATCTATGGGCAGGGCTTCATTACCATGCGTTTGAATGTTTTCTTTGCTAGCTAGGGTTTTGGAGTTCTCCTCGGCTAGGCTGGTTTTAGAGTTGTTTATGTCCAGCTTTCCTACTCGTATCTCAATGTCACCACCAGGATAGCCACAGTACTTTATTGCCCCACCCTTACCAGTTGAGCCCACCACTTTCAGTCTGTCTTCTTCTTTAAGCTCCATATTGTACCTGTGACTCTGAATTTCCTTCTGTAATTAGAAGCATCCCTCCAGCAGAAGTTGGATCCACATCCTATATTTTCCAAATGTTCTTAGACCTACTACAACAACAAAAGTAACTACTCAGACAAACAAAGATATAGTGGAAATGGACTTCTGGTATTCACAGGTACAAACACTTTTGATCTGACACTGGAGCTCTGGCCTCAACTGAAATTACCAATCAAATATTTCTTTTACTACTACCTTATCATCATTTCATTTAGTCATCTCTATGCCATTTCTTGTATCCTATAACATTCTCCAAGTTTCAAATGCCTTTGTCTCTGCCTTCACCTATAACCAGATCTATTAACTTGTCAATCCATTTAACTTAGCTTCATGGTCAAGCTATTGTCACTCTGACGGCTACAATGTTACAAGGATGTCTTATTGCTTCATTGTCTCTCTCAGTCTATTCATAACACAACCACAAGCACGTTCTTTGGTAAATGTAATGGTCATGCCACTCAAGTAGCTTTGCAACACAGATGCACACACACACACACACACACACACACACACACTACAGTCTAAAGTGTCATGGTAACTTACAAGTTCTACACATGTACAGTGCTTGCCCACTTCTGACTTCCTCTTGTATTACTTTGTTCAAGTACCTCTCTAATTTCATTATTATTCTTTAACCTTGGGGAAGTAAGCCTTTGGACTTGGGCATTTTCCTCCGTCGAGTTCTCTTCCCTCAGATGTTCTCACTGCTCAAACCCCCCACATCCACCACATCCTAACAAATTTTACTGCTCTGTAGAGTCTTGAAATGTCTGTTTCACAAAAAATATCCCCTGGCCATTATAAGGTGTTTCAAGGATGCGTATTAGCCTTATAGCATTTATCATTTGAGGGTTGAGGATGTGATATCTTAGGTATAACTATCCCAATATGAATGAGAGCATTGTAATAACAGTGGATTGGAACTTTGTTTTGCATCTCTTCGCAGCACACAACAATGTCTCACATAGAGTTGATACTCATAGAGCTTTGCTATTGAAGGAGGACAGTTAGCAATCTCTTATTGGTGAAGTATTGATACTCTTTTGAAGAGTCGATGGATGCTTATAGTCTATAAATATGCAAGTGTCCATTTTGTACTCACACTAAAAAATTTAGCTGGAGAACTTGAGGTTATTTTTCTATTTCCTCTTGACATCTCTTGGTGCTAAGAACTGTGCAGCTGATAACTGTCTTTCTGTTAAGCATATCCTCCTTCTTCTCTCTATGCCTTTGTAAATCTTTTCCTTTACTAATGATGTTTTACACATTCAATTAATGTTTCAAGGTATTTAAAAATGATCCTTGGGGTTTGTTTTAATGAATAGTTTTTGTTTTTGTTTTTGTTTTTAGTTACTGACTACTCACACTCATCCAATCTTTTCTTGTTATTTCTCCACTATTCTCTTACTACCATGACTCTCATTATACATAATGTTGATATTTCCCATATCTTCAACCCCATCATTAATATTTTGTGCTGATCAGATTTTCATCTACTTTCCAATTTAGCCCTTTTACACTTTCTTCTTTATTCACATGATTTCTGCTTTGTTCTTTTTCATAGCTATCCTTTCCTATCACTATCTGTTAGGTTCATTTCCTTGACTTCCTAAATGTCCCCTTCCTTTGCTTTGCCTTCAAGGTGTTATGCTACCAATTTTCCTACTGTGTGATTGTGGTTCCCTTTGTTCCAATTTGCTTTGGCAATTAGTTTTACATATTACATCAGCACTTTCTGATGATATTTGTTTTGGTTTTCAGTTCAGATATAATCAATCCTGTTGTTCTTAAATTCATCTTTTTGATATTTTGAAATATTTCCTCCATTGTGGCTAGATGTTTAAAGATATATATGTGTTTATATATGTGTGGTGTGTTGTGATGTGGTACATGTGCCTGGTACACCATGTGCCTGGTATGGGTATGGTATGGTATGGTATGGTATGGTATGGTATATATGGTATGGTATGTGTATTTGGCACATTGTATTTTGGTGTAGCGTGTGTGTATATGAATAGTGTGTGTGACACATATGTAGTAGTATTATAGTGCGGTATTTGTGTGTAGTGTGTGGTATACATATAGTATATGTTACGTATTTATGTGTGGTATATTTGTGTGTGTGTGTGTGTGTGTGTGTGTGTGTATGACATGTTTGAGTAAACTTTTTTGTCCTCTACCTTTATGTGCTCTCCATTTTGTTTTGTAACCCACTAAATTCAATTAGTGCTGCCTACTGGGATGTTAACTGATCTTGTTGATTTGATCTTGTGTGACTGTCCAAGGCTGCAGTGAGTTCATGAGTGCACTGGCCACACCACACCCAGAAAGCACTGCTTCCCAGTACTCCTCCAGTTCTCTGGCTCTCACAGTTCCCACAGCCTCTTCCACCATGTTTTCTAAGCTTTTCAGGGTTGCTAAAGATGTTGCACTAGGGACTCTGCCCTCCTTCTCATGACTTCCGTGAGTTATAAGTCACTGCATTGATTACTGCCTACTGCAGAAGGAAGCATCTCTACCGAGCTGAGCATTTTCAGTGCATGAACTCATAAACCACCTGCACTGAAATGTCCTCAGATGTAGTCTACATGCAGGTCAACTCACAGCCCTGTTTCCAATCCCTTTATCTTCTTCCTGTTTTCCTGTCTCAGAACCCCTGAGGTTTACTTTATCAAATGGTCCTTCCATTTTGTATCATGGCACTCAAGACCTATGAGTGTCTTAATATCACTGTGGTCATGGGACATACCTTGTTCTAGCTATCCAGAAGTAATGACGGTAGCATGACCCTCTTAGGGCACCTGTGTCTCTGTCTTTAATAACCATTCAAATAATCTGCCCACATATCTATAGGGACCTTTTTAATCTCAATATTGTTATTTAGTCCAGTAAATATTAGAAGTATGAATCATCAATTAACCTAATTTATACACACAAGTATACTTCTATTAATAAACTCCCTGAGATCTGTTAATCTATTGCAGCTACCTTTTCCTCTCTATAGGCTTTTTGTGCCAGGTTAACACTCACTAAGGGCATGTAAAATAAATAAAAGAAAAAAAATATGACTAATTAAGAAGATATATCCTCAGCCTATTAGACTACAATTATTTAGTGTGGTTATGTTTTAAGCTCTCAAAGTCTGAAAAACAGATATTGTGTTTCATAGATATTCTCAACTAGTGTTTGAGGAAGATGATAACAGTGATATTTTGAGTTTTTACTTTAGCCAACTAAGGTGTGTGGAAACTCATTACAATGTAAAAGTGCATTTTGAAATCATCATATATAAATACTCCATGTTCAAAATTATGGATTAAAAAGTGTTTTCCACTTGTTTTTCTCATCAGTGGAGTGAAATTTTCTCCTAACTTCTTTTTATGGTTTGTTTTTCTGCAGAACCTCTAATTATTGTAGTGAAACATCCTTTCTCCCATTGGGTCAAGTTCTTTCTGATTTCACATTTTTCTCTGAAAATGATTCCAGAATTCATTTAAATGCTCTTACTATTTTCTTTGTCCTAATGGGGTGTCTTCATTGATGAATGGGGCAGATTTATGCTTTTACTTTGAATTATCGTGTTTCATTCCCATATTTTATGCACCTTCCTCTTAATGCACTTTCCAGTGTTAAGGGGAAAGATGAGAGTTAGATTTTAATATTTGTTCAAACTCCAGCTCAACAAGGTTTCAACAGGAACAGCACTCTTTCTAAAACATGTGAGTTACTTTTGTGTTTCTTACTAGTAACATTTTAGGAATGCATTTTATTTTATTCTGTAGTGTAATTGATTTCTTATACTATCCTATCTGCAAATCTTTTAAAAATCAGGAAAATAGGGCAACAAAAGAAGTTCTAACAATTTTCGGGCTTATGGCTACAGATTAAATATTTTCAGAGGACAAAGCCTGATAAGGTAAGGTGACTATGTGGCTAAGATAGTTGAATGAGGTTATTTTAATCTTTAAAATACTCTTCTTTGAGCCTCATTGTCATTTCTCCTTGTAGCTCAACCAAGAGCAAGCAGTTAGCATTTGTTCAGTCAAAATCTAATAAAAGGAAAAAAACAGTATGTTATTTTCCCAAATGTTTACTGTGTGCATTTCTCATTTGCTTGTTTTGATTGGCAGCTTTATATAACCCTGGGTTTTAATTTTATGTGAAATTTTGTGGGAAGTATATTTTAGAACTCATAACCAAAAGTGACTGTAGACTGTAGCTCCTTTGTATCTTTGTCTAGCAGGTTTTGGTTTTCCCAAGGTGCATTTCATGTTTTGGTGACACAATGAATATATCCATCAACAGTGTGCAAATGTTTCTCCTACTTGTAGAAATTAAGAGTTTTCAACTCCTTTAAAAAATGATTTCAAAGGCTGGAGAGATAGCTCAGTGGAAAAGACAGCTTGCTGCTCTTGCAGAAGATTTGAGTAAATTCTAGGTACCCAGGGTGAAAGTCTCATAATCATCTGTAACTCCAGTTCCAACACCTTTCATGGCTTCATCTGGTACCCCCCCACACACACACACATAAACAAACAATAATTAAATAAGTTTGAGGATTGTAACTTTAATGGAAATAAGTTGTCGTATTTGTTTTTATATTTTAATACTTTTCCTAATAAACTCATAAAAGGGCTTCCATTTGGGAAGTTTTATTGTCTTTTTGGCATCTGTTAAGAAACTTTTGATGAGACAGAGTTTAGGACCACAGAAGAAATGTTCAAAAGCTAAACCAATCCTCAAATTTTTCTGTTCTGTGGTCTCTATATTGAGCCTACTCCAAGTGGACCACTACCATTTATCAAATTGGTCCTCATCTAGGATTCTAGGTGAAAAATACCTAAGGAGAGAAAAATACCCACTCCAACAACAATGACAAATGTCAGATAACTCATATGCCTCTCTAGTTTCAGTAGCATTCTATATAAATCTGATACATATTTCCAGAACATTCCCACAATCTTTTATCTTCTAATTTAAATGCTTTCCATGTCTCCCACACAGCTCTCTGTGCCCTGTAATTTGTTACCTGTTCATCTCACATAAAAGAAGGGAGTGCTCTTTTTTTATTAGATATTTTCTTAATGTACATTTCAAATATTATCCCCTTTCCTGGTTTCCCCTCCAAAAGCACCCTATCTAATACCATCCTCTCCCTACTCATCAACCCACCCATTCCCTCTTCCCTGTCCTGGCATTCCCCTACACTGGGGCATCCAGCTTTTTCAGGACCAAGGGCCTCTCCTTCCTTTGATGACCAACAAGGCCATCCTCTGCTTGAGCTTCATTTGGAATGTGAATTGTATCTTGGGTATTCCAAGCTTCTGGGCTAATATCTACTTATCAGTGAGTGCATACCATATGTGTTCTTTTGTGATTGGGTTACCTCACTTAGGATGATATTTTCTAGTTCCATCCATTTGCCTAAGAATTTCAACCACTCTGGAAATCAGTATGGTGGTTCGTCAGCAAACTGGACCTTGTACTACCGGAGGATACAGATATACCACTCCTTGGTATACCCAGAAGATTCTCCAACATGTAATAAAGACATATGCTCCACTACATTCATAGCAGCCTTATTTATAATAGCCAGAAGCTGGAAAGAACCCAGATGTCCCTCAACAGAGGAATGGATACAGAAAATGTGGTATATTTACACAATGGAATACTACTCAACTATTAAAAACAATGAATTCATGAAATTCTTAAGGAGTGGTCTTCTAATGGGAGAGTAGCTTGGTATGGAACAGAAGTAAGTCTTGGAGAAGGATTGTGCTCTATAGGAGTCCATTGTGATTAAAAGCATGGACTTCAGAAGAGCTCTGTTCCTCACTATAATGGAGCTGTCTCAAAAATCATAGGAATAGTGCTCCAGTGACAAAGGGCTGGCTTAGGCATTGCTATCATGTACAATTGTGACTTTGTGCAATACTGCTTCTTTATTAAATATTTGGATGAAAAATTTCCCCATCACATATTTCCTATTTTAGAAAATAACATATATCCAATATAACTTAATCTTTCCTAGTATTAGTGTCAATTTGAGAATAACACTACCGAAAACAAACTCTCACTTAGAATTTTCATCCACACTCTAGTACAACCTTTTTGTCTTTTCACACACTATTGTGATGCATTTACTCATTGTCTTCATTTAATCTTTTCTTCTTTCCTTCACAATTCTGTCATTGTACTGAGGATACAGTTCCACACTCTCAATAGGATCCCTTCTCATTCCTGTTCCAACTTCTGCTCTAAAATATGTCTGCTTCCCATAACTCTTTCCTGTTTATATTGAAACAAATTACTGTTATTTCTGTGTGTGTGCTGTCTCTTTGTTCGTGGATGTGTATGTGTCTCTGTGTGTGTCTGTGTGCTTGTGTCTGTGTGTGTAGACAAGATCTCCCTATATTGTTCAGGAAGTTCTTGTACTCGCAATATTCCTGCTTCTGCCTCCTGACTACCATGTGTTACAGGCTTATCAGCACACTTGGCATTTGCTGTCTATTTAGCTCTTTCTAACCCTTCCATCTATTTTCACTGATCTGCTAGGTTCATACATTTCTTTTTCCATTTACTTTATTATTCTATTTTCCTCCATATATAACTTATTGTTTTTAATTAATTTAATGTTATTTTAATGACCACCCTTGTATATTTGATACTAATAATTTTATGTTTCCAATAATACTAAAACTTCAACATTTTTACTTACTTTTCCAAATGTTTATTGACATGTGTTTTAGTTCCACACCTATTAGACTCCTTAGGAATTATCAATATTGCTCTACATATTGAATGTCCTCTTAGATTCACTCAGCAATGGTCCTCCTGTGGCTCTGCACTTTTCCTTACAGTGCCCTGGTTTAGTTCATTACTCACATCCAACTGGTTTTCCATGCTGCATCCTTGCCTTTACATCTCTCAATTCAGCTGTCCTTCTCCTTGCCTTTACATCTCTCAATTCAGCTGTCCTTCTCCTTGCTGTTCCTTTAATCAGACTGTATTATTTCTTCTCTGGATGCTTTTTAACATTTTGTATTTAGTTTCAGCTGTCTTACACTGTGTGTCTCAGCAAATATTTTACATATATTTGTTTTACTTGTTTGGATTTTTGGAACTTCCTTAATCTATGGGAAAGGCATTTTGTCACTTGGTGGGGAAAACTTATACTTCCCCAATCCACCTAGTTTCCACCATACGCAAGTAGGAAAAACTTTAACCTTGACTCCTCAGCCCTATGGCCCTCTCCTTCGTGCTCCAGCTCCTGGGGTAAGCTGTACCAAAACATCCACCCCAGGCCAACACTCCTACCTAATCAAAGTAACTCTAAATGTGCAAATCCCAGTGCAAAAACAATGACACGAAAATATAATTATTGCCTTCTCTAAAACTTACTTATCCCATAAAAATAGACCCCAACTTCAATCACCTTCTAGACAAATTATTCTAACTGTGTTCAGGAGGAGGAGGAGGAGAGGAGAAGAAGAAGAAGAAGAAGAAGAAGAAGAAGAAGAAGAAGAAGAAGAAGAAGAAGAAGAAGAAGAAGAAGAAGAAGAAAAAGGAGGAGGAGGAGGAAAACAACAGCAGCAACAACAACAACAAGAACAAGAGAGATGACTGAAATCAGAAAATCAATATATAATGTGAAAACAGAATTTACTAGAGAAAGAGCTACTTTCAAAAGACCAAACTGAAATGAAACTGGGTATGAAAACTCAATAAGACAAATAAAACTCTCAGCAAAAGACTGATTAGAACATGTGGAAAACAGTATTGGGTCTGAAAGACTAAGTTGAAGAATTGGATCGCTCAATACATGCCAATGATAAATTAATAAATTAATAAAAACCCAGAACTGAACCTAAGAGAGCTTTGGAATAGCATGACAACATACACCTTTGGCTTATGGGTAAAGAAAGAGAAGGAGGAAGCAATGGAAGAAGAAAGGGGAGACAAAGGAAAGAACATAGAACACATTTTCTGTAAAATCATAGCAGAAAATTTCTATGCCATTTAATAATTTTTCAGAAGCCTCATTCTTTCCTTACACTATTTCTGGAGCTCCAATGACACATAGCAAAAATATTTTTCATTATCCTACAAGGAATGATGTTGGTGTCTGATTAGAGTAGATATTAAAGAAGAATTAAGAAAACAATATCAATCAGAGGCCTGTAGTTAAGAACATTGATACCTTTCTGAGAGGCTATGAAATTTAAATACTAATATGAAAACACAGACTCTGACAAAACAACTTAACATATATAGTGACTTTTTACACAGTATTTTCATATTCTTTGTGTGTGTGTGTGTGTGTGTATGTGTATGTGTGTGTGTGTTTGAGACATCTTTTCTCTGTGTAGCCATTGCTGTTCTGGACCTCACTCTGTAGACTAGGCAAAATCCACCTGCCTCTGCTTCCCAGGAGCTGGGATTAAAGGCGTGCCCCACCAGGCTTACTTGCATATTGCTTAAGACAATAAGCTGAAAATCTAGGGTTAAAATTTCTACCATTAACATTTGTAGCTTGCTCAATCAAAGAGTTATTTTTTAGAAGCATAGTAACATTTCAAGAGGATCTTGTTTTTTTTTTTTTGATGCATAATATAATTAAAATTAAAAACATTGTGTAAAACTTAACCAAATTTATATTTGGATTATGGTTCCACTGTTAATAAATGTATGCCCTAAAATGCACTTAATAATATCACTATAAATGCTTACACCCAATTAAAAAAGGCAAAATAATAATACTCAACATTTTTCTTTTTATGTTTTTTGTTTATTTTAAAGTATATATGTGTATATATGTGGATCTGTCTCTTGGGAATGCAGGTGCCCATAGAAGCAAGAAAAGGGTGTTTAAATCCCTTGGAACTGGAGTTACAAACCATCTGACATGAGTGCTAGGAACAAAACTTCTGTCCTCTGCAGAAGTCATATACCATTTGACTTCTGAGACATCCTTCCAGGACAGCAATCAATAATTGGGACTGTAGCAATATCTAGTGATAAATGAGATCAGTTTGTTTGGCATAAAAATAGGCATTTGAAATAGTACCTCCTCTTAGAGAAGAAAAGAACTTCTGGGGGAATCAGATTCCCTCACGTCAAGCAGTACTACAGAGCAATAGTGTTAAAAACTGCATGGTATTGGTACAATGACAGGCAGGTAGATCAATGGAATAGAATTGAAGACCCAGAAATGAACCCACACACCTATGGTCACTTGATCTTTGACAAAGGAGCTACAACCATCCAGTGGCAAAAAGATAGCTTTTTCAACAAATGGTGTTGGTTCAACTGGAGGTCAACATGCAGAAAAATGCAAATTGATCCATTTTTATCTCCTTGTACTGAGCTCAAGTCCAAGTGGTTCAAGGACCTCCACATAAAACTAGAAACACTGAAACTAATAGAAAAGAAACTGGGGAAGAGCCTTGAGCACATGGGCACAGGGGAAATTTTCCTAAACAGAACACCAATAACTTATGCTCTAGGATCAAGAATTGACAGAAAGGACCTCATAAAATTACAAAGTTTCTGTAAGGCAAAGGACACTGTCAAAAGGACAAAATGGCAACCAACAAATGAGAAAATGATCTTTACCAACCCTACATCCAACAGAGGACTAATATCCAAGATATACAAAAAACCTAAGAAGGTAGACTCCAGAGAGTCAAATAACCCTATTAAAAAATGGGGTACAGAGCTAAACAAAGAATTTTCACCTGAGGAATATCGAATGGCTGAGAAGCACCTAAAGAAATGTTTAACATCCTTAGTCATCAGGGAAATGCAAATCAAAACAACCCTAAGATTTCACCTCACTCCAGTCGGAATGGCTAAGATCAAAAACTCAGGAGACAGCAGATGGTGGTGAGGATGTGGAGAAAGATGAACACTCCTCCACTGCTGGTGGGATTGCAAGCTGGTACAACCAACCACTCTGGAAAGCAGTCGGGCAGTTCCTCAGAAAACTCAGCATAATACTACCCGAGGACCCTGTTATACCATTCCTGGGCATATACCCAGAGGATTCTTCAGCATGTAATAAGGACACAAGCTCCACTTTTTCATAGCAACCCTATTTATAATAGTTAGAAGCTAGAAAGAACCCAGATGTCCCTCAACAGAGAAATGAATACAGAAATTGTGGTATATTTACACTATGGAATACTACTCAGCTATTAAAAACAATGAATTCATGAAATTCTTAGGCAAGTGGGTGGAACTGGAGAATGACATCCTGTGTGAGGTGACCCAATCACAAATCATCCCTCACTAAAACCATATAGCAAAGACTCGGTGTAAAGGCTAGAATGATGTCACCCATTTCTGTATGAAACCCCTTAGCTCTCTAAGTTCATTTTATAGATGAGGAATAAAAGGCAAATATTTCATGGTTTTTTTTTCTAGTATTTTAAAACTGGGAAATGGCTGAGCCTAAATAACCTTGGTATTTAAGCTCTTATTTAATATGTTAATTAATTTACAATTGCTATGTCCATTATCCTAGATTTTTCAATCTCAGCTGAATAAAATCTTATTTGTTAAAGAAAGAGAAAAGAAATATGTGAGGGTTGATTTTGTTCTACCTGAACCTAAAATATATATTTTTGTATATACTGAATTTATTAAATTCCTTTGGAAATCCATCCTATTACAATAAGAAAATATCATAACTAATGCCAAAATCAGATAAAGACATCATCTTCCAAATGTGCATTAAATATCCACTGGAAATAAGCATGCAAACAAATTTAATAAAAAAATAAAAACTGTCTAAATTTTTTAAAGGTTATAGTATATTAATTCCACATTTTATAGTCTTCTGCTCTCACTGTGAAATGCTTGCCTGAAACACTTCCTTCAGTGGCCAACAAAGAATATTTTTACTATAAGACTATTGTCTGAAGACCTGTGCAGTCCTAATCCAGTCATTTAGTCACACTATACTATATTATTTGTTGGGAAATCTCCCTTGCATTGTGATGTATCTTTTGTTTCTTTGACTGAATAATCTAATTATTATATTGTTAAAAAATGATTGATACTGTATTTATATTTTAAACTTGTGGCAAAACCAGAATTCTATGAAGTTAGACCCAGCCAACAGTCAATAGAAATTGTCAAAACATATTGTAGCACGTGATTCTATACAGTGTTATATACATTCATTCTTCTCTTCACCTTAACCTCCAATGGAAATGTCTGCCAACTCTGGGAAAAGCTTCTCAGAGTCTCCACCAGAGCACACTTTAAAGGTGTCTTTGCACATAAAGGTTCAAAATGCAGTGTCCACTTCTCTGCTGGGTCTTCTCACCACTGTGAGACATGCTACATAGAAGCAGTCAGCTCATTCAGGAACGCACAGGTGATTCAAAACCGGGTCATTTCTCCATATCTACACCTTATATTTGTAGTAGTCTATGTTCACTCAACTTGTTCTTTTTACAAATCCTCTCCTCTGTTGCTTACACAGTTGGGTAGCAGCTGTTTCTATACACTGGATCCAGGAAACTCAAATACACACAATGGAAAGAGTACAGAGTCTGACCACCATTTCTAGGCTCAGGTTTTGAGTAGACTTAGTCTTGATGTTTTAGGGTTTCCCCTATTTCTAATGGCCACCATTTCTAATTAGATTTCCCTAGGAGAAAGAAGATGGATTGTATTTTACTATACAGAGACTAAAATTAGTTTATATTTTAGCAAGTTAGCACTTCTAACCAGTTGATTTACTCATGAAGCTGCAAAATCTGTGAGCTCGTAATTAATCATACATTGGTCATTTTCTTTCAAAAGATGCTCAGTTTGGCTGTCTGTATCATAATAGGAGAAAACATGTAATTTATGCAGTTTAGAAATTATAGCCTTGTGTTTAACTGTGTTGTAATATATTTTCTCACATGCTCATTGTTCTTAACACTATAAAAGAATGTCATCTCCCTGGGATTTATTTAAGCAAAACCTTTGGAATGAGACCTCAAGCAAAACAGCAACCTCTTGGAATTGTGATTACCTTTTTTTTTTTTTTGCTTTAAATGGGTGCTTTTAGGTTTGTTTTGACCACATTTAGTTTCCACGGCAACTTTTAAGAATTATTATTTTAGATAGAAGCACATACACTTTGCTTTGTTCTTGCAATAAGAATGCTTCGTCTTCGATGCTCTCGTGTGCATCACACATGGAAACGCATTCTGTTAATATTCACGGGATACACAAAGCAACTCCCCGCGGCAATGTGATAATTTAAAGACACCGTAAATTCAAGGGAGTTGATGCCTTTTAATTCACTGACTTTATAAAAAAAAAAAAAGCAAGCACTTCTACGAAAATCTGAAATAGTACATATTTTAAGCAGTTTCCCCAACTAACCTTTGCCAGAAATTAACCCCCAAATTGTTTGACATCCTTGAATACTATATCACAATGCTGCCAGCATACTGATCATTCACTGTGTCTGAGACAAATCAATTAGCCTGCCAATTGTGTTCATTAGAATTCATTCATATCACTATAAAAAGTTAATTAGAAGTAAGAGTGAGGAGGAAATCATGTCTAACATTCTTATTAAATTGAAACCACCAAAGTAATTTTGAATCTAAATCAACAATCATTACTTAGAGTCTCCCTCCAAAAAAATGCAGTGTACATGGGTATCAGATAAAGCGGGTACCAACCGAGAACTCTTTGATGGAGAATTATAAGTTAGGGCGTATGTTTTATCAACACTGCTTATTCTGTTACTGTTATTTTTAAATGATTACCCACCTCTGAGGCTGAGTACACTCGACTGACTGAGATGTCTCTTCTAGACATCTATCCACCCATCAGCAGAGGTGAGTGTAGAAACTAGCACTGTGCCTCCTTTCTCAAGGTCTCAGCATAGCATAGCTCCTATAGATGAATGACACCACAGAGGAACAGGAGGACTGTCACCAACAAAGCCAAGTGGCACCATCTCCATTAAGAGCCATTGCTCATAAAAAACAGCTGCCAAAACAGAACTCCGGTAACAAGCAGGGGACTTTCTATTCCTGCAAGACTCTCTGCTCCTAACATACTGAGTCTTCTGGTAGAGCTGTTAAAAGCAAAGAAATAATAAATAAAAGTATCTGAATATGAAACACTCTCATTATAACTCTCAGCCTCTCAATTCCTTCTATATTGGGCAAGATATCTGATCCTTTTGTTTCCAGAATACCAAAAAGAGAGCCTATGTGAAGGCAAAAGAATCTTCCTGACAAACCATGGGAAGCCTTAGACTCATTTCATATTCAGTTCTTGGCACTGAGGTCTGGGTGGAGGTGGGCAGGTCTACCCTGCCTTTCAGTCTCATTAATCATTTGGCTTTCCCTGGCTGCTCGCTGCGTCTTCTGGAGGAACCCTTCTCTTTATTCATTCAGACAACCCTTTGGATTAAACAGAGCCAGCTAAATGTCAAAGCAAATCTGAGTCTTGATGCAGATAATCATTTCAATAATATTTCTCCATTTGTGCCCAAACACCAGGGGAATAAAGCTTTTCTGCTGTCAGGTACGGTAAGACTGCAGTTGGTGTAAATGCTTGACACTGAGCCAGATGGCTTAGCCGTGCCTCAAACATATGTTCAACAAGCAGGCTTGCACACATTGGAATTTTATTATTTTGAACTGGTGAGGCTTGCATATTTATTTACTTGACCCCCACTGGTGTCACTTTGGTATTAAAACAATCAGTTGTAAAGCTTCTCCAAGCAATAGGGTAGGGCTAGCTTATAAACTACTTGTCAGTTTCACATCACCACCCGCTGGGAAGTATTCCTTGTCTCCCTGTCTCCCCTTGATAATTTAAAGAAAAGGGTGGCAAGGTGAGTGTGGCCGAGGGAAGAGGGAAATGGGAATTGAAGGGGAGAATGCTGCCCTACCCTATGAAGATGAATGGGACCTTTTCTAACCAACTCTTTAGATGACCCGAGGACAAGTCATTTTCTCAATTATTACCATGTATATTTCATTCAGAAAGTCTTGTCTGCGCCTTAACAAAATCAACCATTAAAATATACAACTGCATATGCCCTTCAAAATATCACAAGTAAATCTATCTACCTATCTATTGATTCATCTGGATAGCAAAATGTATATGCAAACATTGGCATGTATGTTCATGCAGCATATGCTTGTAAATGTATATATGATTATTCTATATTGGCATGCCTATGTATGAACATATATATATATATATATATACACACACAATGTGTATGATTATATACTCTGATATGTATTTCCATTATCATATGCATATATGCATCCATATATGTATATATTCAAGCTGTATGGTTATATACTCTGATATATATTTCCATTATCATATGCATGTATGTATGGACATTCTTATTTCTGAGTTTAAAAGGAAAATCTGTGCCAGTAGCTTTAACAAAAAGCATTACCAGTTGTTAAAAAATATATATCATGCTGCTAATACAGTCCTCAAAGTATAATTTAAGTATTTTATTGTTCAGTGGAAATGTTTGTGTAACAGTTAATTACACATTACCTAACATGTTCCAGTTCACTGTTTTAAAATAGACAGACAAAGCTGGCAAGATCGCTCAGTGGGTAAAAGCAACTGACAAATCTGATAACCTGATGTGAATTCTTGGATCCCACAAGAGGAGACAATTGATTCCCACAGGTTATCTTATAAGTTTCATTTGAGTGCTGCGACTTGCAAAGGACCCACACTCACATCTCACATACCTCTCTCTCTCTCTCTCTCTCTCTCTCTCTCTCTCTCTCTCTCACACACACACACACACACACACACACACACACACACACACACACACACACAGAGTAAAAATATATTTAAAAATAAGAGTCAGAGGACAGATATCAAAAGCTAGTAGCAATGTACATATATTAGACAGTTTCTGCACAGTTTCTACCTGTTGGAAATGCATTTTCACCTAGGAAGACATAATGTCTTAGAGTCCAATAACTACACTACAGTTAGTAGAAAGAAATTAGTGAAAAGAGAAACCTGCTTCAATTCTCACATTAAATGAGATGTAGCTTATCAGAAACACCAGTCAGACTCCAATGCTTTCATTTCATAATAAATGTCTTGACCCCATATTTGCTCTGAACTAAAACTAACACAAAATTAAATTTACCTACACACCTAATGGCTAATCTATTTAAATGTTTTCACACAATATATTTTGATCATATTCTTTCTTCTCCCCAAACACCTCCCATATTCTCCTTACCCCCTTACCCATCCAATTTCATGTCCATTTTATGTCTCAAAAAAAAATCGAAACAAACTTAAAAAAAAATCAATAAGCCAAACTACCAAAAGAAAAGTAAAAGCACACACAAAATCATGGAGTCTGTTGTTGTTGTTTGACTTCTGGGCATGGTACCTACCCTGGGATATGATTGATATAACTGGTGACATTCTATTGGGGAAATTTTGATTTTCTCTTTCTAAGAAGGTGTCAATTATAAAAGATTCATGGTTACAGATGGAAGATCATGTCTAGCCTCTCTTCTCAGTGCTGGGGTTTTGTCTGGTTTGGAACTGTTCAGATCTTGCACACACTTTACACTATCACAGTTTCTGTGAGTTCATATATGCATCGGTGCAGTTATGTCTGGAACACTGCCTCCTTAGAGTCACTCAGGATCTCTGGCTCTTACAGGCTGCCCACCTGTTTTTACAGAGGTCCCTGAGCCTTGAGGGGAAGGGCTTGCTAATAACATCCCATTTACGGTTGAATGTTCTAAAGTTTCTCACTCTCTGAATATTTTCTAGCTGTAGATCTCTTTGTTAACTACCATGTACACTGAATATATGTTATTACCACATACACTGAAAACAAAAAACAAAATTAACAACAACAACAAAGGAATCTCTAAAGAGGACTGAGTGATGCTTTGCTGTATGAGTATAGCAATATGTCTTTAAGAGTCCTTTTATTGCTATCTTCCTTTAGCAGAATTACAGTAGTAGATTTACCCTTAGGCCTACTTGAGCAGTGTCATGTATGGCTTCCATCTCATGGAGTAGATTGTAGAGAGTCATATTGAAGTGCTTTATTGCATGGCAGCTATCATTCAGCTCCAGACACCAGTGAGCTACACCTCCCCCCACCTGGCAGAGCTGGCAGAGCTCTGGGAGCAAGCCTTTTGTCACACCTCAGCCTCCTGCAGAGCAACAGATCCTATGGGGTCAACTTCCTCGAGGAACAGTGGAGCCAAGGGCCTGCTGAGAAGCGCTGAGAAAACTCTGCAACCCTGGGAGGGAGGGTCACACCCACAGAGCATATATTGTCGCTCTTATCCCCAAAGTAAAGAGATTTTGTACAGCCATGCACTAAGGTGTCTGTGTGTTCTCTTTCTCTCGACCCCCTTCGTTTCATTTCCCAGCTCTTCGTCCACAGAAAACCCGCTCGTGAGCAATTCCCGGGAAGCTTCAGTAGATATCAAGTCCAACTGAAAATAAAGTTGTTGGTTACTCACCTAACATTTGTGCCACAATTATACCACTATATCTCACAGGTAGGACACTTTTATGGATTACAAACTTGGCAAAATTGATGACTAAATTTCTTTTCTAATAGCCTGAAAAGTATCTTCCAGAGACATGGACACTAGTCAATAGGGGTGAAACTTCTAGCTTCTGCATACAACTGGCTTTAGCACCAGGTTATGCAAGGTAGACAGCATTTTTGAAATAACCTATGATTTTGGAGACCATCTGTGGAACATCAACAAGACGTAACCTATTCCTGGCACTGGATGTCTTGTTGGTTGCATAAGATGTCTAGTTAGAGTATTTACTCTCTCTTTTTATGGAGTTTCCATTTAAATTCCTTTCACATATATTTCATGAAGCTTCTACAGAAGTAGTTTCCATATTGCTTTTAAAAGACCTTTACTTTTAGCTGTCTGTCCCTGTATTCACTCCTTTACCTGCCCTTCCATCCCCCTGTCCATTTAACCCTCCTATTATGGTTTCCCATTCATCTCTATATAACATTATACTCTATTTCCCTTTCTTTGGAGGACCGTTTCCTCTTTCCTCTTCTCTTACTAGCTACCTCACCTCTACAGTTATTCAAGCCAAAACACACATATCTAAAGCTTAAAAACTAACACACACATATAAAAGAATACATGTGATTTTTGTCTCTGTTTTGAGTTGCCTTAATCAGGATGATTGTTTCTAGCTCTATCCATTTACCTGAAAATTTTATAATTTAACTTCTCATAAGAACTGAATAATATTCTATTGTATAAGTCTACCACACTTTCATTATCTATTCATTCATTGATGGGTATCCAGGCTGTTTCCAATGTCTAGCTCTTATGAATAGAGCAAAAATAAACATAGATGAACAAGTATCTCTACAGTAAGATGTAACATCCTTTGGGGAAATGCCCAAGACTGGTACAGTTGTATCAGTTTTTAGTCCTATTGGCAATTTTCCTTTTCTCCTTATCTTCACCAGAATGTTCTGTCATTCATTTGTTGATCCTGGTCATTCTGACTGCAATAAGATCAACTCTCAAAATAATTTTGATTTGCATTTCCTTGATGGTTAAGGATGTTGAACAATGTTTTAAGTGTATTTCAGATATTTGTGTTTTATCTTTTTAAGAATTTTCAGTTTAGTTATATACTCTTTTCTGAACTGTACAGTTTGTTTTATTCATGTTCCAGATTGGTTTTACTTTTATTGTTATTATTTATATATTCTAGATATCCTCGAACAGATATACAATTGGTAAAGGTGTTGTTTTGTTTTTTTTTTTTTTAAATTTGGTAAGCTGCTGCTTTCCTTAAATGAGAGTGTTCTTGCTCTATAGATCTTTTAGCTTCTTGAGGTTCCTCTCATTTATTAGTTGTTGGTCTTAATGCTTGTGTTATTGGTACCTTCAGAAAGTTTTTTCTGTTCCAATGAGTTCGTCTCTTTCTTTCTCTCTCTCTCTCTCTCTCTCTCTCTCTCTCTCTCTCTCTCTCTCTCTTTCTTTCTTTCTATTCCACCAGAGTCAGAGTATCTGTCTTATTTATGTTAAAGTCCTTGACCCACTTAGATCTATTTGCATTCTTCTACATGCAGATATCCAGTCTGACCATCACGACTTGTTGAAATTATACATGCCCCTATATATAATTTTAAAACGTAAGTTCAATATACTGATTATGACAGAAAAAAAGATGCATAAAGAGAAACAGCTTATAGAGTTCTTATGTGTGCATGCATATGTATTCTAGTATTTAAAGACTTGAAAAAAACTGTACTAGGTGACATGGTGAATTAATTAGATTCTTGTCTTCCTAAGAAAATTAACACGAACACACAATTACCCAACATAGTATCTAATCCATGACTCAAGGACAATGAAGGATTTTGCTAGTGAGTTACAGGGTTTTCCAAAATGATGACTAAATTCCATATATTGAATTTTTACGAATTCAGTTATTTATATGTAGTGAATATTTAACCAATTTTAGAAAAATTTTATAAATAATAAAAATTCTAATCCCCTTTTGGAAATGTGAAAAAGTAAGAAGAAGCTAGACTCATAATATTATCAAGATTTACAGTTCCTTCTACTACCCATAACGATGATATTTAAAAGCCCTGCAACATTTAAGAAAATCCTCCCTTTAGGGACTGCCCTGTACAGTAGTATGAGGAAACCTAACATTCTGTCTCCTGGTCAATAAATTCTTGGCTCTCCTCAAGAAATGCAGCAGTTTACAATGTCTCTGCAATCTGGCTTCTTTTCTTCCTCTTTCTAAAGCTGTGTAGCCTTGGCTAGCCTTCTAGTTTTGTGTAATCCAGGTTGGCTAAGAACTTTTAGAAATCCACCCCTCAGACTCATCAGTGTTTAAATTAGTGGACACACTGCCACACCTAGCTTTTCAGCTGTCTTCATAATGTTCTATACTAGAACTATCACCAAAGATTATACATGGGATTGTCTTCAGTACATGAGCAAAGGAAAAGTGGTACTCGATATCAAACTCACAAAATCAGTCATAAATGAAGACCTACTTTAAAATGAATTCTTAACTTTACATATTACATATCCTAGAATTCATATTCTTCATACACCTACAGAGAATAATTTAATTTTAAAATGATAAGCCTTGGATCATGTATTTGCAAACAGATAGCAACATAATTTCAAAATCATAAATCCTATACTAACATCAATATAAAATATACTTTAATTTAAAATGTAATTCATGTTATATTTCATATTGGTTTAATTACATTTTATAATAACCCACTACTTCAAAACAACATTAAAATTTTTTGCATAAGAAACATGTTCTTCTTATGTAGATATAGGTATTAAGTAAATTCTATTTACTCATAATATTGAGTTTACATGAGGTTTTTGTGTCAGCCTAGGAAAACAGTACAACTGCTTTTGAAAAGGAAATATAAAACCTACACAATTACATCTTTATGTTGGCCTGCATCTTGTTGCAATGAGATTAAATCATTCTAGACTTTCTAAATTCTTCATTTCACTTATGCTGAATTTTTCCTTATATATGATCTACTCCTATCAGAGGTTTTCAAATATATTAATTCATGTCCATGCCAGCAACCCTGGCTTACAAGTTATTAGAGACAATCTTATTAGATACATAGCTCTGATAAGTCATAATAATACAACCTTATATGTATACATAAACATACACATACATATGTATACATGAATTTTACCTATTGTGTTTATTCTCTTTTCTTACTGCCTAATTTTCATCTGGAGTCACTTCCACAGAGAACCCAAACATTATCTGCCTCTTACCCTATTCACTGTTTTTTATACATTACTCTATGAGAAGTTTCTATAGTGAGAATTCTGGAATTTTTGTTTCGTCAGAAAACACAGAAATATTATGGGAATTTGTTTTGACCCCAGATGTGGGATATGGAACTACTTCACAGCAATTCACTATGATCTGATAGTACCTCATGATCTAGAAGAGGCATGGTTTTACCAGCTATAGATAGTTTCCGCAATTGTGTGATATTTGGAATTCTGGGGACATTTCACAAAATAAATAAGGTCTATATAGGTCTCCTAGAGGAGGTGTGGGTTGTTGGTTGGTTGTTGGTGGTCATGGTTTGTTAAGTAGTAACAGGCAAAAAAGAAACAACAACAAGAAGAAACTAAGTATCGTATCTGTGAAGACCAAACTTGTCCCAAGGAACTGAGCAGCTCTTATCAGCAGGAAGTAGTCTAACCTAACAATAACACCTACCTTTTCTAACTCCAGACTTTATTCAGGGATCTTCTTTCTTTCCTCTATAAACTTTTCTCTCTCTCTGAAATGGTGTTAAAGGGTTGAGAGGGTGGAAGAAAAAAAGGTAAAGAAGGGTAGAAGAAAAAAGAACCCACAAAGTAGCGAAGGCAGCTACAGTTGTCTGCCATGTGAGACACAAGCAAACACAGCAGTTGAACAACAGGCCATTCTGCTGTTCTGACTGTTCTGTACTGGAATCTAATGTGTCTTTTTCATTTGAAAAATCACTTCATGTCCGTTGATCAGTTTGAAGACTCCAACACCCAGTGGAAAAATACACAAAACAAAAGCGTCTACAATACAGTGTTATGTCACTGTATGTTCAGAAATTCCTAAACTTCACAATAAAATCGTTGCGACTTTGGAATAGGAACAAATTGCAGAATTATCTTTAATTTTCGACAATATTACAGCACAGACGACTCTTGTTTTAGAGAATCTTCTGCCTACGGTATGTTCGGTCCTACAAAGGAAACCTGATTCTCTCAACCAAAATTCCTGTCCACACATGAACAATGCATTTGTGATGGCGGAAGGGAGGAGTTCAGTTTCCCAGGTTTTATTTCTGGGACAGCAGTAATTTAATAACAACTGCACTACTAAAGAAGACAAACGTGTTCTGTGCTTTGGATGTAGGTGGAAGAAGATGATTTACAAAGAAAGGGAACAAAAGTGATAAGCACCTAATGTATGGCTTCCCAACCATTATTCCCTTCTGCCTTTCCAAAAATAACAAAGGTGAGGTCACACACCAGACCCAGATAGCTAACAATTCTTTTTATTTTTTTAAATTCTTTAACTTTTTTTTACAGTCCAATTGTTATCCCCCTTCTGGTCCACCCTCTGACTGTTCTTCATCCCATCCTCCTCTCCCCCACCCCCCACCTCCAAGAGGATGTCCCCACCCCCACACTATCAGACCTCCCCACTGCCTGGGACCTCAAGTCTCTTGAGGGTTAGGTGAGTCTTCTCTCACTGAAGCAAGATGAAGTAGTCCTCAACTGTGTATGTGTCAGAAGCTTCAGACCAGCTCATGTGTGCTGCCTGGTTGGTGGTTCGATGTCTGAGAGATCTTGGGGGTCCAGGTATGTTGAGACTATTGGTCTTCCTATGGGGTCACCTTCCTCAGCTTCTTCTAGCTTTTCCCTAATTCAACCACAGGGTCCCTGGCATCTGTTCACTGGTAGGGTGTATGTATCAGCATCTGACTCTTTCAGCTGCTTGCTAATAATCTCTAAAGAGGAATCATTACTAAGTAGATGAGAATTATCTCCATTTGCAATATTTAATGGTTGAGTGTCTAAAACAACAGCCTAGTCATCCGTTTTGTTTAATTAAGTATTTTATATTCTGGTCATAGCATTTGAAGATCTGAAATTAAAAGATCTTTTAGTGAATCCTAAATAAGATTTAAGGACTGCTAGCTGATTTAAAACATTGCATTTGCCTACTGGATGAAGGAGAATGCTTTTCAAATGGAACTCACCCAATACTCAGACAATGGGCCTACAGCTTAGCACCAAGGCTTACCTTCTGGGAGGCAATTGTAGCAAATCGTGTAATGTAGGTGGGAATGTACTCTTGGACATGATCAGGAGACACCCAAGTTATAGCACCATTTTCTCACAATAAGCTCTTTATGCCTTGGAATTTGTGTTCACCTCTTATGGTATTATGATTTTGTTTAAAACGTGTTCATCAGTGGTTAGTTCAATTCTAAGTCTGTTTGTTGTAAAATATTGCTGTGTAACAATAAATAATAATTTTGAAATAGAAAAATAGCAGTGAAAGTTACTCTATAAGTCAACTCTTCCTCTGTGCTGGTCAATTCTCATCATTCTAAACCAGAAGCAGATAATTTAGGTTCACTGATAGATATAGCCATGTATTTTAGAAGGCTGTCATCTAAATATAAAATCTCTTGTATCTGAACTAGACACTAGTTTGTGATACATGGAAATGTGTTATTGGGAAGAATAAAATAGTTTTAAATAAAAAGTGTGTTGTTAAATACTACAAATAAAAACTTCTGTCATGCATAGTTTTTCTTATAGCTTTGCACTGTATTTAATAAATTGTACTTAATTTATTAAATTATGTGACTGTAGCATAAATATGTTGTGTCTCCATATCTGCTGTCTATCAACTACTCAGGGGGGAAAAATGAGTGGGAAACTGGGGTAAAAGACCAATAACTGTTTCTGAGATTGAGATAAGTTATTCTCCTGAAATGCAATAAGCCAACCTTTCTCAATGACTCTCACAGATCCAGGCAAAGGTTCATTTTCACAACTTATTTTCTGGTATTTGGAATCTATTTTTAATGCCTTCTGAACTATATCCTTCTTGCTTGCATGCTCTCTCTCTATTTTGTTCTTCATCTCTAACCATGTTTCTTCATCAAACTTTTCTTCACTTAGCCACCATTAACTTCCCCCACACAAGGACGTTTACATTTGAATACATACACACACCTACCATTCCATGAACAGCCAGCCAGTGTGGGCCACATGTCTACTTTTGTTTTTATTTGGCAGCCCCATAAATTTTACTTAATACTGATACAACATGATAGATTATAAAGTAAGTAGGTATGGTGCTTTTTTTTTAAGTATGGGTATGTATCTGTGTTTGTTTGCTTGCTTTTGATGTTTTTAATTGCAGCACTATCATGGTTTTTTTGAAGGCAGCATTTGTGGCTTCAGAAAAAGATTAAAAATCTGCAACCTATCAGAAATGAACTCACAGTGATTGTGATAACATGCACAAGACCTGTGCAAGCTCAGGGCACACAAAATCCAAGGAAGGAGGAAGGAATGTGGCCAGGAAGTCTGACCCCAGAAGTCTGACCCCTAGCTGAGAAACTATCCACATTTGATTGCTGTTGGGAGAAGAAAAGTCGGTTTCCTTTAATCGAGTGTGATGTGGAATACTGACCATATTGCAGGTGGGCACTGCAAACTAAATTGGATGCACTACAGGAGGTAGATACTTAGATAGATAGATAGATAGATAGATAGATAGATAGATAGATAGATAGATAGATAGATAGGTAGGTAGGTAGGTAGGTAGGTAGACAGACAGACAGACAGACAGACAGACAGACAGACAGACAGAGAGAGTCAGAGACACAGAAAGGCAGAAAACTGAGACACACAGAGAGACAGACAAACAGAAACAGAAAAAGAGAACAAAGTTGAGGATCTAGAAAGGTTGAGAAGAATCTAGTAGGAGTTGGAGGAGGGGGGAATACTGTAAAAATACATTGTATGAAATTCTCAAAACTATAATAAAGGAGCATGCGCCTTTGATGTTGGAGCATCTTTTGGGTATAAGCCCAGGAGTGGTATAGCTGGGTCCTTATGCTCCACCATGTTCATAGCAGCCTTATTTATAATAACCAGAAGCTGGAAACAACCCAGATGTCCTTTAAGAGAGGAATGGATACAGAAAATGTTGTACATGTACACAATGGAGTACTACTTAGCCATTAAAAACAATGACTTCATGAAATTCACAGGCAAATCAATGGAATTAGAAAATATCATCCTTAGTGAGGTAACACAGTCACAAAAGAACACACATGGCATGCACTCACTGAAAGTGGATTAATTAGGAAAAAAAAACTTGGAATACCCATGATACAACTTACAGACCATATGAAGGTAAAGAATAAGGAAGACTAAAGTGTGGATGAATCAGTCCTACTTTGAAGGGGGGACAAAATAATCACTGGAGGTAGAGGGTAAGAGAGACTTGGGAGGAAGAGATGAGGGGGAGGGGAAGAAGGGGGCAGAACTAGGTATTGGAGTAGACAGAGTGTCAAGAAATTGAACAGAGGTCTATAGCAATGGGGGATGGGGAACTGGGGGTAGCCACCATAAAGTCCTAGAGGCCAGGAAAGTAAGGATGAGATTAGCTGAAATACTCGACAAAGGGGAGAAAGAAACTGTAGAAACCATATCCAAAGTTTAGTTATGGTCTGCCATTGAGGAATGGGGACACCCACCTTTCTCAAAATTTTAACCCAGAATTGCTCCTGTCAAAAGGAAATGCAGGGACAAAGAGTGGAGCAGAGACTGAAGGAAAGGCCATTCATAGACTGCCCCACCTGGGGATTCATTCCATATGCAGCCACCAAACCCAGACACTGTTGCTGATGCCAAGAAGTGCTTGCTGACAGGAGCCTGATATGGATGTCTCCGGAGAGGCTGACCAGAGCCTTACCCATACAGATGCAGATACTTGCAGCCAACCATCAGTCTGAGCATGGGGATCCCAACGGAGAAGTTAGGGGAAGAACTGAAAGAGCTGAAGAAGTTTGCAACCCCATAGGAAGAACAATAATATCAACCAACCAGACCCTCCCCAAGCTCCCAGGGACTAAACCACCAATGAAAGAGTATATATACATGGAGGGACCCATGGCTCCAGCTGCATAAGTAGCAGAGGATGGTCTTGTCTGGCATCAATGGGAGGAGAGACCTTTGGTCCTGTGAGGGCGGTGAGGTGAGAGTGGGTGGGTGGGTGGCGGAGCATCCTTGTGGAGGCAGGGGGAGGGGTGGTATAGGAGAACCTGGAAGGGGAATAACATTTGAAATGTAAATAAACATAATAACCAATAAAAAATTTTAAAGAACTGTAATAAAAAGAATTAAGAAACACAAAAACCTTTCAGCCCACAAAAGGATTGTTACTCTGTGCAAAACATAAAATTAACAAAAGCATAAACATCCACTCTTGTAAACTGAGATGACTCTGGATCTCAGGGCTGACATTCTACAGACAGTACTTGCCTGAAGATAGAATCTTGCTAGTGGGTTAGGAGGTTTCCCAGGATATTAGAGATCATATTGAAACATCTCACCCCAAAAGAGCATGTTGGGTAAATTGTAGCAAGTCTCAGTTGTTTCTATGCTGCATCCATTTATTTGACCATCACTAAAGCTTTAGGTTCTGAGATGTTGCACATTCAGCAAAGAACAGTGATGGGAGGCACCCTGTGGTCTTTTGGAGACTCATGTCTGTTAGGGATGCTGCTCTTGGTTCCAAATATTGTTAAGGGGTATTAGTAGATCTATACTACTATAGAATATAACCTAACATCACCAAATAATGAAGGAAAATGGGATTCAAGAGGTTCCACTTCACAACTGATTGGCCCTTTTGCATTGGAACCTTGGACAAGGTGAACATGACTGAAGCAAAACTGTTTGCCTCATGGCCAGGAAGTGAGGAAGGCGAAGAGGAACCAGATTCTCACAGTCAGTGTTAAACAACAGAAGACTCTAGGTTCTCGTGTCAGTGAATGAAGGAAACAGCAGCAGCAATAGCGTAGATGAAGCCACAAAGTAGATGAATTTACCAACGAGACAGGAAGAGGGAAAAAGTAGCTCTTTTCTTTGATCTCTATATATCTGGGTCAACATCAGATGGGGCTTCCGTCAGTTAGGATGGGTCTTTCCATTCTAGTTAACGTAATAAGGAAATCCGTCCCAGGTCCACCCAGAAACTGGTCTCTCAGGAGATCCAGATCCAGTGAAGCTGACAGGTAAGATTAACTATGAGCTCCTGGGCAGTGGTGGCACACGCCTTTAATTCCAGCACTTGGGAGGCAGAGGCAGGCGGATTTCTAAGTTTGAGGCCAGCCTGGTCTACAGCCTGAGTTCCAGGACAGTCAGGGCTATACAGAGAAACCCTGTCTCGAAAAACAAAAGGAAAAAACAAAAGAAGAAGAAGAAGATTAACTGTGAGCATGTTTTTCTAATTCTCTATTAAAGTCACAATGGTTTGCCAACTTTCTTTTTATTCCTTCTACAACTGCTGTTCATCTCCTTTATCTACTGTGCCTTCTCTACTTGGTAGAAATCATTACATTTTCTTCTGCAAAGCTATTTGTTAATATTGTCATCTGGAATAACCATTGATTTGTTTTCCATTGCAAATTTTTATTTGGGGACTGGGGAGATGGCTCAGTGGTTAAAAGCACTGTCTGTTCTTCCAGAGGTCCTGAGTTCAACTTGCAGCAACCACATGGTGGCTCACAACCATCTGTAATGGGATCTGAGGTCCTCTTCTGGTGTGTCTGAAGACAGCTACAGTGTACTCGTCATATAAATAAAATAAAGAAATACATTGAAAATTTTTATTTAAATATATTTAAATCTTGAAACCAAGAGTAGTCAGCCCCAAACACCAACAGACATTCCCTGGGAACCTGCCAACTGTTAAGCATGCCAGGGAAACAGGTAGCTTTATTTGAATCTTCATCTTCTCTCTTCTCTACTCTAAACCCAATCTCCCAATTTCTCCAACTCTGTAGCAGACTGCCTGCTGTAGCGCCCCCTCTTCTCTGCCCCCTTCTGCAGAAAATCTCCAGAAGATTATATATAATTTTTCCTCTAAATTCTCTCCCTTCATCCTCTTTTCCATGTCCCAACTCTAGGAGGCACACCCTGGAAATCTGCCACCCAAGCATGCCAGAGAAGCAAGTAGGTGAGCTTCAGACTTTCACTCTACCTTCTCTTCTCCAAGTCTAATCTCCTAAACTCATTACCAGCTCTTTAGCAGACTGCCTTTTGGGGCCTCTCCTCACTCTCTGCCACAGTTCCCAGGAGGCCAATCTCATACTGGCAGAACACATTGCTTTCCTTCCTTCTGTGGACCACCTTAACTCATCCTAGTCCATCCACTTTCCTAAATACCAGCTCCCAATACCAAGAACGTCAGTTAATAACAACAACAGAAATAACAGAAAGCATAAAAATTCATAGAAATTGAACAACTCTGCCAAATGAAAAATGGGTCAAGACAGAAATAAAGAAATTAAGACTTTCTCAAATTGAATGAAAATGAATATACAATGTATCCAACTTATGGCACACAATTGAGGGAGGTTTTATGAGGCAAGTTCATAGCACTATATACCTACATTAAAAAAAAATGGAGGGATCTCATAATAGTAGCTTAATGCTATATCTGAAAGCTCTAAGAAAGAAAGAAAAAAGAAAGAAAGAAAGAAAGAAAGAAAGAAAGAAAGAAAGAAAGAAAGAAAGAAAGAAAGAAAGAAAGAAAGAAAGGAAGGAAGGAAGGAAGGAAGGAGAAAGAAGGAAAGAATGAAAGAAAGAAAAGAGGGAAGAACAAAAGGAAAAGAAAAAGAAAAAAGCTCACCACAAAGGAGTAGAAGGCAAGAAATAATCAAACTCAGAGGTGCAATCAATAAAATGAAGTAAACAAACAAAAAAGAAATACAAAGAATCCTTGAAACAAAGATTTGGTTCTTTGAGAAAATCAATAAGATTGACAAACTTTTATTCAAATTAACTGAAGAGCCGAAAGAGAATACTCAGAGTAACAAAAGTAGAGATGAAAGAGTGGCAGGGCAGAACCACAGACATCAAGGAAACCCGGAGAATCAAAAGGATACCTTAAAAACCCATACGCCGCCAAACTGGAAAATCTAAAGAAATGGATATTCTTGATATATACAACTTACGAAAGTTAAATCAATATCAGAAAGCAATTTATACAAACCTATAACCACTAGTGAAATAGAAGCAGTAATTAAAAGTCTACTAACCAAAAAAAGCCCAGAGCCAGGTGGTTTCATCACAGAATTCTACCATACTTTCAAAAAATAGTTAATGCTAATATTCCCCAACATGGTTCACAGAAGACAAACAGAAGGAACATTGCCCAGTTTTATCTTTTTTTTAACAAGGCCATAATTTCCCTGATACTCAAGCCACAAAAAGGCCTAAAAGGAAATAGAACTACTGACCAGTTTCCCTTGTGAACATAAATGCAAAAATTCTCAATAAAACACTTACAAACCAAATTCAAAAATACCTCAAAAAGATCATCCACCATGATCAAGTAGGCTTCAACCCAGAGATAAAGGAATGTGTCAACATAAAGATCAATAAATGCAATCACCATATAAACAAACTGAAAGACATGATCATATTATTAGATGTAGAATAGGCCTTTGAAAAACTCCAGCATTGTTTCATGATAAAAGTCCCAAAGAGATTAGGGATACAAGAGATACATCTCAGCATAATAAAGGCAATTTATAATAAGCCCATAGCCAGAATCAACCTAAATGGGGGGAAAAAAAACAAAACAATTCCAGCAAAATTAGGAACTAGATTAGGTTATGCATTCTCCATATCTACACAATATAGTCTTTAAAGTCTTAGCTAGAACAATAAGACAACTAAAAGAGATCAGGGGAATAAAAATAGGAAAGAGAGAAATTAAAGTATATTTCTTTGTAGATAATATAATAGTATATATAAGTGACCCTACAAATTTCACCAGGGAACTCTTACCATTAATAAGTGATTTCAGCAAAGTAGCAGGATAAAAAAATTAATGTGCAGAAATCAGTAACCTTCCTATACACTAATGACAGACTGAAAAAGAATCCAGGCAAACAACACCTTCCATGATAGTCTCGAAAAATATAAAATATCTTGGAATAACTCCACCAGACAACTGACATTCTTGTATGATTGAAACTTTAAGACACTGAAGATATCAGAAGGTGGAAAGACTTCCAGCAATCATGGATGAGTAGGATTAACATGGTAAAAATAGCCATCCTACCAAAAACAATCTACAGACTCAATGTTATTCCCATCAAAATTCCAACACAATTTAAAACACAATCTTATATGTCATATAGAAAACCCAGAATAGCTAAAACAATCCTGAATAATAAAAGAAATGCCATAGATATAACAATTCCCAACCTCAAGTTGTACCACAGAGCTACAATAATAAGAACGGCATGATATTAGTACGAAATCAGCTTGTTGATCGATGGCATCAAGTTGAAAACACAGACACAAATTCATATACCTATGGACACATGACTTTTAATAAAGAAACCAGAAATACACAGCATCTTCAACAAATGGTGCTAGTCAAACTGGATGGCTGCATGTAGAAGAATCCATTCTTATTACCTTGTACACAATTCAATTTTGTGTGCAACAAACACCTCAACATAATCAACACAAAACCAGATACATTGAACCTGATAGCCTGAACTCACTGGCACAGGAGACAACTTTCTGAACAGAACACCAATAGTTCATGGACTAAGATCAACAACTAATAAATCAGATCTCATGAAACTGAGAAGCTTCTTTATGGCAAAGGATACCATCTTCTGGACAAAGTGACAGCCTACAAAATGAAGAAAGAGTTTTACCAACTTCACATCTGGTAGACGGCTAATATCAAAAATATATAAAGAACTCAAAAAACTATTATCGAAACACCAAATGGGGTTCACATCTAAACAGGAAATTCTAAAGAGAGAAAACTCAAATGGTTGAAAATCACTTAAAGAAATGTTCAATATCTTTAGGTATCAGGGAAATGCAAAACAAACTTCTTTTAGATTTACACTTGTCAGGGTGGCCAAGATCAATAAAACAAATAACAACTCATGCTGACAAGGATGCTGACTAATGGAGACACTACTACTACTACTACTGGCTGACCTGTAAACTTGTACAGCCACTGTAGAAAACAGCATGGTAGCTTCTCAAAAAGATGGCAATTGACATATCTCAAGAACCAGCTAAACCACTCTTGGGCATATACCCACAGGATATACCCTATCTCAGAGATACTTGCTCAACTATGTTCATTCCTGCTCTATTCATAATAACAGAAGGTGAAAGCAACCTCAATGTCCCTCAAGAAAAGAATGGTCAAAGAAAACATCGTACATTTACACAGTGGAGTGATAGTCAGCAATGAAAGAAAATGACATCAT
Source organism: Tokudaia tokunoshimensis (assembly GCA_036184795.1). NCBI lineage: Eukaryota > Metazoa > Chordata > Mammalia > Rodentia > Muridae > Tokudaia > Tokudaia tokunoshimensis. Next base: position 31,680,292 of record BTHU01000004.1, on the reverse strand, counting down.
GAAAACTTGCAGGCAAATGGAACTAGGAAAAGAAAATCTTCCTTAATGAGGTAACCCAGACCTAGAAAGATAATTATGGTATATATTCATTGATATATAGATGTTAGGTGTTAGGTTAGTGATAACCAAGCTATAATTTATAGAACTGTAAATGTTAGGTATACATCTAGGTGATATGCATATCTCTTCCTAGGAAAGGTAAATAGAATAAATAATTATGGTTTGGTTGGGGGCAGGGTATGGAACATGAGGATAATGTGGAGAACTAGAGGAAAGTGAAAGGTCAGGTGTGGAAGGTGGGAAGAGAAAGTTAAATGTCATTTGAAGGGTAGAATGTAAACCTAATACAGTAGACACTTCTTAAATTATATACATATATGAAGGCAATGTAAATGAAATTGCCAAGTAACAGAGGAGACATAGTCCTAACTGGACATCTCTTCTTACTACATGAAGCCTTCAGAACGAGAATTGGGTTCCATCTAATTCTCAAAAGTGGTTCCATGGGAAACTTCAAACGACCCAGTTGGGGCCAAGGCTATAAGTTGGTCATCACAAACTGATGGCAAGCCCCTATTGCTGAAGATAACACCTACACAACTCACCAAACATGGAAATTTTCAGATGGTGCCTACATAGAGCCTTGATCCCTATGTGCTAGTGTCTTTAGTAGAGGGAGGTACTTTTCAGTCTATGAAAAAAGAAACATACACCAACCCAACCACAAATCCTTTATCCACATAGTGTCTTGCCTTCAAGATATGACAGTACAATCGTGGTTCAAAACTTGTAGAAGTAACCTACCAGTATCTGATTTGACTTAATGCCAACACCACGAGATCAAATCCATATCTGATACTGCTTGGGTAACTAAGAACCTGTGGTTATATATTTCAGAACCAAGAGTAAAACCAAATACTACTACTCTAAACAAAACAAAAACAAAAACAGCAATAAAAATATTTTAATAACAGTTATACCCATAGATCTGTACCTTGCTCAGCCATCATCAGAGAAGCTTCCTCCTACAGCAGACAGGAACAGACACTGTGGAGAAAGTGACAGACCTCAGATCTCTCCACCCTAAATTGGACGTCTCCATGAAATCCTGACCTTTAGAGCTCATGGAAGAGGAAGGTGAAAAATTGTAAGAGCCTGAGGGGAAGGGAAACATGAAGAAAGCAAGGCCCTATAATTCAACAGGATCAATGAATATATGAACTCAGAGTCTGAAGCAGCATGTACAAGCCTGCACGGTTCTCCACCCAGATGGGGTTCTAGAGATAACAGGAGAAGAGGACACATGACTCCATCCCTAACCCAGAACTCAGAGCTGTCTCCAATTGATAACCTGTAGAAAATGAAAACCTAATTTTCTCCAAAGGAGACTCACTGAAAAAAAAAAAGAACTTCTCTTAAAGCTAAGCTGCATGGCCAGCACTAGACAAACACAGAGGCAGCGTTAGAGCTTCCTTCTTTCATGACATCATGCCAGGGCTTTTACATTTTTTTACTTATTTTTTATTTTTATTTATTTTTATTTTTTTTTTTACCATACAGGACCTTTACATTTAAGCCATAGCTTCCAATTTATTGTTTTTATGTGATTTCTGAGTGTGCATTGACTGGGACTTTGTATCTTTATCTGCTCCTTGTGCTTTTCCTTGGGCTCTTTCCCTCCTTTTTTTGCTCAGTTTTGTGTTGTTCTATTCAAGACTGATGAAACAATACCAATTTGTCAAGAGATGTTTTTCATAAAATAAGCATATTCAATATTTTTGTCAAACTGTATCTTAAATGTTCTATTATATCAAATCATATTTTAAACATGTAAGTTTAAATAAATAGTCTTCAGGCAATATATAGAAATGTCTACTAAACTACATATAAGATGTAGGTACTTGTATATTAACATTTTAAGACAATTCAATGAAAAGTTTCATTATAAATCAATAAAAATATTAAGTTTTATTTGAGCCTATTATCAAAAATATTATACACATAAAATGTACTAATCAATAAAGGTAATAAGCAAAGTCAAATAAAATTATACACTAAATTTATAGTAAAAAATATTTTAGATCAAACTATGTTTAAAATCAAAAGAATGTTTAAATCAGAATACATTAGTAGACACTAAGAAATAATTAACAATATTGTTTATTAATTATCATACAATTTAAGTGTTTTTCTTTTTTTATTAGATATTTTCTTTATTTACATTTCAAATGTTATCCCATTTCCTGGTTTCCCCTCCAAAACCACCTAATCCCATCTACCTAAGTATTTTTTTGTAAGTATGTCAAGTAGTACCTGTTTTTAAGAGGAACTTTACAGTCTTTCAAATAAAAGAACTATTAACAAATTCAATATTGTTTGAGTAAATTATTCATCTGTTCATAAGTATTTACATTTTAAATATTAGAAAATTTGTTTTTTAACTATGTGTATATCTGCATGTCTGTGTAGTATGTGCACATGAGTACAGTGGTCCAAGCAGGCCTAGCCCTCATCCTCCTGGAGCTACACAAGAAGTAGAAGCAGGAGGATCAGAAGTCACTCTCCACTACACAGCAAGTTCCAGGACAGCCTGGGCTATGGGAGATCCTGCCTCAAACAAAACAAAACAAAACAAAACAAAAACCTCCCTCAATATTATGACAAAAGAGTCATTTGCGTGTCTTGTTCTGGAAGTTACTTTTGGTATAGGCAGTGATTAGCATTTTCTCTAAAAGTCTGTTCACTTTGTACAATCATCTTTGCCCTCTAAGTCAAATAACAACAGTAACATATACAAAATGTGATATATGTATATATTATGTACGTGTGTATGCATATGTGTGCATATGTGATTCTTTCAGTAGCTTCCAGGCTCTGAATTTCGCTGGTGTGTCAGCATCAGCCTGTGCTAATGACCACATCTTTGTAGTTTGATAAGACTGTTTGCCCCACAGGTACTCTTGATATGAGATCTATGTTAAGGCCTTACACTTTGCAAATTGTCATGGGAGGTCCCTAGTTCTGCTTATTCTTGACCTATTTGTGCTCATGTATTTGTTGAACATATATGAATCTTCTACGGACATTTAAAAGAATTTTTCAAAAACATAAAAGCCGATGCAATCAATTACCCATATCCACTTTGCAATCTCCCAGTTTTTCCTTGTGGCTTTTGTCACGTCGGCTTTATGCAGTGTTTTCTATACCTACAACTAAAGACTCTAAGAAATGATCTTTATTCTTCCCTAACTGAAATTAATTTTGCTCTCAAGTCCCCATATCCCCTGATGCTGAAAAGTTACCAATTTATGGTCTTCCAGGTGAAACTTGGGCTCTCTGGAATAAGTATTAGGGAAAATTATTTCTCTGCCTACCCATTTTTTTCCTGTCTCTTCTTCTGCCCTGGGAGGTGGTTTCAGGGCAATGTGAGCTGTCAGAGACTTAGATATGACTCCAGGTCGAGAATCAGGGCCTTGGGGCTTGCCATTTCTGTGTTCAGTGTCCATCACTGAGGCTGGCTAGTTCTCTCCTTCAACACTTGCTCACGAGTCAAAGTCACTCTGGCTGGCAGGAATTTCTCTTGGCGTATGTCTTGTGCTCTCGTCTAGCATGCTGCTCTAAGCAACTCTGAAGCTGTGAGGAAAAACCAGAGACTGGAGAGTCTGTACAGATTGCCCACACCTATTTATAGGACTCCCAGACTCTGTCTTCTGCTCTGGTACCACGGTGGGAGGAGGCCACACTGTTGCAGTTTCAGAGTTTCCCTAAAAAGAGAGTGCTTCCCGCCTACTGTCCTGTTGCCTTTGTCTCAGCTCACATTTGAATCTTTAGCAACATTTGCTAGAACTGTAAAGGCATCGAATATTTGTTTAAATTATATTACATGTATTTACTTATTTATGCAGGGCATAAATAGATATGCACTTCCACAGGTGTGTATATGTGTGTGTGTGCTCGTGTGTGTGCATGTGTGCTCGTGTGTGTGCATGTGTGCCTCTGTGTGTGTGTGTGTGTGTGTGTGTGTGTGTGTGTGTGTGTTTATAGGTTGGAGGCCAACTTCTAGTAAACAGTTCTTACCTCCTTACATGTGGCCCCAGGAATCCAGTTAAAATCACTGACTTCAAAGCACACACCTTTCCCTCATTGACCATAGCACACATTTATCCCAACCCATTGGCTTGAGGAGTCAGTTCTAAGTTCTTACTTATCCAGCCTTTTAAATTAGATAATCAAAATTGTGATTTAAGTAACAACAACAAGCTAATTTACTCCTTTTTGGGAAGCCCAGCGGTGCTGACAAGCCAGATGACTTCAAAAGTACCATGTTTTCTGATGATTTACAGAAGCCTCTTGTGGCAATTTCACTTCTCATTCAAAAGTGGTACTTGTTCTCGTCCATCTTAAAATCTGGTATGTGACTTGTTTATGCCAAATTTCGGTTCCACATGATGAACTCTCAGACGTGATATCAAATTGTTGTGAACTAAAACAAACAAACAAAACACTATCCAACAACAGTTCTGCCAACTTCTTTATTTTGTCCTTACAGAAGGTTCTACCGGGCCCTATACTCCTCCTTAAATATATGAACAGATATCTTTTCATCTCTGCTAATTGATACATTACAAAACAAAACAAAACTAATTGTTCTGCTTGGTATCGTCTCTTCCAATAGTTTTAGCAAGTGAAAACAACCAGCTCAGTTTCCAAAGGAGGGGTGGGCTTAAAAAAGCACACAAAGGAAAACCTACAAATACCTACAAATTTAACTCTATTACATTTGTCCCATTGCTGTGCTACTACACAGGCCTGCACATGCAGCAGTGGCTCTTATATGTCATATGTTTTAAGGGGCATTTGGTAAAATTGAATCACTCCTACTGCTTCATTCCATACACATTTGCTAAGCTGTCATTGTTCCTTTACTGAAACAGCTCTGCCCTGTTGTCTGAGTCACTCACTCATCTTATCCCATGGGAATTTTTACGCATCAGTCTTGCTTCTGTCTACAAATTGAAATGCCATGTTAATAACATCAAAGCTTACATTCTTTGTATTCTCTTCTTATTCTTTTGTGTTAGAAAGAGTTTCCTTGATGTCTCCCTTGCTTTTTACTAACTAGTAACTGATGTATAATTTATTTACTTGTTACTTTATAAAATATAGGTAGCCATTTGGGAAATTTTATTTATGACTCTTAATATATTTATATGCGTAATTTTATCAATAAGTTGTTTTTATTTTCATACACTTGCAAATCTTCTAGAAAATTTCCCAAAGTTTTAAAAGCTGACACAAAACTTAAAATGCATGGGCATTCATTCCACATGAGGCTCTGTACTTGCAGTGTTCAATGTACTCATTGAACTACTAGACATTGCCTGTGATTGTTCCACAAACATACATACCAGCTCCCACTGGAGAACAGAACGCAGGCCATATTGCTTCTGCTAATTGCCCTGTGACTTCTATCAAACAGGAGTTTTCCTGACTACAGAAGTAAAAGTGAGTGCTGGGCAGTGGTGGCGCATTCCTTTAATCCCAGCACTTGGGAGGCAGAGGCAGGTGGATTTCTGAGTGCAAGGCCAGCCTAGTCTACAGCCTGAGTTCCAGGACAGCCAGGGCTACACAGAGAAACCCTGTCTCGGAAAAGGAAAAAAAGAAAAAAAGTAAAAGTGAACACTCTCAAGGAAAGCACAACCTTTATTTTGCAAGACTTCTGCTTAACTGGGTGCAACTGGATCAGACTTTCAGACTCTGTATCTGCCATAGCAAAATGCATCTCCAGCTATTTCCGAGAAGAAAGAAAGTCTCCATTTAAGACTTTGACCAAGAAAGCTGCGGTTTTCATAGATCCATTACTATGACAGTTAATCAAACCGCATCATCTGTCTGTTTTCCCGGAACCCTTTCCCTTTTATCCAAGCTGCAGAAAAGAAGTCTGCTTTAAGCAGGAAAATCCCATCCAGTGTCAGCAGTTTCCCTGTGAAGAGAACTGTCACTTTGTGTCAATTGTAGGAATTTGTGTCAATTTCTGAAATCAGTTCATATTTGCTCCATAGTACATCATTTTGCTCGTGTCTCCAACAAGGAAAGATGTACCTGAAAATTTATTGAATATGACAGTTTTGTTCTCTCGTGCAGATGAGCATGAAAGGCAAAGGTGAATATTTTAGGTGCAACAAAAACACCAAACTAAAATGGCCCAGAACTTCAATGTTTAAATTTTATTTGGCATCATTATCATTGACTAAAATAAAGTGAGCTGGAATTAGCAGATCCTTAAATCTTTTATCTTCCTATTTATCTTTGGGCTAAACTTTGTGTATATATATATATATATATATATATATATATATATATATATATATATATACTAATATATAATATTTATCTTTTACTTATAAGATAGAAATAAACACCATGAATACTTGTAATCTAAGTACAGTGTTCTATTGGGTGATGATTCTCCTGTCTTACACAAAATAAACTTGGAATCAACCTCCTTTTCTGAGAGCGGAGGGATTTACATCACACCATTGACTGTCTTTCCCATCTCAGGGATAGTAAAAACCAGGAAGCCGACTCCTTCCCTGTAAAATGTTACCTCTGTCACTGACTGGATATCTTATTTGGTGTCATAATTTAAACAGCTGAAGTGATGTTCATCTCCTTTTCCAAGGTCAGTTCTTTTCTGAAAATTAATATGCACTTCAAATTGGGAAAATTGAGAGCATCTATCAATCCTACAATTCTTCTACCCCCAAATTTAAGATTTCCCTAGCATCTACATTTGTTTTGCTCTAAAACAGAAGCGGGAAAATTTAGCACACCACACTGTGTCAGTAATATAAGGATTAATACTCAATATATGGAGAATATATGAAGGAATATGTCTTTTACGACATTTCTTTTTATGAGTGAGAAGGGACCTAATAAATTACTTTATTAAATCTCTTCACACAAGTGAAGATAAATGTCATCAAGGGCTTAAGACCTCATGCACTACATATAATGTACAGTTCTGTCGATCTTCTATATTTCTATATTTTGTCAAAATCATCCAATGGGCTTTACTTCATCATCAAATCTTTTTTTTTCTTAAGACAAAAAATAAAATAATGTATTGAGAAGAAAATGCCCGGTTTCATTTGGTTTCTTTCCCAACTTGGTATATGTGCTACTGGATTGCTCTGCTCTTTTACTCTACGTCAGATAATCTTCCATCTCCAAATAAGGGTCACCGTAAGACTGATTACTTTTTTTAATGTTTAGGAGTAGGAATGTTTTAGATTCTTTCCTAACTACTCCTGTATTTTTTGGTATTTGTCTGACATGATAAGGCCAGCAGAGACTTACTAATCTTCATCAAACACTCTCTATATGTGAAAAACTCAAAGATTCCACTCTGTTAGGTTGTAACTAAATCGTTGAGCACATGTCTAACAGGTACAAGTCTCTTGGTTCAATCCCCAACACCACAATATAAACATTGTTTTAAAGAATCAAAATTACTAGTCGGCTACTCTAAAGCCACAAAACTCAATAAACTCTCAGCCCTATAGCTTTTGTCTTTTTATTATCATCTGCACTCTTTCTATTTTAGATGCTTTGACTAAACTCCATAATCTTTCAACTGGACAATTTTAATAGTCTGCTAACATGATGGCTTTAAAACATTTTTCCTAACATTTTGAAGAAATATATTTAGATAATGACTTACTATCAACATATATAATTAAAATCAAATGTAAAAATAAAGCTTTTAAAAACTACTCTGGAAGTATGTACAATGACATTCTCTATTATTCTATCTTTTTCTGTTCCATTATTAAAGAAAAAATAACTTTATAACCTTAGTGAGGGTCTGTAACTAAAAGACATCATTTATGTCCAGCCATGGTTCTTGCTAATGAACTTCCCACAAAAAATTTGAGCCCTGCCTACGGAAATACATAACTCTTAAATCTTTCTTTGGTGAGGTTATGAGGAGGGGGTCTGGATTGTGATTAAACTCATTAATAAGCTACACTCAGGGGTCTTCCTGTGTGTGATACAAGTCTAGAGATTAGCTTATTCCATGCTGTAGCCATTCATGTCTTCCACATATGCTTCTGGGACTGCCAACTTTAATTCTTTACATTATCTACCCCTCTAGACTTTGATCAAAATCCCTCTGCCCTTCTGTAAATAATTTTCTAATTTATCCCAAAACAGAGATACTCTTGTTTTATACTTCCACCGTGCTTTTGTAAACCTAATCAGAACTATACAGAGAACACCCCACAAACTGTCCTTACTTTGCATGCATAGCCATTCAAGCATCAGTGTGATTTTTGTCACATGGTTAAATGCCTTCAAAATTTCTATGACCAAACCTAAGGATTATAGGTATAGAAGAGAGTGAAGATTTCCAACTTAAAGGGCCAGTAAATGTCTTCAACAAAATTATAGAAGAAAACTTCCCTCACCTAAAGAAAGAGATGGCCATGAACATACAAGAAGCCTACAGAACTACAAATAGACTCGACCAGAAAAGAAATTCCTCCCATCACATAATAATTAAAACACCAAGTGTACTAAACAAAGAAAGAATATTAAAAGCAGTAAGGGAAAAAGTCAAGTAGCATATAAAGGTAGAACTATCAGAATTACACCGGACTTCTCACCAGAGACTACGAAAGCCAGAAGAGCCTGGGCAGATGTCATATAGATCCTAAGAGAACACAAATGTCAATCCAGACTGCTATATCCAGCAAATTTCTCACTTACCATAGATGGAGAAATCAAGATATTTCATGACCAAAATAAATTTACACAGTATCTTTCCACAAATTCAGCCCTTCAAAGGATAATGAATGGAAAACACCAACAAAAGGAGGGAAACTCCACACTAGAAAAAGCAAGAAATAAATCATCTTTCAACAAACCCAAAAGATGATAACCACACAAACATAAAAATTACATCAAAAATAGCAGGAAGCAACAATCACTTTCCCTTAATATCTCTTAACCTCAATGGACTCAATTCCCTAATAAAAAGATATAGACTAACAGACTGGATATGTAAACAGGACCCAATATTTGCTGCGTACAGGAAATGCATCTCAGTGTCAAAGACAAACACTACCTCAGAGTAAAAGGTTGGAAAACAGTTTTCCAAGGAAATGGTCCCAGGAAACAAGCTGGAGTAGCCATTCTAATATCCAATAAAATAGACTTTCAAACAAAAGCCATCAAAAAAGACACAGAAGAACACTTTATATTCATTAAAGGAAAGATCTACCAGGAAGAACTCTCAATTCTGAACATCTATGCTCCAAATACAAGGGCACTCTCATTCGTAAAAGAAACTTTACTAGAGCTTAAAACACACATCGCACCTCACACAGTAACTGGGTCACTTCAACAACCCAGTCTCATTAATGGACAGATCAGGGAAACACAAACTAAACAGACACACAGTGAAATTAACAGAAGTTTTGGACCAAGTGGATTTAATAGATATCTACAGAATATTTCATCCTAAATCAAAAGAATATACCTTCTTCTCAGCACCTCATGGTATCTTCTCCAAAATTGACCATATAATTGGTCACAAAACAGACCTCAACAGACACAAGAAGACAGAACTAATCCCATGCCTCCTATCAGATTACTATGGAGTAAGGGTGTTCTTCAATGGCAACAAAAACAACAGAAAGCCCACATACACATGGAAGCTAAACAATGCTCTACTCAATGATACCTTGGTCAAGGAAGAAATAAGGAAAGAAATAAAATCATTTTTAGAATCTAATGAAGATGAAGGGACAACATACACAAATTTATGGGACACAATGAAAGCAGTGCTAAGAGGAAAACTTATAGCTCTGAGTGCCTCCAAAAAGAAGCTGGAGAAAGCATACACTAGCAGCCTAGCAGCACACCTGAAAGCTCTAGAACAGAAAGAAGTTAATACACCAAAGAGGAGTAGATCACAGGAAATCATCAAACTCAGGACTGAAATCAATCAAGTAGAAACAAAAAGTACTATACAAAGAATCAACAAAACCAGGAGCTGGTTCTTTGAGAAAATCAACAAGATAGATAAACCTTTAGCCAGACAAACCAGAAGGCACAGAGACAGTATCCAAATTAACAAAATCAGAAATGAAAAGGGAGAAATAACAACAGAAACTGAGGAAATTCAAAAAAAATCATCAGATCCTACTACAAAAGCCTATACTCAACACAACTAGAAAAGTTGGAGGAAATGGACAATTTCCTAGATACATACCAACTACCAAAGTTTAATCAGGATCAAATAGACCATCTAAATGTTCCCATAACCCCTAAAGAAATAGAAGTGATCATTGACACTCTCCCAACCAAAAAAAAAGCACAGGACCAGATGGTTTTAGTGCAGAATTCTATCAGACATTCAAACAAGACCTAACGCAAAAACTCTTCAAACTATTCCACAAAATAGAAAAGAAGGAATACTACCCAACTCATTCTATGAAGTCACAATTTCGCTGATACCAAAACCACACAAATATCCAACAAAGAAAGACACCTTTAGACCAATTTTCCTTATGAATATCAATGCAAAACTTCTCAATAAAATTCTTGCCGACCAAATCCAAGAACACATCAAAACGTTCATTCACCACAATCAAGTAGGCTTCATCCTAGGGATGCAAGGATGGTTCAATATACTGAAATCTATCAATGTAATCCACTACATAAACAAACTCAAAGAAAAAAATCACATGGTCATTTCATTACACATTAAAAAAGCATTTGACAAAATTCAGCATCCTTTCATGTTAAAGGTCTTGGAAAGAACAAGAATTCAAGGCCCACACCTAAACATAGTAAAAGCAATATACAGCAAACCTGTAGCCAGCATCAATCTAAATGGATAGAAACTTGAAGCAATCCCACTAAAATCAGGGACTAGACAAGCTACCTTCTCTCTCCATATTTATTCAATATAGTACTTGAAGTTCTAGCTAGAGCAATTAGACAACAAAAGGAGGTCAAAGGGATACAAATTGGAAAGGAAGAAGTCAAACTATCACTATATGCAGATGATATGAAAGTATACTTAAGCAACCCAAAAAACTCCACAAGAGAACTCCTACAACTGATAAACAACTTCAGCAAAGTGGCCAGATACAGAATTAACTCAAGAAAATTGGTAGTCTTCCTATACTCAAAGGATAAACAGGCTGAGAAAGATATTAGGAAAATGACACCCTTCACAATAGCCACAAACAATATAAAGTATCTTGTTGTGACTCTAACCAAACAAGTGAAAGATCTGTATGATTGGAACTTCAAGTCTCTGAAGAAAGAAATTGAAGAAGATCTCAGAAGATGGAAAAATCTTCCATGCTCATGGATTGGCAAGATTAATATAACAAAAATGGTGCCAAAAGCAATCTACAGATTCAATGCAATCCCCATCAAAATCCCAATTCAATTGTTCATAGAGTTAAATAAAGTAACTTTCAAATTCATCTGGAATAACAAAAATCCCAGGATAGCTAAAACTATCCTCAACAGTAAAAGAACTTCTAGGGGAATAAGTTTCCCTGACCTCAAGCAGTACTACAGAGCAATAGTGTTAAAAAATGCATGGTTTTGGTACAGTGAGAGGCAGGAAGATCAATGGAATAGAATTAAAGATTCAGAAATGAACCCACACACCTATGGTCACTTGATCTTTGACAAAGGAGCTAAAACCATCCAGTGGAAAAAAGATAGCTTTTTCAACAAATGGTGCTGGTTCAACTGGAAGTCAGCATGCAGAAGAATGCAAATCGATCCATTCTTATCTCCTTGTACTAAGCTCAAGTCCAAGTGGATCAAGGACATCCACATAAAACCAGAAACACTGAAACTAATAGAAAAGGAACTGGGGAAGAGTCTTGAGCACATGGGCACAGGGGAAAATTTCCTGAGCAGAACACCAATACATTATGCTTTAATATCAAGAATTGACAAATGGGCCCTCATAAAATTACAAAGTTTCTATAAGGCAAAGGACAATGTCAATTGGACAAAATGGCAACCAACAAATTGGGAAAATATCTTAACCAACCCTACATCCGACAGAGGACTAATGTCCAAGATATACGAAGAACTCAAGAAGGTAGACTCCAGAGAGCCAAATAACCCTATTAAAAAATGGGGTACAGAGCTAAACAAAGAATTTTCACCTGAGGAATATCGAATGGCTGAGAAGCACCTAAAGAAATGTTCAACATCCTTAGTCATCAGGGAAATGCAAATCAAAACAAACCTGAGATTTTACCTCTCACTAGTCAGAATGGCTAAGATCAAAAACTCAGGAGACAGCAGGTGCTGGTCAGGATGTGGAGAAAGAGGAACACTCCTCCACTGCTGGTGGGATTGCAAGCTGGTACAACCACTCTGGCAATCAGTCTGGTGGTTCCTCTGAAAACTCTGTATAATACTACCGGAGGACCCTGCTATACCACTTCTGGGCATATACCCAGAGGATTCTCCAGCATGTAATAAGGACACATGCTCCACTCTGTTCATAGCAGCCCTATTTATAGTAGGAAAGAACCCAGATGTCCCGCAACAGAGGAATGAATACAGAAAATGTGGTATATTTACACAGTGCAATACTACTCAGCTATTAAAAACAATGAATTCATGACATTCTTAGGCAAGTGGATGTAACTGGAGAATGTCAATCTGAGTGAGGTGACCCAGTCACAAAAGAACACACATGTTATGCACTCACTGATAAGCAGATATTAGCCCAGAAGCTTGGAATACCCAAAAAACTATTCACATATCAAATGATGCCCAAGAAGAAGGAAGGAGAGGCCCCTGGTCCTGGAAAGGCTCAATGCAGCAGTGTAGGAGAATACCAGGACAGGGAAGCGGGAAGGTGTTGACTTGTGAACAGGGGGAGGGAAGAGGGCTTATGGGACTTTCAGGGAGCAGGGATCCAGGAAAGTGGATATCCTTTGAAATGTAAATAAAGAATATATCTAATAAAAATAAATAAATAAATTGAAAAAAACCCAAAAAACCCTCAAAAACAAAACCATAAAAACAATGTGCTTTATAGTATATGAAGCTCATAAAATGTAATATAACACAAATATGACCTCACAGCTAAGTGATGAATATGTAATCATAGCCAAAAGAAAATTAGAGGAGAGATCAAAAGTTAGCAAGTATGCTTTATGATTTAAAGGAAAACAAAGGTAACAAATGTGTCTTTAAATAAAATAATTTTAGAAGAACCAATGTAACTTGTAGAGCTGAACAAAACATTTGAAATGCAAAAGTTAGTAATATGCTTACCAGTACATTAAAGCCTTGGGAAGAGCCAAAATCAGTGAACTAAATGCATTAACATAAAAATATATTCAAATCAAGTCTCAAAAACTATTTGGACTTACATCACCTGTAGATGGTACTAAGTAGCTTAATGTATGATGTGTATATTTGCAGTCAAAGAAAGGAAGAAGAATAAGGAGTGTACAAAATAAGATTCACAAAAAAATTAATAACCAGAATACCTAAATTTGATGAAATGTAATGTCATAGATATTGAAAGAAAGCCACAGCAAGAACAATCATAATCAAATTGTGACAGACTTTAAAGAAAACTTCAAAGGACCAAGAATCTGACTCATGGTCTATATACAGTGCAAGCAAAGTAAGGTTTGGTGCAGATTTCTCATCAAGAGCACAGCCCAAGTCAGCAAAAGCATCATATTTAATGTGACAAAACTCAACATACAATTCTCAATTAAGTCAACATTTGTAGGTTAAATGAACAATGCAAAGATGAGCAGGAAGCTAAGAGAATTCACAACCAAGAGACTTACACAAGAGAGATGTTTTAAGAAATTACTACATGTCTAAAACGTAGGCAAGCTAAAAGAAAATGCATGCTGGGTGCATGCTTAGAGAAAAGCATCTCATTTTTTTGAATAAATATGAAAGATAGGTTTTTTTACTTTAAATTTTATTTAAAAAGATAATTAATGGTTTAATAACAATATTGCAACAAACTGGTGCTTTGGTGAGGAGGGAAATACATGACAAAAAGAACACCAAGGTGGAGAAGAACATAATGTTCTACTGCTATGGTGAGTCCCTCTCAGTAGATGTGAAATGTGACTATCTCACAAAACATCAATGCAGAATATTTACACAAGTGCTTGGTCTGAGGTGGGCTATAGCCAATATTATTCCTCTATTTTGCTTTTGTACCTTCTACAAGCTAAGAGATTTCATTTTTACATTTTAAAATGTTAATTGAATAAACAAAAGATATCATAGACCTCATGTAACCTACAAACTGAAAAGAAAAAAAATACTATTTAGACAACATAGAGCAACATTTTTATATGGAAAGGACATAGGCTAATAGTGAAGGCAAAACAGAATATGAAAAATTATTACATTCATTTAAAAGAATGAAAGAGAAGAACAAAGATAGCAAAGATGTAAAAGTGGAAAATAAATCTCAAGAATACATATCCAAGCTCAAGAATATCAATAGTTTCATTAAATATGATCTAAACATTCTAAATGAAGAACATAGATTGCCACTGAGGGATCCAATCACATGCTATGGACAAAACTAAAACACAGATACCTCTATAGAAAAATAAAAGCATAAAGGAAGTCACATTAAAAAACCACTAGACTACCCAATTGGTATAGGTACACACCTTTAATCCTAGCACTCAGTAGGCAAAGACAAGCAGATCTCTGAGTTCTCTAGCCAGCCTGGTCTACAGAATGAGTTCCAGGACCGCCAAGGCTACACAGAGAAAAGAAAGGCTACCCTTTTTTGAAAAAAAATCAAAAACAAATGAACAAACAAAAAACAAAACAAAACTTTTAGTCCATAAATGTATATAATTTAAATGAAATTGTCCCATCTGGGCTAACAACGTTTCCTCCAAAATCCAAAGACCATCTAACAGAAAGCCCAACAACAGCTATGAGAAGCTCTGTTTTAAGTTTTTGATCAAGATTTTCTGTGAGATTCCTAAAAGATTAACTTCTATTGCTATTGTTGTAGCTTTCCTCTCAGAAGATAACACCATATTTCGGAAGACATCATGCACTTCAGATGCAGAGCCCAGAGGTCCCTGAGATGGAACTGACTGACCTGAATGCCCTTTCTCTGAAAATGAGCTTTCATGGAAGGCACCTTGCATTCTTTCAAGGGAAGGAAGCAACCAAAAGCCCTACCCAACTATAGCACCAATAAAGCACATCAACAATGAGATTGCATGATAATCACTAAGTAGTGGTACCCATGCTTTGGCAGTAACCAATAGATCACCAATTGTATGTAAGACCCTACCAACAAGAAGGAAATCATACCTTGTACTGGAAACCTAACTAACTACCAAGGGTTAATGAATGAATCTCATGAGGAGATCATCTATAACTACCACTTTACTAAACCAGAATAATGCCTGATAACATTACAAATATTTTCCCTTCTACTGGCACATATCCCCTACCTCCTAACAAAGAAACTTGTAGAGAACCTTATTGGGGTGCCATGCAACCTGGCAGGAACTTGACATCGACCAGGTGAAGTTCCTCTCCCAGCCTTTGAGCAGGAATTCCTGTGTTAGCCATAATCCTCTCCACCTAGGGTAGAGCGCTCAGAGCAAGGTTAAGCCCATTGTTCTTCAAGGACCTGCAGTTTCCTGAGAAACACTAACCATCTGGTGAGCAACCAAACCGATTCTTCTTCGGAGAAGTTTCCAGCCTTTGGGGGAAGGGTTTTCCTCTGCCTATATATTTGGAGTCCTCCATTAAACCTTGAGACCTTGAACAGCAACTGTTGTTTTGGTCTCGCTTTCTTTTCATTGCCTTCCCATACATCTCCAGCTTCCCTTCCAGGTAACCCATTTGATGTAACTGCTGACAGTTACAGAAACTTCTCTTTAAATAGACAAATGCAATTTAAAAAATCACAGCCAATCAAAATGCAGAGTTCTGGAGGCCAGTCCCAATTGATATGTCTACAATACAACTCTTGTACCCAAAGCACAAGGATAGTTTTGGAAGAGAGGGTACAAAGATTACAAAGAGCAGAGGAACAGGAAGATTTCTGTTAGATAGTGTCAGAAGCTGTATCCTTAACTCTTACTAAAATGACTACCTAAAATGTGAGCCGAACAAAGACTATGAGAAAAGATATACTAATGTGGATAAGGAAAAGTTCACACAAAAGAACTAAAGATGAGTAAAAAATACTGAGAGTAGGAGAAATAGTCTTCCCCATGGTTATCCAATGTTAAATCGTGTGTGTGTGTGTGTGTGTGTGTGTGTGTGTGTGTGTGTGTGGTGATAACAATTTTAAAAGAGGGCATGAATTTGGAAAAAATCAAGGAAAAGTATATAGGAGGTTTTGAATCAAGAAAAGGGAAGGAGTAAAATTACTTCAGAAAACAATATTAATTTAAAAAAAGAACAAAATAATTCTGAGAAGCAAGATAACACATGAACCAAAATGTGGGGTCAGCATGTGAATGGCCATTTAAATACCCAAAACAGTAACTACCGACTGTGTGGGTTAATTACTTTACCTCTGTGTCTCTACTTCCTCATTTGTAAAATAAAGGTAGTATTTTTAAAGAAATCATTGGTATGAGCCATGTAGAATGTCTATATCATTAACTACAAAAAGTCTTTTTTAAATGAATCATAAATTATTCCCTCTTCAGGAAATACATTATCATTTTATAATGATAAGGCAGTCATCAAGATGACAAATACTAAACCTTTATGTTAATAAAGAAAACATAAAACAAAAACCTTAAGAACATGGGAAGACTTTTTTAAAACCTAAATATTACTAACGATTTCAGCACTCTTTTTTCAGCAATTCTTAGATCTAAAGACAGAAAAATCATTTATTATGTAGGTGATCTGAACTAATCTATCAATATCTTTGACCCATTATACTGTAAGAATAATGCCACATAAATCCTGAGACTACATATCACTCTCAAGTGCACACTGAACTTTTATTTTAATAAGTATATTGGACTATCAATAAATTGCAACAAATTTAGAATTATTAAAATACTATGGTATCTCCATTCCACAAGTGAATTAAACAAGAAAGCAATAAATATAGAATATAAGGATAACTGTAAATTAAATAATATACATTATAATATATAATGTTATTAATTATATAATATATAATAATATAGTCTTAAGTGATGCCTTTGTCAAATGCCAGAATACTAAAAAAACTAGTTTGAAGCTGATGAAAATACAGCATGTTTCTTACCAAGGCAGTGTTTTTTGGTGAAATGTATCACTTTATATATTCATGTTGTAAAAGAAGAACATTCTAAAAGTTATTACCTGTACAAGAAAAAGGGAAAAAAAAGTAAAATCAAAAAAGAGAGGTGATCTAGAGATTTGGGACCCCAGGGAGTGGGGAGGTCTGGTGGGGTGGGGTAGGGTGGGGACATCCTTTTGGAGACGGGGTGAGGAAGGAGGTGTGGGATGTGGAACAGTCAGAGGGCAGACTGGAAGGGGGATATGGTCTGAACTGTAAAAAAAAATTAAAGAATAAATACAAAAAGAAAAAATAGAGGTGATAGAAAAGAATAATCAATGACTGTGTTCAAAATTATTTATATATCTCAGACTTTTTTGAGGGGTGGGGTGGTAACTGATTCCTGGCTTAAAAGATAATTGAATAGTAACCCAGAAAATAGCTCAGGAAAGATTTGGGGCATCTCTTTCCAATGTGGTGCATAATTTCATAGTCCAAAAAGTAGTTAAAACTTGAGGATTTTATCTTTTTTTCCCAACCAGTTATGTGTCCATTACCGAAGTAAAAGTCTATTTCTAGAGGACAAGAGAAAATAATTGTTATAATGAAAATGATGACATTACAGTTAAGTTTAACTGAATGTAAAAAAAAAAACGCTGAAAGAAATTGTACACAATCTAATGTCAACAGGAAATATACTATGTTCATGAATTGGAAGATTCAAAATTTTCAAAGTGGACATCCCCCTCCCCCAAGACTAATTTACCAGTCATTAAAAGTCAAAGTTCCAGAAATGTTAATTCTGGAAATTGTGAAGATTTTTTTAGTCATAAGATAGAAACCTCAAAAAGTCTACTCTATAAGTACAGTGATCAAGGCACTGTGTAATTATTGACATTGCATATTCACAAATAGAGAAGAGTTAAAAAGTCACATATTATACACATACAGAACCTATTGTTTTTCAGCAAGAATGTCAAGTCTTTGTAAATGGGAAAGTAGTTTCTAGAAAACATTGCAGAAGCATTAAATGTCCATTTGTGTATGGGGATGCATGTTTGTGCATGTGTTTGTGCATGTGTGTATGTGTTTGTGTGTGTGTGTGTCCGTGTGTATGTGTGTGTGCACATATGTGTGTACACCAGAGGCTAGTGTCAGAGGGCTTCTTCCATCACTCTCTACCTTATTTTTGAAACAGGGTCCTTCACAGATCCTGAAGCTTATGGTTTAGCAACACTGGCCAATGAGGTCCAGGGAGTTTCCTCTCTACTCCTTGTGCAGAAGTTACAGACCTAGACTGTTGTGTATACCTGTTTATGTGGGTGCTGATGACCAAACCCAGATTCGCAAAGTTGTGTAGCAAGCACTTTAGAGGATAAGTTACCTCATCTGCCACAGACATCCATTTTCCAAATTGAAATTTTCCCAGCTCATGCCATGTACACAATTTCACTTGAAACAGACCTAGGAATAAATAATTATAACACTCATGAGAATAATAAAGCAAAACTTCCAGATTTAGAGATAGTCAGCAATGTCATAGAATATTACCACATGAATCTTAAAAGAAAAAATATGAACCACAAGGACTTTGGATTTTAAGGGACTTGAAAGCCAATCATACACTAGGATAAACTATTTGTATTATGATATGACAAAGGACTTGAAGCAGAGAATATATGAAAACTATAGTTCAGTATGAAGAAAGAAAACAAGCTCCAAAAATAGGTAGAAAACAAAGGTTTCAGCGAAGGAAACTAAACAACCATTAAACTTGTGAAGAAATGATTGTCTTTACTAGTCACTGGGGAGTTACACATTGAAATTAAGTTATACAACAGTACAGTTGGCTAACGTGGTTGAAATTTAAATGATTGACTACTTTAGAAATTTGGAGCAACTAGAACTTTCACGAAGTACTCATAAGAACGCAAAATGGCACAGTCACTTTGAAGTCATTTTTGTCAAGTTAAATTTGCATTTATCATAATGCAGTATTTTCACTCCTAAGTATTTATTCCTAAGAGAAATGAAACATATGTCTACATAAAGACTGGTTTAAAAAATTCACAGCAGCTTGATTCATTATAGTCTAAGCCTAGAGACAATCCAAGTGTCGATCCACAGTTTGTATGTGGATAAACAAACTGTGTGCTAGCCTTACAGTGAAGTACCACTCAGTAGTAAGATGCAATAAACTACTGAAATGAAACACAGATGAATCTCTGAAACATGATACTGAGTAGAGAAGGCCAGATACAGAAGAGTGAATGCTGGGTGAATCCATGTATACAGAATACTACAGGCAGAAGGCAAAGCAAAGGTTGCCAGGGCTGGGAATTAGCACAGGGTGGATATACCTGTTTCCTTTCTAATATGGTGGAAGCATCCTGTGCCATGATTGTAGCTGAGTTTACATAGATGGATAAATTTATCAAATGTCATCAGTTTTGAACATTTAAAACTGAGAGCATTTTAATATATATGGATTGCGTCTCAATAAAGTTAAAATGGTAAAAGGTACTTAATGATAATCTATATAGTTTGGTATCTTGTCTCTTACCAGTATCACTTTGAAACCACTAGCCATATAATGATACATTCTCAGCTACTACTATAGTATTTGGCAGACTGTAGATAAACAGTATGTTAGATGAGGAAAACACAAACATATGAATAAATGGTACTGAATATTGTCAGAAAGCATATAAGCCATTTAAAAGTAAAGACAGGACCAGTGAGATTGTTCAAGATAAAAGCATTTAACACTCTATTATGCATGCCTGATGACTTAAGTTCAATTCCCAGAACCCATGGAAAGGTGGAAAGAGAGAAATGACTCTACCAAAATGTCAACTGACTTCTGCAAATGCACTGCAGCACACACACACACACACACACACACACACACACACACACATACACACATGTCAAAAACATACAATGATAATAGATTCTTCAAGAGAAAATATATTGGGGTTATTCTAGAACACTCCCTGATTGAATGTTTTAAGACCCACCATGACGTGATTCCTGATAGTCCATCTTTGAAACAACTAATTTTGCATTATTCCTAGCAGCCTGGAGGTGGAGGCAGGAGAATTAGAAGGGCAAAGCCAGCAGCAGCTACACAGTGAGTCTAAACTCCAGACTAAGTGACATTAGATCCTGCCACCAAAACACACACACACACACACACACACACACACACACACACACACACAAAATAATGACAAAAAATTTATTCTGGACAGAAGAATCCCTAAGATCCCAGATTTTCATTTTTAAATCCAGATATATCTGTGGGGGATTAAATAAGCAAATCATTAACACCAGTCGATAACAATACTTCAATTGTACTTAAATTTCTAACACGAAGAGATCAGAAGAACCGAAAGGTTTGACTTTTTGATGTGAGGAAGAGAGAAAAGAGAAACTTTATGAGGGGTACCACTGGAAAAAGTTAGCCTGGGTAGTGGGTCTTGGATAACCTGAAAGATGACAAGGACTTCTCTGTGTTTGCATAGTCAGTGATGTGTTGAAAGGAACATAAGTAGTATGAAGGGAACGAGAAAATATCTTGAGATCCTTTTTAATTTCTCCCCTAGAGCAAGTTATAGACTGAATCAGTCTGTCTCTTGGAACATTCCAGAAGACGATTCTCTGGGACAATGGCCAACAGAAGAGCCATCTGTTTGGGAAGTTAAAATGTAATGCTTCTCAAACTCTTCTTTCTTTTCTCCCCAGACCCCACTTCCAAACTGGCACAGGCTCTTGACACCTCCATGAGGTTCAGTTAAATTGATAATAAATTGTACAGGAACTTAATTGACACTAAGCAAGCAAAATAAGCTTTGCATTTTGGAAAATACTTCTTCTCTTCCAGAATGCCCATACCAATTGGAAAGCACAAAGATGGGAGATAGAATGCAGTTGCAACTTTGGATGGAGTGGCTGAGAAAATGTTTCAAATCACACTTCACGTTCTTCCCCAAAGACATCAGAAGGCTGCATTTCTAAGTAGTGTGGCAGTTGGGCAGAGCCATAGACCAGTTCTGGAGATTTGGCTGTGTGTTCCTGGCTTGGCAAAGGCAATGAAAGGCCCTTTCACAATTCATTCATCTTCCCTTCTTGCCTGGTTTGATTACTACTGATGCTGACTCAATAGTGGTAATAGTAATAATAATAATAGTGCTCTCTGTTGGGAACTTGGGTGACTCTACTACAAAGACAAACGGAAAAGGTGTAAATAGCTTTGGATTTATAAAATCACTGTGATCTCACTTAATTTCACCTATAGTAACTGAGAACAGCTAGTAGATATTTTCTTCAAAATAATCACTGTTTTTAAAAAAGCCTCCATTACTATATTGATATAGCTGTCTCCTGAGAGGTTCTGCCAGAGTCTGACAAATACAGAAGTGGATGCTCACAGCCAACCACTGGACTGAGCACAGGGTCCCCAATGGAGGAGCTAGAGAAAGGACCCAAGGAGCTGAAGGGGTTTGTAGCCCCATAGGAGGAACAACAATATTAACCAACCAGTACCTCTCCAGAACTCCCAGGGACTAAACCACTAACCAAAGAGTATACATGGAGGGACCAATGGCTCCAGCCACATATGTAGCAGAGGATGACCTTGTTGGACATCAAAGGGAGGAGAGGCCCTTGGTCCTGACAAGGCTAGATGCCCCAGTGTAGAGGAATACCAGGACAGGGAAGTGGGAGTGGGTGGGTTGGTGAGCAGGGGGCATGGAGATGGGATAGGAGATTTTGGATAGGAAATGAGGAAAGGGGATAACATTTGAAATGTAAATAAAGAAAATATCTAATAAAAAAGAAAAAGAAAGAAAAAGAAAATGTCCTAGGATCTGTAATAAAAAACAACCAAAAAAAAGCCTCCATTGCAATCAAAGAACAAGGAAAAAAACAAACAAAAAACCTTCTGCCATAGAAAAATAATAACAAGAGTTTCTGCAATGACCCTCCCACTGATGCACTTAAAATAGCATTGGCTTCATGTCTTTAAATTTCCAGTGTGCTTTCAGCTGGGTCGAGCTGGTAGCCAGGTTCATTGGACATTGGCTGTGGAATTGGAGTCTTAGAGGAAGATTGAAGTCGTGGCAGGTCCAGAAACTGATGACCAATTCCAGTTCACTGGTATTTGAAAAAATCTTTTAAATCTTATTCTTTCACAGGCAGAATGAATTGTGTCCTGGCCACATACAGAGGCATCGTTTTGTTGGTCATACATTTGATGTTAAGGCTTTAAAAGCCACCAGCTGTGAAAACAACATAAATGGATTCTAAAGTGTCTGACCTCACCTGTTAAGGCGCATGCCCGAAGCAGCTGGTGTCAACTCATCATGTAAATACTCAATTTGCACAATTATCAGTCTGGGAAAAAAAAAACCTGTCAATGTATTCATATGCACTTTCAATATCATGGAAAGTTTTCAAAAGCTTGACAACATAACAGAATTAGAAGTACAAATACAGTATCTTTGAGAAGTAGGAAGTGTATCTCATAAAAACACAGTAAGACTGGCTCCCTGTATACTGACTATACGGCTGTGTATGGGTA
Source organism: Tokudaia tokunoshimensis (assembly GCA_036184795.1). Classification (NCBI taxonomy): domain Eukaryota; kingdom Metazoa; phylum Chordata; class Mammalia; order Rodentia; family Muridae; genus Tokudaia; species Tokudaia tokunoshimensis. The sequence goes on along the minus strand of BTHU01000004.1, from coordinate 31,657,400 downwards.
GGAAAGATGTGCACAATTCAACAATTCTCAATCTTTTCAAATCTTTGTTTACTTCAGTGAGATGTTTTATACTGTGATTCTATCCAAAACATTTATAAAATACTGCATTCAAGAAGATTTTTCATGATATGTATTTTTTCCAAAATAATATTTTAATTCCATTATACAGAACCTGAAAAACTAAAGAAGAAGGCAAATAACTTAATTTTGGGTGAAAAACTCTCATGCAGTCTCTGTTACTTAGTCATATATTTTGGATAATGCAAAGACAATAAAGACAGAACACATTGGTAGCCATATCATACAAAGGCTGACCTTGACTCACATTTGAATTATTATTTCCTCTTCCTGCTACACTTTGCTTTATTAGAAAACATGCATGTGTGTATATATGTATGTGTGTATGTATGTAGACATATACAGTTACATATTATGTATATGTTTTATATGCATTTGTATGTATATATATGTATGTATATGTATGTATGTATTGTTAGGGTAGGTGTTTCCAAGGGAGCTACAGGGAGCAGAAGGCTAATAGTTGTTAGTGCAAAAAGTAAATAATAAAATAAAAATCTTCCCACCCCAAGTTAAGCAAAATTCCTGCAGCAGGCAGACAGAGGGGGACTTATTCCTGCCTCAGCCTCCAAGACTTCCAGCTGCTAAGACCTGCTGCTCCAGAAACTTCTCAGACCTGCTGAAGGAGAAGAGCTGCCACCCTGCTGTTTCTGTCATTGGCTTTCAGACTTGCTCTTGGTGGGCACTGAAGCCCTCTGGGAACTTTTGAAACAGCAACACCCACTGCTACACAAGAGTTCAAATCTTTTTTGCATAATCCCCACATGGCATGGCGATCTGTTGAAGGTTAACAACTGAGGGTTGTTAATCTCATCCTGGCCGGCAGGCACCGCATATTTTTACTCTACTGTTTTGCCCACTTCCTTCATGGAAGAATGTGGAACAAGAGTACAGTCGAAGGCCAAAGACGGTCTCATCTCCATCAACTGTTTCACTGTGACTGCAAGAATGACTTCTATATAAAAAATGCTTTAAACAAAAATAAAAGAATTGTTTCTGAGGCGACGAATAGAGGATAGTATGGGGTCACTTATTTCATGTCAAGGCAACTTTGCCGATCATTCCACTGACAGGGCTGCTCAGTGGTTGGTTTGTCTCCCATCTTTGTCATTGACCTTGAGTATCTGGAGAACTAAGTAGAGGCTGTGAATCTTTGGAGAAAGGTATTTCCCATCACCACGAATAGGAGAAGGGAAGAAGGTATGTAAATGCGTGCACATGCATTTGTGCATGTGAGTTGTATTTTAACTTTGTGTTTTATTAAGGAAAGTTGTCAACTCAAAACAAAAATGACTTGTGGGACGGGGCATGTATATTAGTGCTGCAAGAGCCTGGATTGATCCCTAGCACCATGGAAAAAGAGGAAACATTTTATTATTTGTTTGTTTGTACTTTATTTCTTGAGGTTTCATTTTGTTTGGTTTTTGAAACAGGGTTTCCCTACAGCCTTGGCTATCCTGGAACTCACCATATAGACCAGGCTGGCTTTGAACTCATAGAGATCTACCTGACTTTGGCTCCTGGGTGCTGGGATTAAAGGTGTGAGTCACCACACCCAACCTATTTTATTATTATCTTTTTCTCAACCAATGTACACAAAGCGTGAGAGGAGAGAACTATGCTTTAATGGAATCAGGAGAGAGGAATAAAAGGGGAAAGAATGGGGTGCATGTGAAACAAAAACAGAGGAGGGAGATATACATGGGGGAGACCATCGAGAGCAAGGCAGAGGTGACAGGGAGCACAGCAGAGGAGGGGTGGACCAGCAAAACACACAAAGGCGGCCACATATGAAGATGCAGCAATGAAATCCATGACTTTGTGTGGCAACTTAAAAATTTAAATAATATAAAAAGCAAGTTTTTAGTTTTGACACAGGTGTTTTTAATCCAGGTGCCATCTAAAACTTTTACGAACAGACTTGTTTGTTTTGTTTACAAAAAAAAACAAAAAACAACTGTATCAGATTATAACCTTGACTTTAGTTGCAGTAACTATCTGCTAGCCGTGTGACACAGGCTACTGATTATGACCTGGAGCCATTTAGGATCCACAACTATCAGGACAGCCTGAAAGGCCAGAGGTAAACAGAATAACGTGAAGGTGCCCACAGAGCCCACCAGGCCACCGCATCTTTCTCTCTACAAGATCACTTAGTGCAGGTCATTCTATATTTTCCATAATGTAAGATGGAATTTACATTTCTGATCTGCCTCGAGTTCTTCCTTCTGGCCAGCATAAACCCCTTTTGTTGGAACCTGAGCTCACCTTCTATAGCTTGAGAGTCTGTGACCAGAAAGAGCGATGTTCTGTCAATGGTGCTGTAACCACCCCATCCTGGCACTGTACCTGGCTCTGATGTACTCCTCCTATGTTTGTGACTCAGCACCTTTAACTTTACCATGATGCTCTGATCTTTCAGCCATTTCATCATTTCATCAGTTGCCTGTGCATTCTCCCCAAACTCAGTCATCTTCTGTCAGTTTTGTTTTTCACATTTGAGCAAGCCTTGATGATAAAAGATACTACCATGGTAAAATATTATAGAATGATGCTTCCACTTCCTGTAAGCCAGCTCCTGCGAACAGAACTATAAAGATCCAGTCAGACCCTCATCAAACTGATCTCATACTCAATCCCCACTGCCTCCTTTTCCTCTTTCTTCACGCTATCCAAATGAGATATGTAGATTTTACAATGGATGATTCTAAAACAGTATGTGTAGGGTCCCATGCCTCCCATTACTGTCTCTGACATCATTATCTCTCTCTCCAATCTCTGAACATTAGCAAATGTAAAATAGCCACAGCCTTCGATGCATCTCCTTTCCCATAACATTATAGGATGCTACTGGATTCTAGAGCTCACCACATTACTTTTTCTCCAGCTCCTCTTTTGAATTCCCTCCATACTAGCTGGGACTTCTTTCAATGTATACACACACACCCAAAAAAACATATCAAATTATTAATAAAGAAATCCATGTTGTGTGTTCTATAGATTTGTAAACTTACTATAATTGTTATTTACTCTACATGTTATTCTTATTCTGCAACTTGATGTTTGCAATATATGCTGTGCTTATGAATTAGATCTATGCTGATGCATGTTACATGTCATTCATTTCTTTTATTGCTATTGTTAAATTTACATCAGTGAACAATTTGATAATTTCTGTATTTTATTGTTAATTTATTCAAACTTATTACAATTACCTTTTTAACGCTTTTTATTGTACATATTCATTGTATATAGCATGAGTTTCATAAGTACTTGTTCATACAAGGATATCATACATTTTGGCCATGTCTCCCCCAGTTCATCCTTTTCTGCCTTTATTCAGCGTCTTTACCTTGACAATTTTACTTCTACTTTCACATCATGTACACATACACATATTTTGTTTCCATATAAAATTCAGGATCCACCAATGATCATCTCAGTGGATGTGTTCATGTACATATTTATGAGGAATACTCATAAGAATATATCCACTAAACAATTAAATATGTTCTTTATGGCACTAGAAATGTGTGTGTGTGTGTGTGTGTGCGTGTGTGTGCGTGTGTGTGCGTGTGTGTGTTTGTGTGTGTGTGCATGTGTCTCAATATTATAATCAATCCTAGAATGTTATCTAATTGTGAAAAGATTTTTCTTTTCCCTTTCTCTTTAGTTAACAAAAGCTCTGAATGTAATGAAGTTGTTTACTTAACTTGCTCATGATATTTTAGTTTTCCAAATTTCCCCTCTCAATCTTATAAGCATATCTGGAGATACCTTCATTTTAAAGTTTTGTTTTTATGTTTGAATCTTGAATTTTTCTGACATTGATATACACATGATATGAGCTACAAACCCAGTTTACTGTCTATGCACAGATAAGCAATTTAAATCTTATTGCATAGTAGTTGATGTCTCTTTAATACAAGTTCTGTCTTTCTTGGGGTTTAGATTTACTAAGTTTGCTCCTCATATGTTTTGGGCTATAATCCTGGTCTTGAGAGTAGCTGTGTTTAGAGGTTCTAGAATATGTAAGCTATGGGACCTAGTACAAGGCAATTGAATTGCTGTCTCTGTCGTCCTTACATCAGCATAATTCTGGGGTAATCCCAGTTAGCTCTCACAAAGTCTTGTCACAAAAATAGTGATAGCTATTCATAACTCTCAATAGCTTTTCTAGAGCACACACACACACACATGCATACACACACACACACACACACACACACACACACTGTGAAAAAAGATTACCAGATAGTTTAAAAGCCAGACTAAGTGAATATATACATTTTTTCCTTTTAGTCCTCAGATTTGGACTCATTTGTCAAATAAGATTATCCAATCCTCTACACCCTTCTTTATAGTCAAAGAGAAGTTCACTCTCACCTCTCATTAAAAAGTTTTTGTTTTTGTTTTTGTTTTTTTGTACCAGATAGAGACCATTACAGAAATCCACAGCTAGTCAAACTGCACAGAGAAACTGCTGTAGGGTGCCTGTTTCCAATTTATACATCTACAATAAAACCTCTACACCTAAGGTTCAGGAAACATTTGGAAAAGGAGGAAGAAGGATTTTAAGGCTAGGGACAGGGACATTGCTGAGAGATCATGTCTTCTATGAAAAGGATCTGCACCCTTGTTTTATATATATATATGTGTATATATATATATATATATATATATATATACATATATGTATACACACACACACACACACATATATTCATTTAACAAGAACTGGATGATAGAACCACCAGTTGACATCCCAGTGTGGATGGAGGAAAGGACTCACACCTCAATGAAGAGCTCCATAGAGTGGATGGTTGCTAAGAGAGGGAGAAACTGTTGAGAAATTTTAATCCAGCAACATGGCTGCTCTGTCAAGGGATCACATCTAAAGTTATGATCCAGCTGAGATGCAGACACACCACACACCTTTAATCCCCTGGCTAGAATATAGATGTGCCTTTAGTACACACTTTTAATCCCAAGCAATGACATCTAATTTCTAACTGAGGGGCAGACAAAATGACGAATGAGGGAAAGATTTGATGGAATGAGTCAGAGATAGGCAATGCCCACCTCTCATAAGAACAGCACAGGAAAGAGAGGCTATTGAAGAGCAGTGAGGAAGAGAGAGTCAATTGAGTTCAGTCAGTGGTGTTCAGTTCAGGTGAGGGCAGAATGGTTCTGGTGAGCACCTTTGAGCTCAATTAAGTGCAGAGCAGTTTGTCTTCATATTTGCTCCCATGAGTATTTTGTTCCCCTTTCTAAGAACTACCAAAGCACCCACACTTTATCTTCCTTCTTCTTGAGCTTCATGTTGTTTGTGATTGTATCTTGGGTATTCGGAGCTTCTGGGTTAATATCCACTTATCAGTGAGTTCATACCATATATATTCTTTTGTGCTTGGGTTACCTCACTCAGGATATTTTCTAGGTCCATCCATTTGCCTAAGAATTTCAAGAATTCATCGTTTTTAATAGTTGAGGAGTATTCCATTGTGTAAATGTATCACATTTTCTGTATCCATTCCTCTTTTGAAGGACATCTGGGTTCTTTCCAGCTTCTGGCTGTTATAAATAAGTCTGTTATGAACATGGTGGAGCATGTGTCCTTGCTATCTGTTGGAGAATCTTTTGGGCAGAGTAGAGACTGAAGGAAAGGCCATCCAGAGACTGTCCCACCTAGGGATTCATCCCAGATACAGTCACCAAACTCCAGCAGTATTGTGGATACTAAGAAAGGCTTGCTGAAAAGAGCCTGATAATAGCTGTTTTTTGAGAGGCCTTGCCAGAGTCTTACAAATACAGAGTCGGATGCTTACAGCCATCCATTGCAATGAGTGTGGGGTCCCCAATGGAGGAGCTAGAGAAAGGACTGAAGGAGCTGAAGGGGTTTGCAACCTCATAGGAAGAATAAAAATACCAACCAACCATACTCCCCAGAGCTCCCAGGGACTAAGCCACCACCAACCAAGGAGTACACATGGCTCTGACTGCATATGTAAGAGAGGATGGCCTTGTCAAGCATCAATGGAAGGAGAGGTCCTTGGTCCTATGAAGGTTCGTCAGATGCCCCAGTGTAGGGGAATCGAGTAGGTGGGAATGGGTGGGTGGGTGGAGGAACACCCTCATAGAAGCAAGGGGAGGGGGATGGGACAGGGGAATTCTGGGAGGGGGAAACCGGGTAAGGGGATAACACTTGAAATTAAATAAATTAAAATAAATAAATAAACAAACAAACAAACTTTTTTTTTAAGGAGCAGAGCAGTTGATGTCAGAGCAGTTCAGTTCATGGAGTTCAGAGGCTGTCTTGCAAGCAGAGAAATTCAGTCAGAAGCTGAGAGAAGCCAGATTAAATCAGTTAGCCAGGACAGCTGATTTAAACCAAGTCAGCCACATATTTGGAAATTTAGCCAAAGTTAAGAAAGAACAAGAAAGGGTAAACTTATTCAGCAGTAAGTGTCTGAGACAACTACATCTGATGAAAGAAAGTTACTTTTACAGAAAGAGTCTTCTCCAGGTCCTTAGGCCCCTAAAAGTTTATCTGGTCCCAAGTAGTAAGCAGTCAGCCCTAACCACGTACACATATGTGTAACACTAAATAGATTTAGTATGTTTGAGTGTGTTTTGGGGGTAGAGATAATAATAATTAAAGGAAAAGATGTCATGAATTTGAAAGGGATATGGGGAATTCAGGAAGAATTGAAGCCTCGAGTATGTGGAGTGGAAATGATGTAAATACAATGGTTGTGTACAAAATTCTCAAAAAAAATGCAAAAGAAATTGTTCCATTCCTACATTGTCTATGCTATTCCTATAATTCTAGTTTTTTGTTCTTTGAAATTTTGAGGAAATTACTCGGTTTTCATGATGGGAAGTTTTGTATTGATCCAAAGCTGCTCCACTCATTTCTAGTTTGTCCATGAGTAACAATTTTTGAAGTTTATTAGATCATTCATATATTTCAAGCTGAAAGTCTATATTTTGGTTTCCTGACAGTGGTCTGACAAGTACTGACCCTTCTCCCCAAATGAACATCCTCTAGGACCAGAATAAAATTTCACTTTCTTTAAAATGATTCTTGGCGAGTTTGGATTTTGTCATGTAACTTGCTTTGGGGTATTAATTAGGGGAGGGAAGCATGAGGAGCCCCTATTCCACCCCACATATTGTCCCTCATCCCTGGCTTTATTGGATCACACACTATAATAAAACATATATCTGCCTCCTCCATTGAACACAGTTTCCTTCTGTATACAAAGTTTGCAAACTGTCCAAATTAACTGGGTTCCCTAGGGACCACTTTTCCAGTTTAGTTGGAATCATGTCAAAGGTGAGTCATAGGCTCTTTCTGTTATTTAAGCAGCTTTTTATTCTGGCAACACTGTTTCAAGATAGACAGTAAGAGCAGGAAGCTGGATGAAATCAGGCAGAGAGTCTATCTGGATCCCTTCCTCAGAGACTGATTCTTTCCTCTTCCTCATACCTATGTACACTCTGAGTCATTCGCCAGGTATTTCTTTCATAAAGGGAGTTAAGCTGGTTTTTATGAGAGTGAACTACATTTTACAATTTATGAAACTTGAGTCTGTGCTGGGATAGCCTTGTCTCTAGGGCAACCAGGAATTTTTAGGTTTCCATTAACATAGAGAAGCAATAATCTGAGGCCAGGGTTGAAAATCCCTAGGCCAGGTTACATCACTCTGTAAGATGACATATAGCACAAGCCCTTGAGATATTTTAATGTGTCCATAGCCATCATTAACCTTACTTCTTTTATAATATAGTATGTCATCCATCATCCTACCTCACTGACTAGCTATAGATACAAAACAGTATTGACATAGAAGGTGATTGAGAAATGAGCCCCTTTGTATTAAGTCACTGAAAATTTGGAATTATTTGGTATAGCAGTTAAACTTCATCCTTCTTGACTAGTACCAAATTTGTTTTTCGCCTAAATGACTACTTTGGCTGTTTCTTCTAAGTAGCAGATTTTTGAAAATCTTGTTCTGAGCGTGGAAAAGGACACACACATATGCCTACCTAAGATTCAGTTCCAGACCCCGACAAGAAAGCAAATTCACAATAAGACAAGTCACACACTTTTTCAGTACATATGAAAGGTATGCTTATACTATATTGTGCTTGATTAAGTAAAAGCATAATACATAAAAACAGTGTTCATATCAATTAAAATATTTTGTTGCTAAAAGTTACATGATTATCTGGGATGTGAGGAAAAAAATAAATACACAAATACACTTGCTGAACACAAGGCTGTCATAAACCTTTAGTCTATAAAAACATAGGATCCTCAAGATGCAGTTAAGAGAAATACAGAAAATGCTATGTCTGTACAGAGTATTACATAGTTATATACTATGACATCATTTATTGTATGCATACAGCAATACCAACACAATCCAGGCAAAAGAAGCACAGTATTTTTTTTTAATTCATATGAATCATTAATTTGGGGAAGAGGTTACTATCCACTTGGACATCCCAGATTTGCATTTTGAAGTATTAAAGCTCCTATTGGAATGACCCTAGGCATCCTGAAGTTTAATCATCAGTAGGCCACATTCAGAGGGCCTGATGGCTGTCATTAGGATAAGATACTGTCCATCATCTAAGGAAAAAAAAATTGACTTGAAAAGTGAGATAATAAAATTTTGACCCACATGCTGAACAAAAACTTTATATCCAGAACAAAAGACCCCACAGAAAAAGTAATTTAGAGCTGAGCACTAAGTGCTGAGGCTCTGCTTTTTACTGTAACTGGTTCTTCTTCCTTAGGGCAATAAATCAAAATTTAAAAAGTCGTGTCATCACAAAACTAAATCCTTAATGTGGCCAATTCATTTTATTATATACTCAGGTCTACCTACCTCTATTCATAGAGTCTGAAAGGTTACTATAGTATATGATATACCATCTTTCCTGTCACTTAATCACATAAATAAGCAAACTTAGACTCTACCACAATAAAAATTACTTTTTACATGAGTTATATAAATTATTATATAAGTATATATTATTAAATATGACTCTTCCAAAACTGTGGTTCTCAGGTGTAGGGTGGTGCTGGAAGATTCATTATAGCTGATAGACGTGGGAAGGAGAGACATGTATCACTTCGGAGCAAAACTTTGGGAGATACTATGTGACATGCTATTAAGAGCCCAGGCATAGTGTTTGTGAATATGTATTTACAATTGTTGACCTGCAAGACAAGGGTGGGATGCTTAATCTTTATAAGGATGGATACCGTAGAAAACTGTGTGTTCCATGGTTATTTTTGTGTCATACATTACTATGGAGTAATGCAGTCTTTTCTTCCAAAGGTGTTATTTTTAATTACGTGTGTCTGAACAGGAGGAAAGAAGGAAAGACTAGTTTCTAGTTCTGTGACTGGTGATATAGTTAACTAATGAGAAAAAAAAATTGAATGAAAAAATTAGCTAAATTAGCTTGAAAATGTGTAGATGTGGCATCGCAGTATATTAATCACACTGAGAACCCTGAGATTGTGTTATTTACTGGGAAAACCTGTTTTTAGTTGTGGTCAGCTTAAGCACACACCTTTAATCCAAGAGTTCTCTGCTGGAGTATTGTTAACTAGATTAAATAAAGTCAACTCTAAGTCAAGAGGCAGAGCAAGCAGCCAGTTGACGATAAGTGAACTAAGTGTAAGCGAATAGGAAGAAAAACCCATAGAGAGTAAGGAGCAAGAGGGAGTCAGGAGAGCGGATAGAGAGAAGCACAGGAAGTAGAAGGGAGGGACTTTGAGTTTGAAGGAAGTGAGCAGGCTTTCATCCCAGCATCTGGTTCCTGAGTGAGATTTTGTCACAAAACAACTCAGTAGAAACAAGTGGCTTGAAAGTACCTATGTGTTCTTATGGTGGACATGTTCAGCCAACATTTTACATACATGAGCCCGAAGTACAGTGAATTCTTGGGGACGGAAAAATACTAATTTGCATTTTATGAATGATGGTTAAAATTATGAGAATAAATAAGATCATTCAAAGAAGTTGTGAAGCGATTGCCCATCAAATTTAAGCTAAATAATCTGAACTTCTGAAAATCAATTTCATCCTTCCGGTTGTCTCATTTGGCTAAATGAACTTAAGAATTAACTTTCATGAATTTTCATCTTTATATCTTTCTGTATTTTCAATTTGCTTGTTTAAAATGGGCTCCTCTGGATCAGTGTGGTACATGTGTGTTCACTTTCTATCATTTAGATTTGAAATGTTTTATTTGCAAATCTGAAGGATACCTTACATTCGTTTGTGACCCTTTGAGATAACTGTTCTTTCCTGTCTTATTTGCCATCATATTCCCAGCTACGTACCTAGCATTCACCTTTAAATTTCTTCTCTATCTGAAGAACTTACTAACAATTCAATTTACAACCATTTAAGGACAATATGCCACATGGAAATAGACCTTCTGTCCCGCATGTCCATATGAAAATAATCTCAGTGTTTGTTAATTGGGTTTTCTTGCTTTGCTTTTGTTTCTGTTTTGTTATTGTTGTTCATTTGTTTGTTTGTTTGGTTTGGTTTGGTTTGGTTTTCCCAGCTGATTTTATTACAGCCAAGGTTGACTTTAAACTGCTCTATAACCCAGGCTCTCTGCTAACTCTTGATCCTTCTCTCCTGCCTCTGACTCCCAAGTCCTTGGATTTGTGGCCTGGGCTACTCTGCCCAACTGTACCAGTGTTTATTATTAAATGAAAAATTTAAGGATACTAATTCTCTCACCACCTTTGCTTTTCATGATTTCAAAATGTATTCTGAATCTGACTACTTCTCCAAACTATGCACACTGATTTGTTACTTCTCTCCAGAATTACATGCCTCCTACAATGCCTCCTATGACTTCAGTATGGTTTTATTGTGTCTCTTTAAGGCGTTATGGTTAAAGAGTTGGTATGTGAAATGATGATATCATGATCTGGTATTATACAGATCAGACAGATCACTGGTATTATAGACTCCCTACATTGATGCTGGAGATCAAAAATCATTCATTTTCTACCCATTAATACGTCTCTCCAGTCTGAAGCTACCTTCAACATTCATTTATTATTTACATACTTATTTGTCATTATATGTGTTTATAATATGTGTATAGGTGGAAACATGCACAATGGCCCTGGTTCTCTTTCTATTATGGGTTCTGGGAATCAAACTGAGGTTTGTATGCTAGTACCCTGATCTCACCATCCTCAGAGACAAGAACAGGAGACAGAAACTGGTCAGGCAAGGCAAGGACACCAGAGTGGCATTTCTGAGAATGTCCTCACTGGAAGCCAAGAATGATAGAAGAGAGTTTTGATTCCTGTCTCTTTATTATCTCCTAAGTATACATCTTTGCATACTGAGTACAAGAAAGTATGTGAAACAGAGAAGGAATACCCAAACATTTCATGGTTGGCCCAGCTAGACTGGCCAGCTCATACTCTCCCTATGCCTCACCCTAACTTCCGGATCACCAAGACTATCAGCTCAATGAAGCCCTATTTCCTGTGGTTTCCCTCTCCCCAATAAATAGCAGCTCTTCTCTCTCTCTCTCTCTCTCTCTCTCTCTCTCTCTCTCTCTCTCTCTCTCTCTCTCTCTCTCTCTCTCTCTCTCTCTCTCTCTCTCTCTCCCTCTCCCTCTCCCTCTCCCTCTCTCTCTCTCTCCCTAACTCCCTCACTTACTCTCTTTCCCTCCTCCTTCCTTCTTAAGTTTCCACATGAGAATATTCAGTAAATTTCTAAGATTCACCTTCTTTGAATCACAAATTTCATTCTGTGAATTCAAGAGGCAAAAACCCAAAGCTACTAGTTTGGGGTGACTTCGGTGGCTCCTAAGTTTTCTAAGACTTTAGCCCTCCAAGCAAAGTTCACCAAAAGCCAAGGAAGACTCCATCATTTTCAAAGACATCCCAATATTCCTGTATCATCATTATTATAGTAATAAACAAACACAAAGGCAATATTATCATTTTCTATGGAAATGTTCCAAGGATACTCTCACTCTTCAATATTAAATAATAAAAACTGAGATTTGATTACAACTAAAAGGGCACAGCAAAGTTTGAACAAATCTGATGGACAGCAATGAAGATAAAAATAATAAGACTCACACTCAGCCCTGTTGGAAGATGAAAATGCAAAGCAGTTTATACATAAATGTAAAAACAAATAGCCGGGGGGGACAGTTATATTCTTTTAAAGTTCTATCAGCTTAACCTGAAACTCAGATATATCCATACATTTGCAGCTAGCCAAGTAACCAGATGCCTACCAAAGTTTTTTATTTCCCGCATAGAGCCTGATTTGGTATAGAGATTCATTTCTTTCACTAGCATCTCAATTGATTGATTATCCAGCCATTGCTACACCACCCAATGGGGCGTTGGATGCTGTCTACTTTATTCATAAACGTAGGGAGTCCTGATACTTCTGGTACGCTGCCTGGATTACAAACTATTTAAAAACTGGAAGAGCTATTTGGTACTCTGGAGACTAACTTCTTGAGTTCTTTGTATATATTGGATATTAGCCCTCTATCGGATGTAGGATTGGTAAAGATCTTTTCCCAATCTGTAGGTTGCTGTTTTGTCCTATTAACAGTGTCCTTTGCCTTACAAAAGCTTTGCAATTTTATTAGGTCCCATTTGTCAATTCTTGATCTTAGAGCATAAGCTACTGGTGTTCTATTCAGGAAATTTTCCCTTGTGCCCATGTGCTCCAGGTTCTTCCCTACTTTCCCTTCTATTAGATTCAGTGTGTCTGGTTTTATATGCAGGTCCTTTATCCACTTGGACTTCAACTTTGTACAGGAAGATAAGAATGAATCAATTTGCATTCTTCTACTTGTTGACTGCCAGTTGACCCAGCACCATTTGTGGAAAATGCAGTCTTTTTTCCACTGGATGGTTTCAGCTCCTTTGTCAAAGATCAAGTGACCATAGGTGTGTGGGTTCATTTCTGGGTCTTCAATTCTATTCCATTGATCTACCTGCCTGTCTCTGTACCAATACCATACAGTTTTTATCACTAGTGCTCTGTAATAGAGCTTGAGGTCAGGGATGGTGATTCTGCCAGAAGTCTTTTGTTGTTGAGAATAGTTTTTGCTCTCCTGGGTTTTTTGTTATTCCAGATAAATTTGGAAATTGCTCTTTCTAACTCTATGAAAAAATTGAGTTGGAATTTTGAGGGGGATTGCATTGAATCTGTAGATTGCTTTAGGCCAGATGGTCATTTTTACTATATTAACCCTGCCAATCCATGAGCACTGGAGATCTTTCCATCTTCTGAGATCTTCAATTTCTTTCTTCAGAGACCTGAAGTTCTTGTCATGCAGATATTTCATGTGCTTGGTTAGGGTGACCAAATAGCCCTATTAAAAAATGGGGTACAGAGATAAACAAAGAATTCTCAACTGAGGAATACTGGATGGCTTAGAAACACCTAAGAAATTTTCAACATCCTTAATCATCAGGGAAATACAAATCAAAACAATCCTGAGATCCCACCTCACACCAGTCAGAATGGCCAGGATTAAAAACTCAGGGGACAGCAAATGTTGGAGAGGATGTGGAGAAAGAGGAACACTCCTCCATTGCTGGTGGGATTGCAAGTTGGTAAAACCACTCTGGAAATCAGTTTGGCAGTTCCTCGGAAAATTAGACATAGCACTACCTGAGGACCCAGCTATACCACTCCTGGGCATATACCCAGAGGATGTTCCAACATGTAATAAGGACACATGCTCTACTATGTTCGTAGCAGCCTTATTTACAATAGCCAGAGACTGGAAAGAACCCAGATGTCCCTCAACAGAGGAATGGATACAGAAAATGTGGTACATTTACACAATGGAGTACTGCTCAGCTATTAAAAACAATGAATTCATGAAATTCTTAGGCAAATGGATGGAGCTAGAAACTATCATCCTGAGTGAGGTAACCCAATCACAAAAGAACACACATGCTATGCAGTCGCTGATAAGTGGATATTAAACCCCAATGTTCATAATATCTATGATAAAACTCACAGATCACATGCTAAAGATGAAGGAAGACCGAAGTGTGGATACTTTGATCCTTATTGGAAAGTGGATCAAAACAACCATGGCTCATAGCTAACCAATAGAATGAGAACAGGGCCTGCAGTGGAGCAGCTAGAGAGAGGACCCAAGGAGCTGAAGAGGTTTGCAGCTCCGCAGGAGGAGCAATAATATGTACCAACCAGTACCTCCAGGGTTCCCAGGGACTAAACCATGAACCAAAGAGTACACGTGGTACATGTGGAAGGTCCCATGGCTCCAGCTGCATATGTAGCAGAAGATGACCATTTCAGACAACAGTGAGAGGAGAGGCCATTGGTCTTGTGAAGGTTCAATTCCCCAGAATAGGGTAATGCAAATCAGGAAATTGGGGAGAGGAATGAGCAGGGGGAGGAGAGGTTGGGATAGGGGTTTTTTGGTGGGGTAACTTGGAAAGGGGTTAACATTTGAAATGTAAATAAAATAAATATCTAATAAAAACGAAAAAGAAAAAAAAAGAGTGGAAGAGTACTGAACTTTACTTGTTAGACTATTGTGGAGCCCCCCCACCCCCCACTCCCCACCCCCTCTCCCCCTGCCCCCAGGAATGTAGATCAATGGAACAGAATTGAAGACCCAGAAATGAATCCACACACCTATGGTCACTTGATCTTTGACAAAGGAGCTACAACCATCCAGTGGAAAAAAGATAGCCTTTTCAATAGATGGTACTGGTTCAACTGGAGGTCAGCATGCAGAAGAATGCAAATCGATCCATTCTTATCTCCTTGTACTAAGCTCAAGTCCAAGTGGATCAAGGACCTCAACATAAAACCAGAAACACTGAAACTAATAGAAAAGAAACTGGGGAAGAGCCTTGAGCACATGGGCACAGGGGAAAATTTCCTGAACAGAACACCAATAGCTTATGCTCTAGGATCAAGAATTGACAAATGGGACCTCACAATATTACAAAGTTTCTGTAAGGCAAAGAACACTGTCAAAAGGACAAAACAGCAACCTACAAATTGGGAAAATATCTTAACCAACCCTACATCTGACAGAGGGCTATTATCCAATATATACGAAGAACTCAAAAAGGTAGACTCCAGGGAGTCAAATAACCCTATTAAAAAATGGGATACAGAGCTAAACAAAGAGTTCTCACCTGAAGAATATCTAATGGCTGAGAAGCACCTAAAGAAATGTTCAACATCCTTAGTCATCAGGGAAATGCAAATCAAAACAACCCTGAGATTTCACCTCACACCAGTCAGAATGGCTAAGATCAAAAACTCAGAAGACAGCAGGTGGTGGTGAGGATGTGGAGAAAGAGGAACACTCCTCCACTGCTAGTGGGATTGCAAGCTGGTAAAACCACTCTGGAAATCAGTCTGGCGGTTCCTCAGAAAACTTGGCATAATACTACCAGAGGATCCAGCTATACCACTCCTGGGCATATACCCAGAGGATTCTCCAGCATGCAATAAGGACACATGTTCCACTATGTTCATAGTAGCCTTATTTATAATAGCCAGAAGCTGGAAAGAATCCAGATGTCCCTTAATGGAGGAATGGATAAAGAAAATATGGTATAGTTACACTATGGAATACTACTCAGCTATTAAAAACAATGAATTCATGAAATTCTTAGGCAAGTGGATTGAACTGGAGAATGTCATCCTGAGTGAGGTGACCCATTCACAAAAGATCACACATGATATGCACTCACCGACAAGCAGATATTAGCCCAGAAGCTTGGAATACCCAACAAACAATTCACATATCAAGTGATGCCCAAGAAGAAGGAAGGAGAGGCCCCTGGTCCAGGGCTCAATGAGGCAGTGTAGGGGAATGCCAGGAAGGAGAGGTGGGAATGGGTTGGTTGGGGAGCAGGTGGAGGGAAGAGGGCCGTATGGGACTTTGGGGGAGGGGGGATCCAGTAAGAGGGAATCATTTGAAATGTAAATAAAGAATATATCTAAAAAAAAAAAGAATATGCCTCTGTAGCATGGGCCATAAGTCAGGATAAGAATATGCCTCTGTAGTGTGGGTCTACATTTCTTTTTTTTCTTTCTTTTTTTATTGGATATTTTATTTATTTACATATTTTATTTATTTTCAAGTGTTATCTCCTCTGGAAACCTCCTATCCCATCCTTCCTACCCCTGCTTCTATGAGGGTGCTCCCCTACCCATGCACCTACTCCCTCCTCACCACCCTGACATTCCCCTACACTGGGTCATCAAGCCTCCACAGGACCAAGGGCCTCTCTTCCCATTGATGCCAGATAAGGCCATCCTCTGTTATATATGCAACTAGAGCCATGGGTCCCTCCATGTATACTATTTGGTTGGTGGAGGAACTGGTTGGTTGATATTGTTGTTCCTCCTATGGGGTTGCAAACCCCTTTACCTCCTTCACTTCTTTCTATAGCTCCTCCATTAGGGACCCTGTGCTCAGTCCAATGGTTGACTGTGAGCATCCACCTCTGCATTTGTCAGGCTCTGGTAAAGCCTCTCAGGAGACAGCTGTATCAGGCTCCTGTCAGCAAGCACTTCTTGGCATCAGCAACAGTGTCTGGGTTTGGTGTCTGAATATGGGATGGATCCCCAGGTGGGGCAGTCTCTGGATGGCCTTTCCTTCAGTCTCTGGTCTACACTTTGTCAAGGTGTTTTCTTTAGACAGGAGCAATTCTGGGGTGGTACCATCCCCAACAGGGGGCCTTGCCTAACCTCTGAATATGGTCTCTACAGGTTCTCCCTCCCCTTTGTTGGGTATTTTAGCTAATCTCATCCCTCTTGGGTCCTGGGAGCCTCTTTCTTTCCTGGCATCTGGGACTTTCTGGTGACTACACCCAGTTCTCCATCCCCCCATTGCTACCTACATTTCTTAATAGTGTCCAACTCTGAGAGCTTTGGTGGGATCTTCTTGGTAAAGCAAAGATTAAGAAAGAAGAATACTGACTTTTATATCCTCTTTCCTCATGACAATCCTAACACTGAAATTAATAAACTTCACAGGTAAGGCTATTGATGACTTTTTGTTTTGTTTTGTATTTAATTTCCAAGGGAATTTTAACTTCATGACATACCTATAGTTCACTTTATTCCTACAATTTCATATAAGAATTTTGTTTCTCAAAAAAAGTTCAGTAGTTTGGTCAGAGCATTATGGCCTCATGTCTTTTCAACACCTTTACACATTAGGGTACTGGTAGGATGCTGGTAGATCTCATCCCCACCTTAGCCAAACACAGTGCACAAACACACAGATACACATACACACACACATACACTAACACACACAGATACACACACAGACACAGACACACACACATACATACATACACACACATACATTAACAAGCACACACAGATACACACACAAACACACAGAGACATATGCACACACATACACACACACATATTTTCCCAGGAACTGCATCTTGGCTATCAAAAGATTTAACCCACTTCCTGCACAGGAAAGGTCAGTTTTGGGAAATCTGTCCCTTCCCACATCAGAAGAGCCTTGGGAAATTAAAATTTTCAGTGACCTTCAGGAGAACAGGAATCTTCTAGACAAAAGTCGAGACCTGGAAGCCAACTTGCCAAGTATGCTCCCGGAAGTGCTCCTGACCCATAGCCATCAGTTTTACAGCTGCCCACTCCACTTTAATATCCTCCCTGAGACTCCTGTTCTTGGATCAGAGAGGAACCAGGTACCAGCCAGACAGAGAAAAATCACACACAGGGATTAAAAAGTACCTGTTCATAGCCTGAAAGTTTGTAAAGAAAGTACTGAACACAGACTTCCCATCACATCAAAAGGAAAATTTATGCATCGCCTTTGAGTTCAACTTCTCCATTAAAGCTTTTTCCCTATAATCTAGGGAGTTCTTATCTTGGTGACTTATGGTGTTATGGAGGGGCTCATGCATGGAAAATGTCAATAGAAATAGTAACTCTGGAAGGGAAGGGCCTCCTAATTAGTCCCCATTTAGATTTTATGATGGCTTTGAGATCTGCTCATCCTGACAGTGCGCACTGTGGTTACATATTGTTCTAGCCTGAGGGAACCATAGGAAAATCCAGATTTATTGTACCTATCATACCAGCATATTTCATTTGCCATTATGAGCAGCCATCTCGCAATGATGCAGGAGTATTTATTACAGATTAAATTGTAGGACCTGGATGGTTTAGTGAGGTTCTTGAGGTATCATTTATGTCATTAACTGGCTCATTATCAGATCTGTGAATCTCCATTCTTTTCTGAGCTTTACATTTGAGCATGGAGGCGTCCAAACTGGAGCAGATTCTGGGCTGTGTTTTGTCGTGGCAGGCATGAAGTTTGAACACAGACAAAGCAAATCCCTTCCATCAGCCCCGTGCTGTTGTTTCACCTGATTGCCCGGAAGGTCCTGGCAAATCTCTCTTTAGTACGCTTTGCTGGGGGTCAGGGCAGCAGGGTTCAGTCTCGCAGGTAGCTCCATTCAGTTCAGGTGCTCCTGTAGCTGGGGTGAATGAGGGCGGGGAGAGAAGCTGGAGCCGCGGATCCGGGGGATTTACTTTCAGAGGTGGCTAACGCTAATTAGGTTAGGAGTGCCTGACTGCCTTCTAAAGATGCAGCCTTCAGTTTTTCTCCTCTGATAAATAACCCTACGTTTGAAAAACCAGGAAGGGGGAAGAGAAGGATGTGTGAAATGTAATTGTCATTATTTAAGAAGTTAGCTGTTCTTCCGTGCTGATTATCTGCAGCAGCGAGGGTTCAGCTCCTGCCCCTGGGACTGCGTTTTCAATCCACCCGGATAGATGGGCGAAGAAAAGTCACCGATGACCGATCGGGATAGACATTTTTAAAGATAGAAGAATACTCTTGTTGAAGACAGGCTGGAGGAACATTTTCAAGACAGATTCAGGAGCACAGTGTTTACCACTAGCCTCTCTGCTTAGGTGTCCGTCTTCTATTTGCATTGAGTGTTTGATTCCAAGTGGGGGGCTTTTGTTGTTGGTATTTGCCCTATTTACTCTCATATATTGCTTTTTCATGAATCCCAGGGAATGGCATTTAAGTTGCTGAGTTCCTTGGTATTAAAATACTCTCTGATGCAAGCACAAAAGTACCTATAGAAACGTTGGACTCAAATTCACAGGTTATCTGGGGAAGAAATGCCTGGTGATTTAATTGTTCAACATAATTAATTCAAGGCATAGACAATAGTTGCTGGAAAGGGCTCCTTTTCACAAAGGAAAATCGCAGGTAGAAGCTATTATGCCTTATTTAACCAGTATTTAATATTATACATGTAGATCTGAGACAACAGAATTCTGAGTCATTAATAATCACATATATGAGCCTTTATAAAATAATTTCCTTTTTCTATTTCTAGTGCTAAATGAAATAATTTTGGTATTAACTATTAACAGCAGAAAATGTACAAACAGCCTCACATACACAACTATCCTGCTAGATCCAAACCAGTCAATTATGATATGTTCTGCTTGAACTAAAATAAGCCGTATGGAGTGGGCAGGCATTTTTGGTCGCACCTTGGATTGGCAGTGGTGTTGGACTAGGGAGACCCAGACCCTAAAGTGATGCTCAGGGGTCTCTCCTTCCAGTTAGTTGTTATCAAAGGGGGATGTCGGCTGCTTCTCATTTTTTACTTGTTGCTTGTACTTTAGAGTTAATGAAGCAATGTAGAAAGGTCAGAAGGAAACATTTTTACTTTTTTCCTGCTAAGCAGAATAATTGAGAGCCTTGATAGCAATGTTGTTGCCTCTGTGTTGTTATAGCAGGAAGACGCTGCCGGCTCTCGAGAGCCTGACACTTTTACTAAACGAGACTTGGTAACAAGGCTTCTATAATTTCTAATTTGCCCTTTGTGAGACTCATTGTCTCTCCCACATATTGTTTTGGATCACATTGAGATTTTTTTTTTTAGCTTGACTCTGGGAGTTTTTGTTTAATCTACCTTACATTTATCAAAATTGGAATAATTCTAAATTACTCCTAACTTGTATCTAATAGGAACTGTAAGATCATATAACTTTTGCAAAAAAATCAAGGGAACACATTAAAACCTTCATTGCTTACAGCTCCCTCTCCTAGCTAAACCTTTAAATTAAGAAATGTCATCTGTAAGCAGAATTTAAGTAGCATATATGCAAAATTTCTGTTCCCTATTTATGTTTGCTTCTGGTGCTGTTAACAATTCATTTATTCGCAAGTCAACCTTTTAATAACAGTGGAGTAGTAAAATAAAGCATTAAGTAGAGAATTACCCTTAAAATACTGTGGCCATTCAGATTCATGAATTTTTTTTCACCAAACATTTAAAGACATCATTTTTGTAAGAAAGCAAATTTAAATACTGCCTGTTTTCACACAAGTGCCTTACTTAAAGGGACCATCTATAAGCACAACACTTGCAGTGCTGTTTGTGCGGTCCCTTGAGAAGTGCATTAAGCAGATAATTATGTACATGTGTGTATATATGTATGTATTTGTGCTCCACAATACCTGAGCGGTTAGCCAATTAAGCAGAACTTAGCACTAAATGAGTCATCTCTTGTATTTGCTGTATACTGCGGGCACTCTTGAAGAAATAAGATCTGCGCTGCTATAAATAGGCTCCTTGAAAGAGGCGTCTTCTCTGCGCTTTCTTTGTAATGCTCCTCTCCCGGTCTCTGCTTGGGTTTTGCTTTCTACTCTTAATATTGAGCCTGCTCATTAATCTCCGTCCTTTTCTGAGGTTAGTCTAGGCTGTTCTTGTAGCTGTAGCACTCATTGGGTTGCCGTAGGAACAGGAGAGCCGAGTAAATATGCTTATGGAAAAGAAATGACTACTAATTAAATGTGAATAGCATTTATAAATTGCCTAGTTCTCACAAAATGCAGAACATAATGTGCTTTGATGTACTTCATTAGTACACGGCACCTATATTTTAAAAATATCTGCTAGTTGAGAAAACCAAATTTTAATGCAAAAGTGATCTTTCCGGGCTTTCGTTTTCCTGCTGACTATAAATCCAGTAATTTAATGCAGATATCCTTTTACTGCATTTACATGGCAGAAAAAGACATTTGGTTGGCCTGTGAAACTGCTGGAAACCTTCACTATTCTCTAACCAACGTATAATTCCCTTTTTTTTTTATTATTATTCAGAGTACTGCGTTTCTATTACATTTTAGACAATAAGGAACAGCTTGCACATCCAGTCCATACCCAGGTAGGCAGTATTTTCACATCACACGGTACTGTGGTCTTTGCCTGCCTTGCCTATAAAATCAGGACTTTTGTGTGAACTACAGAGCTAGGTTTCTTTTCGGTCACTGGGCAGCCTTACTTGTGCTTTGTAGGGACAAAAAGCACCTCTCATCCTTTCGGAGATGTGAAGGCCCCCAACTTCAATTATCACTCTGTGTGGTCACAGCAGGGAACTCATAAGGTCCACGCGTGATTTTACACTTGAGGGGTGGAGTTGCCTCGTTTCCTTGGAGGCGCTGGACATTTGGGATTTACCTTATTTCCAAAGCTGGTGGAAGTCTCCACTTTATCAGGCATAAGATCTTTCTATCTCAATTCTGTCTGTAATCCAGGATAGGCAAGGGCAAGGGCTTTGCAAACTCCTAGATTTCACCAGAGTGCTACTACTGCACTTTGATGATTTCTTTCCAAAGATATTTATAGAAAGGCCCCAAATCACTGGCTATCAAAACAGCAAAGAAACATAGACATCTAAGGTTGTTTTTATTTTTATTTTTCTTAATGCTATGAATAATCCACGTTACATTTCTCTTTGTTTCTCTAAGAGATATGCGCATATGCATGTAACAAAGGTTGCCTTCAAGTCCCTTTTTCTGGAAATCTTAACAGATGATCCTCTCTATTCAGATGAGAATCTCAGGGCAAGAGACTAGGAGAGTCGCTTCCGGGCGCTTGTGTTGTCTGGGCATGCGCAGTTCACTAGGGCAGCAGCAGCTCAGCCGCTTGCTCTTTGGGTGTGATTAACATGACTTTTTCTTTTGGTTGATTTTCAGCAAAGCATTTGTTGCCAAGCTATGTGCCAAGTAGAGGGTAGTAAAGAGGCGATTGTTTTAATTCCCTGAAGTTGCTAAGTTCTGACTTATTATTTCTGTTCTAGAAAAGGAGACAAGTGCGTCAGATGGTGCTTAGCATTTAATACATATTAGATTCGTGTTATTTCTAATGAATGCGATTATTCTATAGTATTTTGCTTGGATTTAATTTAAAATAGCATGGATTTAATAATGTCTGATGAATAAAATTAAATCACGGGTATTTTGTAGGCTTTCAATAAACGCATATAGAATTTAATTGAATAATAAACTTTAAAATTATTAATCTTTAAGTAAAACTTGATTCTTAACTTTCTGAATTACATTTAGTCTTATAAGTGCTATAGGAAAAAGCTTTCTAAATTAACTTACCTTATTATGATTTTAATGAATTAGAAAGACTTTATGAAAAGCAATTCTGCCTACTCATCAGTAAATTATGGTCGTTGTTTTTTTTTTAAAACTCAAAAGAAAAGAACGTACATAAATGGTCTAGTTAGACTCACAATATTAATTTCTACTTGTGTGTTTAGATAATATTTTATCCTGGCTCTGCTGTCAAAATATTTGCAATTCTAACTGAAATTTATAGCAAACTATTCAATGGCTAATGCTAAATATTTTTTTTTATATTTAACAATATATAAAGTAATTTCACTGAACATTTGTTAGGTGTAGAAAGCAACACAAAATGCATTATATGTATGACCTCTTAAATTTTTATGAAACCCCACGAGAGAGTGTAAACAGCACCCAGGTTCAGATGAAGATGAACTTGGAGAAATAAGCTACTTTTTCTGAAGCTTTGGGTAACAAAGCCAAGACTCAGGTCTTAACCAAATTCCTGTGCTTCAATGCACATTCACAACACTTATTGCTTTTAATCTCGATTTATTTCTCTTGTGTGATATTTTATGGCAACAACCTAGTCTACAGTGTCATCGACAGCTGATATCTACTTTATTCTTCTCTGTGATTAGTGTTCATGGTTTACTTTTCCTTTAACGCTGTGAACCTAGACCTTGGAAAACTGGTACTCTTGAAAATCCTCACAAGGTATGTTGCTATTGCTTAGCCTCATCCTGCATTGCCTTCTCATTCTTATCCTTGAGCAAACCCAATGTTAGTGTGCTACTAGAATTCACATCTTTTAAAGATGTCTAAAATACCATACTTGCTTATGTATTTCAAGAGGTTAAAAAAAAATTCATGTAAAGGTTGTTTGTCCTAAAAGATGGATTTTTATATTAAAAATAAAATAAAACACATTATTCTTAAACCCATGTGAGGATTAAATTATTGATTTGGATTAAGAACAAATATCAACAAATATCCCTAATTTTATGGCTTCTGAAGTTCCATTTCCCACTTAGAAAATCAAGTTAATCTCTTAGAAATGCTTTATACAGGGTTCCTCCACACCACAGGTACAGAAGTCAAAGTTTGAGATACTCTGGGCGTTGTAGTGACTCTTATCTCTAAGCGCCACAAAGTACTATAAGTAGATTGTACAGTTGCTCCCCTTCATTGCCTGGCTATCCCAGACACTCATCAGAAGAATAACATTTCAAGATTGGCTTGTAGCCAACTCAAGACTCTAAACAGAAGCAATTTTAGAGTGCATTTATGTTCTGAAATGTTTGGAGATATTTTTATAGCTTTATAACTCGCGTTTTTAAATTTTTTTTTCTTAGTTAAGTGAAACTAGTAAGTATTTATATCGGGCAACTAGTCTACATCAACTGAATATCTGGTCTCAGTAAACAAATGAGTGAACAGAGCTCTGCCATGAGAAGACAAGAATTAACCTTATGGTATCCCAGCCAGATGACAGACAGTAGGTAAGGTACACTGTCTCTTTACATTAATTTGTTCCATCTTAAAGATAAATGTGTGACTCTTCTGATTATCATATGATGTTCTACAAGGATCGTGTGACAGACACAGTAGACATGAAAGAGGGGAAAACTCTAAGCAATCTATAATTAAATATTTCTCCTCAGTTGAATCTTACTCTCTCAGGATGCTGGACCCTGCTTTGCCATCTCCTTGTTTTCACGGCATATTCTTATTAATGAAGGATAGTCATTTTTAATCCAAATGCAATATTATCACTTTATGGGAGCATAACCACACCAGTGCATTTTATACAGCTTTCTCAACATACTGTATATTATAGTTTTCTTGCAAATTTAAAGAAAAATTATATACAACATGAGTCAACTTGTTGTTATATTGTCTTATTGGTAGTTTTAATGCTAATTAATGGATCCATTTATTGCATTAATTAATGAACACTTTATTGTACAAATAACAACCTATGATTATTTCTTTTTCATGGATTTTAGATTTGAACTCATGGCTAACTTCAAAGCTCCTGTTCTAAATCATGGCTCATATTGCTTTATCTGAGAAAATGGAGCTGGGCTATTAATTTTGTATTCAGTACTTTTTTTTTTTGCTACTGTAGCAAAATCCTTGTCAAAAGCAGCCTAAGAAAAGGAAGACTCATTTTGCTTCACAGCTTGTGTTACAGTCCATCATGCCGGAGAAAGTCACAGCAGCAAGAATGTGAGGCAGTTGGTCACATTGCACTCACAGTTGGAAGCAGAGCTATGAAGTGATACTACACATAGTTAGGGTGGGCCTTCCTACCTTCACGAATCTAATCTGTAATCTCCCTCACAGACATGTGCAGAGGTTTGTTTCCTTGGCGATTCTAGACCCTGTCAAACTGAAAATCAATATTAGCATTCCTGAATATTTTTAAAGCTTACTAAAATATATAGTTATTTCAAGTTTCTAATAAAACAACAAAGATTTTGTTTTATTTTCAAGTAGTTTTACTTTTGTCTTTTATTTCCTAAAATCTTGGAAAAGTTTTGAAACATGTCAAATATCATAGACATATTATATGAAGCTGTGTGTGTGTGTGTGTGTGTGTGTGTGTGTGTTTCAAAAGGCAGGAAAGGGCTCAAATTTTCAAACATTTTAGTTGGTTTTGAGTGGCAAAGAATAAAATTTGTTGTCTATATTTCAATTCTTATTTTTCACACATTGAGACACTGAGGTTCAGACTGTAAATCACATCTCAGTCATTACGTTTGTGTGTGTATGAGTGAATAGCTCTGTCCATATATGTGTGCCATAGGAGTCCATAAAATGCTGTTGGATTCCTTGGAACTGGAGGTCCAGGTGGACATTAGGCCCCCACAGAGTTGCTGGGATCCCTGTGAGCTATCTCTCCAGCCCCAAAATCTATTACTTGACCCTTATCCTACTGTTGCATTATGTTTTACTTTATATGCTTCTTGGTGTTTCTTAAAATATGTGGAAATTGCCCGGTAAGAGCATGCCCTATACCAGGCATTTACAGCCAGCCAGGCCTTTGACCTTTGAGTTCTGCATCCTTAGATTCAGCCAACATCACACCCAAAATACCCAGGAAGACTGGTTCTTTTGAACACTACAAACTTTTTCTCACCGTTGTTTCCTAGAATTCACATTGTATAGGGCATTTTATATCATCTGGATGTTATTTGCAGTTTCTAAAGCCATTTTATATAAGGGACTTGAGCATCTGAAAATTGTTGGGGTGTCCTGATGGATTGAATGTGTTTTGTCTTCAGAATATAACTGGTCCTGTTATAAGATTAGCAGGTAACTGGATGTGCAACAAATTCTGTCCTGAACTAATTCCAGAAAGTACTCCTCATGTAACATCTGCCTCAACAGAGGAACTTCCCAGTGTAGGAGACTTCTGAATGGACATTCGAAGTGACAAACTTGAAACACATTTTCCTTCTCAAAGAGAAACTTAATTAAATGTGTGTATATCTATACTGGTTTGTGCTAGACAAATAACTAGAACTTCTAATTCTTAATTGTTTTTATTTTTATAGTGTGTGTGTGTGTGCGCGCGCGCATGTGCACGTGCGCTTGCGCAAACTTACATTTATGCCCCAGCCACAGTGTATGTGTGTCCTAGTCAAAAGACCACTTGCAGTAGTTGTTTTGTGCCTTCCACCTTGGCTTCTAGGAGTCAAACTCCTGTCACCTGGCTTTCATGGCAAGTGCCTTTACTCACCTAGCTATCTTGCCAGCCATCTAAATTTTTTTTATGTTTTTATTTTTTTTTAATTTTTTTTATTTTCTAAGTTTTTTTTATTTACATTCAAAATCATTTCCCCTTTCCCGTTTCCTCCCTCCCCGAAAGTCCCATAAGCCCCATTCCCTCCCTCTTTTCCCCATTCAACCCCCTCTCACTTCTCTGTCATGGCATTCCCCTACATCCAGTCTTTCCAGGACCAGGGGTCTCTCCTTCCATCTTCTTGGAAATCTATTGATATGCGAATTGTGTCTAGGGTATTCCGAGATTCTGGGTTAATATCCCCTTATCAGTGACTGCATATCATGTGTGTTCTTTTGTGATTGGGTTACCTCACTTAAGGATGATATTTTCAAGTTCTGACCATTTGCCTAGCCAGAAGCTGGAAAGAACCCAGATGTCCCTCTACGGAGGAATGGATTCAGAAGATGTGGTGTATTTATACAATGGAATACTACTCTGCAATTAAAAACAATGAATTCACGAAATTCCTAGGCAAATGGTCAGAACTTGAAAATATCATCTAAATTTTAAAAAGAAAAAAAGTTTTCTTTCATGCAAGTCTTCTTTAGAGAACATTGGGATTAAACTCACTGCACAGTTGGAAGATTACTCTTTTCTATGCTGCTGTGCAGACCTGCAAAGAGTACTGTCACCATCTTCAATGAGTTCACGATCAAATAAGATGTGGCCAGTAATAGCGCTGTAAGTTCAGTTATAGGGACCATGCTCAGGATGAAACAGAAAGATGCCTCTGCTTGACTTGCTGAATAGGAAACATGGGTACTGCTACCATGGGTAGTTAATAGAGAAGAGAGGTTATGGTAAAAACACAAGGGAGAGGAGGTGAGGACTTAAGAAATGCCTTGGGTCTAAGGATAAAAGTTCAGAGAAGCAAGAACATGAAGGAGGCCACTGGGGAGGAACTGTGGACATTGAAGCTTGAATTATTAGAAGTAAATTTTATAGAAACCTCTTTATTAGAGTTTAGACTTTCCCTTTTTTAGCAAGGAGTCCTCACAAATGCTTCTAACCCAAGAAAAACATGACTGTACCTTTGCTTCCAAATGATAATAGTATTCAAAGCACAGAGAATGCAAATAAAATAGCATATTAAAAACAAGGAAGTTGTGCTTTCAGAGTAAAGTCAGTTCGAAAATTCCAAATTTCTTTCAATCAACTTTCAGGGCTCTGCATCCCATTCTTCAAAGCTTGAGGCATTCACTAATCAAGTGGCATTGGAAAGAAACTCATGGTAGAGAGGGATGCTGTTATAACTATGAGTAGTGCAATACCATACTCTATATAAAACAAAAGCTAAGAAGACACTTTTATAGTGAATGTCTTTCCTTATCCTTAGGTTTCATTAGACAGATTTTTTTTATTCATTAGACTATAATGGTCCATAGAAGAGCCATCAGCAGGTGGCAAGGATATTTGATGTTCAATTTTATGACTTTAAGTTTAAAACATTATTGTTGAAGTTTAAGATACTTTATGGGTTTTTTGTTTGTTTGGTTGGTTGGGTTTTTTGTTTTCCCAGATGTTTGAAACTTATAGACATGTACCAGTCCCAGAGATTTTGTTAAATGCACTCTTGCTGTAGTTAACCTGGGATTGGTTCTAAAGACTCTGTCTATCAAGCACCCATGTACTGCTGACGCTGACCACCCCAGCTTGAGAAGAAAATGCCTAACTATCCTTTGAGAATTCAAGGAATTTTCTGACTTTCACAACATTTAAAAATTTCTCTTTATTTATTTGGTTGTCGAATCATAGAATTTTAGAGTTGATGGGATGGGGAAATCATAGATTTCACAATAACCATGTCCATACGTGTATGAGAAAGACAGATCTTGGGTAAAGTTCCCTGAATTATTAATCTAGTGGTTCAGAGCCCAGGACATTAACTGGAACACTTGTTGCTTGTAGATTAGCGTGTCTTAAAGTTCCGACTCCTGCAGGACCTTCTTTCTTCTTTCTGCCACGAATTTTCACACTCCACACCCTCCTTTTGTGTAGCCAAGTAAGCAAGTTCAGGCAGGTCTGAAAGCAGAGTCACAGGCTCACACCTTTTGCCAGTAGAGAATTCCTATACTCTGAGTCAAGATTGGAGAGAAGTAAAAATCTATTCTCAGCTCACTAGGCATCACCTGGGAAGTGGACAGAGATGCAGAATATTTGGAGTTGCTCCACATGAACTGAGTGTCTACATTAAAAAGGCTCAGTCAGTATCAGACCCTTGTCCAGCCTAGTTGCTTTCTATTTTTGTGATAAACACCATCACCAAAAATTACTTGAGGAGGAAAGGGTTCATTTGGCTTAAAGATCATGATGACTGAGGGAAGTCAAGGGAGGAACCTAGAGAAGGGAACTGAAGCAGAGACCGTGGAGGAGTACTGCTCACTGCCTTGTTCTCCATGGTCCTCATCTTGACTTTCTATAGAATCCAGGACCACCATCAAGAGTTGCACTACCCGCAGTGGGCTGGACCTTCCCAAATTAGTCAATAATCAAGAAAATGTAGGCATATGCCTTTAATCTTATCACTTGGCAAATAGAGAGAGGTGAATCTCTGTAAGTTAGATTATAGCCCTGTCTACATATCTGAGTTCCAGATCAGCCTGGTCTACACTGTGAGACCTCTTCTCAAAAAAGAAATAAAATTAAAAGTAAGACTGCATCCGTAGTTAAGAGCAAGTTCAACTCCCAGTGTCCACATGGGACCTCACAACCATTTATAACTCCAGTTCCAGGAGATCTGATGCCCTTTACTGGCCTCTGAGAGCACTAGGCACACACATTGGTACACAGACATGCACATGCAGGCAAAAAAAGTAAAACTAAGAAAAGAAAAGAAAAGAAAAGAAAAGAAAAAAAGATGCCTCCACAGACTTGCCTAAAACTAAATCGGATGGAGAAGGTTCACTTTTCCCAGATAACCATAGTTTGTGTCAAGACAACAAAAAATTTAATAAATAAAAATAAAATTCTAACCAGCATAATATCTGAGACCCATGTTTGAAATCACAAGCTTCTGGAGAAAAATCTCAGAAAATGCTTGGATTCAACTGTGATAGATTAAATTTACAGCAACTGTAAATGGATTAAACTTACAGCAATTATAAATGGACTATACCTAGACTTGTCATCTGTTGAGGATTCTATTTACTGAAGATAATTACAGTCTAAGTAGGCCACATTCTCACACATCTGTCTCAGGAGCTACTATGAACATATCACAACCTCTCCCACAATGGATCATGGTTTAGGTAGATAATGTCCCTTTCCTCTGAGATGAACATTGTTAGTTGGGACCCTCCTTATAAGTTCAGAGAAAGCATGTGTTCCCTGCACTAACAAAGTACCTGAAATCTAATAGTCCACCAAGAAGACTCTCTATTAAGTGAATGATACATTCTGAACTGTGCATAGTGTTTTCTGTAATACCCTTAAATATGTAAGATCTCTACTTTTGCTTTGTTCATTGGTTTTGGAAAGTTCTGAAAAGAATTGAAAGATTTTGCCAAAGAATTATTTATACTACCAGTAATTAAGTTGCTTCTAGTCACCATGGCATTATGGATAAAAATGTAGAAAATTAAATTAAATGGACTAGAAACCACCACCATAAAAACTGAGGCTTGGTATCATAAAAATATGTAGTAGAAAATGATGAACCTTCATCATTCCATCCTCTAAGGAGGACTAAGGAGACTACAGGTGAAACTCATCCCAGGTTATCACAGATGATCATCTTGACCCTTGGTTATGTCTCTGTCTCAATAGACTCTGTTGACTCTTTTCCTTATGTCCCATTCGGTCTCCTAGTTCTAGAGACCCTTGAATACAGTCTTCTCAGTCTTCACTCATTTCAAGGATGTTATTCATGCAGTATTTTCATTTCGGTCACAATTAGATCCTCTGTACTTTCAAACATGTATCCCCAGCCCATACTTTTTCAACTGTATGCTAAGTTCATAGCTCCAGCTATCTACTCAGGTCTCAAGATATCTTAGCTCAGATGTTCTCAGTCCATGTTCACCTTTCCATGTAGCTTTTCTTTTTTTTTTTTTGTAGGAAAATTGTGACTCTGTCCTCTGGGTTTCTCAGGATCTACTCCTTGGAGTCATCATTAGTATCTTTCTTTTATTTTATATCCCATAATCTTCTTTTATGCAAGGTCTATGTTTTAATGTGTTACTTTGTTTCTTCTCAGTTATACCACTGGAAAATCCCATAGTCTTATATCTCTGTCATCTCAGAGTGGTGTGTTTAGGTACCTGAACCAAATGTATTCACAAGTAAGATATGCATTCACTAACCTTTATGTCTATTTCACATACCTTATGCAGCATCCTGAAAGCTGACCCTAGTTCTCTGCTCTTGTCTACTCATCACGTTGCTCATCTCATCAAAGATTTATCTGACAAACTAAAAAATCACCAGTAAACAACCACAAAATGCACTTTACACTGGCTTCAAACACATTTCCTGATCCATTCTGCACTCAGACCATCTGTATAGTACTTTCCCTTCTTCTCACTGCAGCGTCAGTACTTGAAGATGTCAGCTACCCAGGGTCAGGAATTCTCTGCCTTCCTCATAAGTCTGTTTCTCCCTCACCTCCGTTAAATGTTTGTTATATGCCCCAATCCTAATGGGACCTTCTCTGATCATCCTATTTAAATTTGCAGCTTTCCTTCTAGGGTACTCCCTAGCCTAATTTTCTATCTTAAGTTTATGCACAGCAATAATTACTACCATGCTTTGTACATATGCATTTGCTTATGTCCTGTTCCTTCCTTCTGGAATGGAGGCTCCTTAACAGAGAGGTATGTCTGTTTTGCTCACCTCTTTGTCTGTCTGCCTTGTGCCATATACTTCATAAATATTTTCAATGAATGACTGACTGCATGAATGAA
Source organism: Tokudaia tokunoshimensis (assembly GCA_036184795.1). Lineage (NCBI taxonomy): Eukaryota > Metazoa > Chordata > Mammalia > Rodentia > Muridae > Tokudaia > Tokudaia tokunoshimensis. The sequence goes on along the minus strand of BTHU01000004.1, from coordinate 31,626,146 downwards.
TAAAGCCATATGCCATAACAAAACACAGAAACATATATATGAATCTCCTCTCCCAACCTGTTCCTTTATTTATACTCCACATCACAGATTCCACAAAGAGATACTAAAATGTGAGCAATAATTAACATGCCTGAACTTTGCAGCAGACATTACGGCTTGGAATTTTCTATGCCCTGCTCATCTCCTGGAAAAGAAAAATCAGCTGTGTTAGATTTGATGCTAGTTTCTTTCCTTTTCTAAAATTGTTTTTCTTCTTCCCTATCCCCCCACCTTTTTCATGACGTCTCATGACTGTAACTGTCTTCTGTTCTAGGTATTATATTTTAACACATTACTTCAGTTCCTCTCAGTTATACAGCTGGGGGGTGTCATAGAATAAGGACTGAAGTATGGTAGATACCTTTGTTGGCTCGTTTTGAGCCCACCAAGATAAATACATGTTTATGTTTTCATCTTTCATTTTCTTATAAAAGTAGAATAAAACAATCTCCAAGTAAAATTTTCGTTCAATGCACCATATGCCTCTATAGGTTAGTGACAGGCTTTTTTGGTTTTGTTTTTTGTTTGGTTTGTTTGTTTTTTTTTTTCAAAACAAAAAATTAAAAAAAAACTGGATTAGTTTGACTACAAGAAGCACTGAGTGTGGATGTTTATTTCTAGCCATGAAACTGGCTGTTCTGAAAAACACTTCTTTACTAGGTTTTGTGGGTCACTGAGGCAGCTAAAACTTAATTTGACCTTCAATTAAAGTCATACCTAAATTTATGCAAAAATCTTGTGTGAACTCACCCCATTCTGCGTTGAGTAAGTATGTGATTAACAGCTATGCACAATTAACAGGATGAAAGCCGTGATAATAAGCTTGGTCTACCCCACAATATCTACTGTGCTCTGACCCACCACTTATTAGAGCTCTAATATTTACATTTTCATTATTTACTTAAGGGTTTATATAATTCACCAGTTAATAACTTAGAAGTGTGTCATCAAAATTATTCTCCCTGTGAGGAGATCACGAAAGGAGAGAACATCCTTTTAGGGCCAGTTAATTACCAGATCAAATTAAAATATTTATTAAAGTTGTATAATATAAATTTAAGAACAAATAACTAGAACAGGAAAGGATATTTTTTTTTCTTTTCTTGGAATGATGAAAACCATACTTTTCCAACTCTCTTTTAAGGTTGTTTCTGCTACAACGGATTGGTATGTGTAATTACAATATCATGAATACTTAAATTTCTCTCTTGCTGAGAAAGCCCTGGGAAGACTATAGCTTGCACACTGATTTTGATACCTGACCTTTCAACTGGAAAACAAAACCACCCTGACCTAGACTGATTCATTGCATTCCCCTATTGCTGACAAAAGGAGCACTTATCTGAGACCTAAAACTTGCAGCTTTCACAAACCCAACCACAAGGCTGTCTGAGGCTTGTAGTAGGGCAACCCTGACCTAGTGGCTAAATTCTGCAGCTTCTGAAAACAGATTGAATGGGCTTGCCTTGTCACAGTTTTCTAGATTATGTCCCTTCAAGTTTTTCCCACTGTAGGTACAATTTAAAATTAAAAAACAACTTTGGCATATTAATAAATGAACATTTTGAGCAGTGATGGATATAGTAATTTCACTAAAATGTAATTTCCTTCAACTTATAAGATTAGATTAGTTGTAAGATAATATACAACAAAATTGTATGAACTTCTGTATCATTACTAACAGCAAACTTTTTTATCACTTGAATACATATTGTCAAATTGTATGCCCATCAAAGTATGGGAAAATGAAATTAAAATTCAAGGTTTGTTTTGTTTTGTGGTTTTTATGCTGCTGAGATGGTTTATATGGATTGTCGACTCACCTAGCAGATAAGCTCCTGGGCATATCTGCAAAGAATTTTCTATATTAGGTCAATTGTAATAAAAACACACAACCCTAACTGGGGGTAACACTATTCCATGGGTTGCGGTCCGGGGTTAAACAAAAAGGACAAAGATAAACAAGCAGTAGCAACCCACTCTCTCTCTCCCCATCTCCTTTGCCCTCCCTCTCTCCTCTCTGCTTCCTGACTGTGGTTAGAATATTACCAGCAGCCCTAAGCTTCTGACCCCAGTGCTTTTTTCCCCACTAAGATGGGTTGTGTCTTTTGAACTGCAAGCAAACACAGAATCTTCCTTAACCCTCACTTGTCAAGGTGTTTTATCACACAGGACAGGTGACTACTATAGAAATGCTTACTATTTAACTCTTTATGTTGTCTTAATGACTGTGTTTGTGCACAGAGGATGCAATGGAGAGCTTGGGACAGCTATATTCCTCACCCAAGGAAGAAAGAAATTGCTATAATAATCCACGTGGTCAGGCCAGTGAGATTGTGAGTTAAAGAGGAACAACTTTCTCCACCCAATTAGGGTGATAACTCTTCCCTCCAAATATAATTTCCTTTTACCTCGTTCCTTGTCAGGATCTTTCCATACATTTGAGCCTCAGTCTAGAAAAATCCTGATGCCCATCATATCTCAGTTCTTCCTGTATAGGTAGGTACCTTCCTACCTCTGGTTTAGAATGCTATAATAGTTGCGACTTTGTTTTCTTCTGTGAGACTCCCACTTCTCATTCATGCTTAAACACAGAGAGGACTAGAAAACTTCATTCTACAACTTTGAGGATCCTGCATTGATCAAAAACTCAATACAAAATTTCACATCTCTACTTACCAAATTTATCCACTGACCTTTACAGTCTCAATTTGTACATACACACACACACACACACACACACACACACACACACACACACACACACACACGCTCATCATCCTTGTCATCAATTCCTGGAATAGAATTAATGTTTTTCTATCTGAAATCCTCTGCTCATGTAATTCCACCCCTCTGGAAATTCCTTTCACTCTCTTTTCTCTGACAAATCCTGGTCTATTCCTTGGGACGTGCCACCCAAAAGAAGTGTTTCCAATCCTTCCAGGAAAAAAAATCAGTAATTTTCGAGCAAGCACTGTATATAATTATTTGTCCTTGGCAATGATTCTATTCTCCTAATTTTAAAATCATTTTGATACATAGATCTTAAGTCTCTTAATATAGGCAACTCCATCTAAGGCTCCACAGCATATGATACTGCTTCCTGGATACAATATATGCTTAATAAATATTAGTAACATTACTTGCAGCCTGTCATACCAAGACATGGTTCACAGTTCCCAGAGCAATACTTCCAAGTTGGGCATTGAACAACCTTTCTGCTGGATCCCATCTGACCAGTGAATCCAACTGCAAGCCACAAGTAAGATGCAGCTAGTTAGATGTAGCCCATGTGTTCTATAGTCTTTATGTAATAGGTAAAATATTTACCTTTAAAGAAACTTTTACTCTATTTGTACAACACGTGATTATATGGCAAAAATTGGATTATAAAACCAAATATTGCTTCAGGAATTCTCTCTTGTTTTGAAGTCTCCCATTTTTTATTGGATATTTTTTGTATTTACACTTCAAATGTTATCCCCTATCCTGGTTTCCCCTCCTGACCTCCCCATCCCATGCCCCCTTCCCGTTTCTATGACGGTTCTCCACCTCAACCCACCCACCCCCACCTCACCACCCTGGCATTCCCCTACACTGGAGAATCAAGTTTTCACAGGACAAGGGCCTCTCCTATTGATGGCAGACAATGCCAGCCTCTGCTACATATGCAGCTGGAGCCATGGGTCCCTCCATGTGTACTCTTTGGTTGGTGGTTTAGTCCCTGGAAGCTCTGGGGGGAGGGGGAACATCTGGTTGGTTGATATTGCTGTTCTTCCTATGGGGTTGCAAACCCCTTCAGTTCCTTCAGTCCTTTCTTTAACTCCTCCATTGGAGTTCCCGTGCTCAGTCCAGTGGTTGGCTGTGAGCATCCACATCTGTATTTGTCAGGCTCTGGCAGAGCCTCTCCTGAAGTCTTTTATAATGCTTTTGGCTGATACTCATAAGCTGAACTAAAATCCTTCATAATGGAAATCTGGCTTCATAATATAGAGCTGACTGATTTCTATAAAGGGCAGCTGTAATTCAAAACAGACTTTAATTCACTTCTGTATGCACTTGAGCAGATACAATGGTGTTAATGCTTAGCTTAAAGAAGGTATATATAAGATGTCTTCTATGAAGAAATGATCCTGTGACCTCCTAGACAAGACAGCTCCAGGCCATACACCTGAGGAAAACAATATTTTAGAATATCCCAAGAATTTTTATTTGACTGAAGGTCAACTTAGAAAGCCTTGATCTTTTCCTACTTGTTGTGAAAAAAATGGTTCAACATTTAAATGCTTCTAGAGTATCTACTGTGTGCAGGTAAAACTCTGTGTGCTAAAAATAAGGCATAATCAGAGACACCCATTGTCCACAGGAACATACTATGCCTCTGTACAGTTTAGAGTTATTGTCAACTTGACCCAAAAATGGAGTCATTTTAGAAGGAACCTCAACTAAAAAACACCAGATTGGAGGCAAGTTTGTGGAAGATTCTCTTGATTAATGATTGATGTGGGAGGGACGATCCCACTGTGGGTGGCTCCGCCCCACGTAGATGATCCTGGGAAGTACAGAAAGGTAGCTGAACAGGATCTAGTAGAGGGAGCCAGTAAGCTTCATCTCTCCATTGTCTCTGCTTCAGGTTCTAGCTCCAGATCCCACCCCTGATTGAGCTCCTACCTTAGCTTTCCTCAGTGATAGACTGTGACCAGAACATTTAACCCAAATAAATCCTTTCTTCCCCAAGTTTGCTATAGGTCATGGTCTTTATCACTGCAATAGAAACCTAACTAGAACACCCTCATAAGCATTTGTAAATTTCATTTCGATAAAAAGAAGTTTAACAATTACATCTTTGCCGTAGTACGTAGGATAGTGGAAATGGCTCACAGAAGGCCACCTGTGATTTCCAAGTCCATTCTTAGGGTCTGATGAAAACTGTTCCAGTCTACTATACACATTTTAAAACATATGCTACTCATGAAAAACAGAGTGCAAATTCTATCCATTTTATACAATGATAACTTTACAAAATGCCTTTTCTCTCTTCCTATCAATTTAATTTGAGATGTGCATTTGAATCTTTTATTTTTCACCTTTAATAGACAATATTCAATTTAAAATAATCTTTCTACCATTGAGGAATACATTTATTTTCTTTTGTTTTGGCAACTGCTCTCAACAGTGAGTAAAAACAACAAACTGTCTTGGTACCATTGATCACTGCTTTAGTTGGCTTATTTAAGGATCAGTGGAACTTGATTAAAAATTTCCTTCAGAATTACCAATTCAGATGAATTGTGCGCATTTGAAACGCATGGTAAATATTTCACTATAAAATAAAGAATTATTTCAAATTGCATTTCTCTAATTAAATTCCCTGCTGTATGTTTTATTCAGATGTGTATACAATGCCATTTGTATAGAATGCTAAGCAAAACCTAACAGTTAATTTGGGCGCTACAGCAGTAAAAGTATGTTATCTTTTATATATATCACAGCATTACTTATTATCTGCTTTACACACAGCATTTTGCCTTTGATTTACGCAAACAACTGTAAATGTTTTATATATTTGTGAGGAAGTGAATGATATTAGACCATCAATCTATGGGGACTGCAAATCAGGAGGCAAAAAAAAAAAAAAGCCATTACATTTCAGAAGCCGTTAAATCAGTTGTGCCCCCTGGCTGATTTTGTCAGCTATATTTGCTGTGGGTAAAACCGTTGATGCCTGGAATACTGGAGGGGCCCTGAGAGTCCTAGAGAGTAAATAGCAGCCGAGTTGTAAACTACACCACGCATCTCACACTTACCGCACAAGCCCGGCTTACACTTTCCTCCGAATAAATCCAGCAGCTTAAAAGAGCAAGAGAGAGAGAGAAATAAAGAAAAGGGGAGGGGAAAACAAGGCAGAACCCATGCCTTCTGTCACTGCCTCCAGCTTCAGCCCTCAGCAGCCTGCCAACAGGACACTGTTCTGCCAGTTGTAAATTTTAATTGGCCATCTGGGGAAAGCACAAACCACTGACTAGAGATTAATCAGCAAATTAACCCAGGCATAATACACATTTCCCAGTGGACCTGAAGCTGCTGTAGGCTTGAGCGGAGCAGCCTGGGATGCTGGAGAACCTGTGTAGAATGCTGTTATTGCTTACTGCTTTCAGTAGAACATCTTTCCAGCATTCTGAAATTCCCTTCAGGGTGACCTTGCCAGTGCCCCTGATTTGTATGGAAGTTGCAAAGAGTTCCCCACCCTACCCCATCTCTCTCTCTCTCTCTCTCTCCCTCCTCCTCCTCTTCTTCCCCTCCTCCCCTCCTCCTTATCTTTCCCCTCCTCCTCTTCATCTTCCTCATACTCCTCCTCATTCTCCCCAATCCTCTCCCCCTTTCTCCTCCTCCCCCTTCTCCTCTTCATCCTCATCCTCATCCTCATCCTCCTCCTTCCCCCTCTTCCTCCTCCTCTTCCTCTTCCTTTTCCCCCTTACCCTACTCCCCATCTCTGAAGTACTAAATGCGCACTGCTCAGGTACTGTGCTTTTGAGGAAAGTGTTGATAAATCAGTGAAAGGGACAACTTTTCTCTGGTGCTATTTGCTCCGTTTGCTAAAGTACCTACAGGAAGAAACAAGAGTGTACCTGATTTTTATCCACTCTGTGAATCACTGTAGAATAATAGCATTCATGCAACCGATGTCTTGTGCTACATAGAATACCTTCTTGTGGAAATGTACTAGAAAAGAACTTCTAAATAATAAAGCCTCCCTCTTTAAATCTAGCTCATAGAAGATGATTTAAGCCAAGTATTCATTTATATACAATATGGAACCTCAACTTTTCAACAAAATAGTGTGCTAATTAGCTTAGCACACTGACATCACTCTGAATGTGATGGTCAATTTCAGGAACGCAGGTGCTAATGCGCTATTTCATAAGGCTCTGCTCTGTCCCACCGCTAAGTCCTGCATACCTATGGCCTCTGCCTCTGGCAAAACAGACAGATTCTTTCCTTCCACAGCCAAATACGGATCCCTGCCCCTATATTGCATTATCAAGCAATGCTGCCTGTCAAACCTCACATCCGTAAACCAAAATGGCTGCTGGTCGAGCGCCGAATTGCCTGTGAGAGTAAATTAGGCAACGGTCAGGGTCCTGAGACCACAACAGTTAAATGGAAGCCCCCTGCTTCCAGTGGGAATCCGGTGGGGACGCCTTCCCTCAAACACCCAGTTTATCTCCAAAGAAGGGCTTCAGAGAAAGCTTTTGTTTAACAGTGTATTAAATCACCTAGCTATGTTATTTTGAGGCTTACATGAGATAGGAAACATCAGATTAGAATTAAACATTGAATATAGTAACTGGCAAGCCAAAATATTTAGCCTTTTTATTCCTTGGAATATTAAGAAAAAAAAATCAACAACCACAACGAACCAAAAGAAAAACTCTCTCTCTCTCTCTCTCTCTCTCTCTCTCTCTCTCTCTCTCTCTCTCTCTCTCTCTCTCTCTCTCTCTCTCTCTCTCTCCTGCTCCTACCTGACTCCAGAACTTTAGCTGTACCCTCAGCGATAATCGCTAAACCCAATAGTTAGGGCACGCTAACAGTTGTCAGTGTTTCTAACGTGCTTTAGCAGGTGGATTTCTTTATCTCCCCCCGGGAGGGATACCATCCAAAGGTTATCACAGGCTCAAACAAATTCAGAGGAGTGTGTGCGTGGTCTCCTGTGAATTATTCCAAAGCCTTACTGTCTAGCTTTAACTCTGCTCTCCTATTTCATGTTTCCATATTATCTCAATTTATATATGTTACATATAGAATGCTGTAATAACCCGTATAGGTAGATCAGCTAGTGTCACGCTTATCTTGTCGCATCTACCTTCCCACATCTTTAGATGCATCATATATTTTAAACAAGTGAGCAAAGGGGTCCATGTCAATATTTGAATGCATAAATGCAGACACCTTTAAAGTAGTTTCTATTTTACATTATCTTTATACCTAAAAAATAAAAAATTCCCAGGGCCAATTTCATACACTGTTGCTAAAAGCTAGGAAAGGGCGGGGGAGCTGAGATGCACAGCGATCAGAGCAACAATGTAAAATTGAGTCATAATAATACCTTCTAAGTGCTGGAAAATGGATATGGTTTGCTACAAGCTGATTATCAAGGTGCTTCAAACTTAACTTCATCTCCCTTCCTCTTCCTCACTCACTCCATCCTCTAGCTGACTCAAAACTTTCCCAATTTTGAAAGCATTGCAGATTTCTGTGGTCAAGGGTTTTGCATACACAGGAGTAGATGTCATATGCCTGGAATGAGGTGTTGCAGGGAACTGTGGGCCACCTGATAGAGGTGCTGGGAACTGAACCCAGGTCCTCTAAAGAGCAGCATTTACCCTTTACCTTCTTCTTCACCAGAGAAACTATTGCTCATTTCAAGATCTTAACCACAGGATGCTTTGGCAAGTTTTTCTATGACTTCTCCAATAGGATTTGCTTTTCCTCTGTCCAACAGCTTGTCCCATTCTAATGCTTTAACCTTGCAGCATTATGTACAGATTCATCTTTTCACATGTTTCCTCAGCAAAGATATACATTCTTTGAGGTTCAGTATCTTATATAGTACATCATATACAGAACACAGTCACAGTATGTAGTGAGCAAAGGCAATGGACTCTTTGTCAGAGTGATAATACATGGAATATGAGAAGAAAAAGCTTCTTGGATGAATTTTAGGATTCATGTTTGTCTTGGTGCCAATCAGAGTCTTGGGAATTTCAGAAGTAATTAAAGACGGCCTTGATTTTCATATCTTTTATGATTTAACAACTTTTAGGTTAAATGACATACATACAGTTAAATACGTAATTAAAGATTGCCTTGTTTTACATAACTTCAATTTTGCCTTTATTGAGAATAATAGGCATACAATTAAATGTACTGACTTAAGAGAACAGCTTGATTAGTTTTGCCAAATATATCCATCTTCAGGCTTGCACGAGTCATCCTATCCCAGTAGGGCATATTATTATCACCCCAAAAGCTCCATCATATTTTTTTGTAATCAGTCCACTCTACAACCGACACTACCACTACAGAAACCACTGTCCTTATTTATAGAACTACAGACTAATTTTGTCTGTTAAAAGACTCAATATACTTGGAATTTAAAAAAAAGTGTCCTTTGTTGTGTATGACTATTTTGTTCAATTGATTGTATGGATTAACATATCACTTTTGTTAATAAGTAATATTCTAATGCATGGGCATTCAAGAATCTGGTTATTCACTCATACATTGATAAGAAATAACTTCAATTGTCATTTAAATTTTCTTTAGTTTCTAACTGTTTATGAATAAAAAGGATTTTTGAGATAGAATCTAAGGAAGGGCTAACCTTCAACCAACTATGTAGCCATGTATAGCTTTGAACTCTTAATCCACCAGCTTCCACCTCATAAATGCTGGAACTGCATGTGTGCAACATCAATCCTACCTACGTTAAGAGTTTGTAACAGTAAAACATAGACTATAATAAGACTAGAAATTTAATGTAGCCAGAGAATAATAAAGGCTATTTAAAATAAAAGAATTATTTTACTACTCTACTAATTTTTGGAAGTTAGTTCAGTTAATGAAGACTTTCTATTCATGAATACTTGAGTTTGGATCATCTACTAATTACTTTTCTGTCACTGGGATAAAATATGACCACAAGAAACTGTGAGGCTTCACCAAATGGCCAGAGTCCACAGAAGTAGCAAGAAGCTGCTGGAATATTATGAGATAGTCTTTGGTGAGTTATTCTCTAAAAAGTTATAGCAAGCAAGATAAGGAAACAAGGCAAACCAAGGCTAGAGCACTTGTGAGGCAAAGCAAGGTGAACCAATGCCAGACCCTCGTCCCACTTTCTGTGGGGTCATATTTATATTCCTTCTAAACATCACACATCCTCTCCTGTGTCTGCTTCAGCAAAACATCCTTCCACCTGTTTGCCCCAGCAAAATATATGGCATAACTCAGTATCCAAAAAAAAAAAAAATCCAGAAATTTCTACTTCAGAATTAATGATTTTTAAGACTATTTCTTTTTATTTTGTGTGTCTGGGTGTCTAGTCTAATGTGTGTTTGTATGTGTGTGTGTGTGTGTGCGCGCGCGCATGTGTGCGTGCTCAATAGCCTGAATCTTAATAGTGTCTCATGCAAGTAGTCCAAGCTGCAACAAATTCATGAACACGATGGCCATGTCATGTCCCAAAGCCACCGTTTCAGGGTACTCTTTCACATCTTCTGGCTCTTAAATTCTTTCATGTTCCCTGAGCCTTGTGTCTATACGTTGATGGAGGAAAGATGATATAGATCATTTATATGAGAAGGTGCATCATGCTGTAGGTAGCTCTAACCCTGAGCAGATTGTCCTGAGAGGTATAAGAGAGGTAACTGAATATGAGCCTGGGATGTGAGCTGATAAGCAACACTCCTCTGTGGTCTTCATTTCAGGCCCTTTCTTCAGGTCTCTTCCCTGATTGAAATCCTTCCCAGATTTCCCTCGATGATGGACTCTGAAATGAAGGTATAACCACTTCCACTTTGAAATTTATATCATTTTGTTGATGTTCTTTATTTGGTAAAATATCATTTTATATCTCCCCTTATCATTTTACATATTTATTTTTGTCTTGATACTAGGATTGAACCAAGGATCTCAGACAAGCTCTACCATTGGACTACACCCTGTTCTCTCATTTTAGTTTGCATTCCCTTTAAATCACTGAATATATTTAAAACAGTAATTTAAATTCTGGTTGTAAAGATAGTGGATTGGAAGCTGCCTCCATGGACATACTAATTAGAAAAGTCAGAAAAACAAAGGAGTATAGTGTTTTCCAATGAGGACAAAGAATCAAAATTCAAAAAGGAGAAGAGTATGGAAAATTGGGGCAACCCAGAGGAAATATACAGCCAACAGCCCCAAAATCTCAAGTTGCTGGCATGGGGCAAGGAAATAGGATGCTTATCCAAGCAGAAAGCCAAGCAAGCATTCCAGAGGAAGTAGTCAGCTACCCTCCTATCCACAAAATAAACCATAGTTATTGCAAGCCTTAAATCTACTGAGGGTTTTAGTGTGTTTGTAACTCCAGAATGACAGACCTGAACTGGGAAAGAAGACTTGGCTGGGGCTGGACACCATCTTGAGAGGCCAACTATGATTTAAGACTAAGGTTCTGTGTAAGCCCAGTAGCAAGGAACAATCACAGGCTGGGGATCCCAGCCCCAGCCCATCACACATCGCCCTGGGTAGGGCCTATCTGTATGATATTATTTTGGATCTTGGAAAGGGCTAGACACAGTTGCACTGGACAACCTGGAAATACAAAAGGAAGGCATTGAGAGGCTCAGTAGTGAGAGGCTCCACCCCCTTTAGTGTGGAGCTGAGCTCTAACTTCCTGGCTAGTGTTAGGCTATGCAGTTGTCTGAGAGCAGTAAGTATAGTAGCGGTGGAAACTAAATAGTTCTGATACAGAAGTCAGACTACAGCTTGAAGTCTGTAACTTGCTCTCTACTGTAGAGTATACCACTAATAGGACTAAGTCTAGAGCTCAGCTCTTATGGGCGACCTGCCTAGCATCCTTTTCCGAAAGAATATTTAATATTAAACACAGTCACAAAGCACTGAGATGGAGCTTATAACAACCAATCTTAGAGCTCCACCTGCTTCCCCAACACACACTCAGAAGATTCATATTGACTTAGACATTAGCCACCCAAGGTACAAATTGAGGAGTTCTTGGATTTTAGTGATAGTCTGCCAAATCCACCAACTGTGAAACTAAAGATCTTGGTGCCCAATGAAGGGAAGCCACTAAAGCAATTGCAGTACTGTTGGGCAACTAGCCCTTAGCTCCTGTGGTCACAAATCCAATCTAAACTGGAAGAAACAGAAATCTTCAACCACAAATGCCTTTCATCTGACAGGTTCCAACATTTGAAGATTTGGAAAGGTGTTCATGTATATTGCTTTTGTGTTTGATTTTCTTTTGACCTTTGTGTTTCCTTCTCTTATCATATGCTTATTTTATTTTTATAGGAAGCTAATATATTTTTATTTTAATTCTAACTGCATTATTTTGTGTACAACTTTTCCTTTATTGTTCAGTTTTTTTACTCTTTTGCCCCCTTTACTCCTTCTCCCTAGAATTACTTTCCTGTGTTCTCTTTTTAAAACTAGATTCATCTACTCTTTTACTCCTTCTTGCCCCTATTCTTCAATTATGATTTCTAATTTTACACTAAGTAATTTTTAACTTCATGGCTTTCTGTATGTTATTTTTGCCATTTCCTTTTCTATGGTTATTGACTTTACTTGATTTAAAGCATATTTCTATTCTGGCTTGGTTCAGTGTTGTTGCTATTACAGCAATTTATTTCTTACTTCCTGAATAGTACTGGAGACTGAGTTTTCAAGTGAGAATTGCTCACTAAGAAAACTCCCACATAAAACTAAAAGAGATATCCATCCCAACAGATGCACAAATCACAACACAGAAACATGAGAAACCTGGAGAAGCAAGGCAACATGACTACTCTAGAAAATCACAACTCCAAAGTTACTAAACCCAAGCATATTGAAATGGGTAAAATACCAGATGAAGAACTACACAAATATTCACTGAAAACTGATCAGTAACTTCAAAAAGAATACAAAAAATGAAAAAGACAAAACAAAACAAGATCTTACAAATGAGGTCAGAAAATCAATTGAAGAATTCAAGACTGGAAGAAGAAAGTCCTCAAAGTACATTAGAAATTCAAAAGGCAACTGAAATTTCAAAGAAGAAATAGAAAATAGGATGTTGCAAATGTGGTTAGAAAGATCTCTCCCTGGGTAAAAAGTGTTTGCTACACAAATATGAAGAACCTAAAAAGGTCACACAGTGTGGTGGTTTAAGTGAAAATGGGCTGCCCCATAGGCTAATGTGTTTGAATGCTCATTTCCCAGTTGGTGGAACAGTTTGGGAAGGATTAGGAAGTGTATCCTTGTTGGAAGAGGTGTGTTACTAGGGTCAGGCTTGGAAGTCTCAAAAGCATTCTTCATTTCCAATCATATGACATGAAGACAGAAGAAACGAGGCCATTGTTGTTGTTGTGGAGTATCTGCCACAGCAGTCTACTTGGACAAAGGTTTGAATAATACAAAGTCCTTTTAGCCTGCTGGTGACTACACTGGCTGTTCAGCACTACAGTACAGCCCCAAGCCTTTTTCATCTTGACATTTTAAGCACAAAAAAGCACATCCTGGACTGTCACACCTCAGTCAGCAATTGCAGTTAGCCAGAAGCAAAACTACAGAAGACAAAACCAAGGTTAGTACCTTTAGAGATTTCCCCAGAACCACAGACTTTGATGGATTGAGTCTTTGTTCTCATTTGGCAGACAGTGCTGCCTATGTGCTGGATTCCATCACATGGTGGTCTCATCTGTGCTAAGGTCTAGGGGCTGAAAGGGAGGAGCAGGGGAAACATAAGATGGGAAGAATAAAGAGTCTTATGTTTTCTCTCATGTGGAATCTAGATTTGACAGTTTTCTGAACACATAAACAGAACTATGTGTGCTTGGAAAGTGGATCATGAGGAAGGAGTTAGGAGAAACTAGATAAGGCAGTGGAGAAGTTAGTATGATCAATCTATGAAAATATCATTATGATAGCCAAAAATTTTGAAGGTCAACTAAATAGAAAGTTCTCTATTGGGTATCTTAGCTTTAATGACTAATTGTTAATCTCTATTGTCAACTTGTCTGGGGCAGGAATCAGCTGAGAGACAAGCCTCTTGATACATCTGTGAGGGGTTCTCTTTTGCAGTTAACTAAGATGGGAAGGCCCACTCTAAATATGACACTTCCCAGTGACAGCCCATACCTAAGGAGGTGTAAGAGAAATGGGATGCCTCTATGTCTAACTACCAAATTCATCTATTCCATTCACAAGTTCATCAGCCCTGTTACTTCAATGGGTGATTCTTCTCTGACATCAGACCCAACTTCTTCAGCCTCCTTACATGGAATAAAAACCAGTAGCTATCAAGTGCTTTACTGGGACAGGTAAGGTGCCCAACTTTATAGAGTAAGCAGTTATGAGGTCTCGCCTCTCCAGTGTGAAAGCAGTCGTTGCTGAAAATCTACAGTGTTATTTACGCCCATATACTAAACCCCTCTTAGCATATACACAACCATTTGGCATCTCCAAAGAGCTGTAACTAATCAAGCTTTGTGCTCCTTTACCTCCATTCTGTCATTTAATGTGAAAAAACAATTTTTACTTTAAATATTGTATTTCTCATCCATACAATATTTATTGGTTTCTTGTGTTTATTTCCACTTCTTTTCAGTTTGATAATATCATTTATATTATGTTAAAGAAAGTTTTATTTTTAACTTGTTCCTACATACTGTGGTATTTTAAATGAAAATGGCTCCATAGATTCATAGGGAGTGGCACTATTAGGAGGTGTGGCCTTGCTGGAGTAGGTGTGCCATTGTTGGAGGAAGTGGATTACAGGGGGTAGGCTTTGAGGTCTCAGATCCTTAGACTATACCCAGTGTGGTTGTCTCTCCCTGTTGTGGGTGCATATGTAGGACTCTCAGCTCCTCTAAAACCATGTCTGCTTGTGTGTCCCCATACTTCACACCATGATGATAGTAGATTAAACCTCTGAAACTGTAAACCCACCCCATTTACAAGTTTTTCTTTACAAGAGTTGTTATGGTCACAGTGTTTCTTCACAACAATAAAACCCTAAGACACTTACTATCCTTTAGCTATTCACCTGATCATCCAATGTTTGAGGTATTTATGGGTTCAGCTATGTTATTTAGCTGACTTTTGGGGCTGTTCATTGTTTACTGGAGACATAGACAATGTGTCCTTCAGATAAGAGTCTACTGTCATTACCTGGAGAGTAATTTTCTTATCATAGGTAAATACATTACTTTCTGGTTACCAGAGAATTGTACAAACATTTGTTGTAATATTTTGCTAAGATGAATCTATAAAAAGATCAAATTTCCTTTTTCTTCTAATGTGATAATATATATCCTCCAAATGCTGACTCTAGAGAGGGGCTTTGATAGCTTAGGTGAGTTATTCTTTCCCAACATGTGAATGAGGAAGAGTCTGAGGAAAGACCCTTCAAAAAGAGTTCTATTGGCATACATTAGCACAATAGAGTCATTATGTTTTCACATACATAAAATATTCTGATAATATCCACTCCACACAACCCTCTTTAATATAGGGTATCTTACCAGTGGCTACACCTCAGAAGATAATGAAATTATATCAAGTTTTAAATTCCTCTTTTTAAAAGTGAAGAAAATAAAGAACACCTGTTTTACCTATATACTTATGTAAATTAAGTTAATGCAGAAACTACTTACAGCACTGCTCTAAACATAACTCATGAAAATAAATACATTGTTACTGCTCATCAATACTTAATGACTAGCAACATAGGAAGACCTTCACATCACTAGAGCTGAAGTCACCCTCTCTTGTCTCCTGCTTTCTAACATTAGTGCATAGTAATTCTGTGAAAACCTGGAATTCATTGTAACTTTTTTGCATATGCACATAACATACTTTAGTCTCTCAACCCTCCTATAACCCATTTGCCCCATTCCTCATTTTCCCTCATTGTCCTCCACCTTTTTTATAGTTCCACTACTACTTATAAGTCTATTTTTTTCCTGAATTCTGCACTTGAAAAAAACATTTGATCCTTAGCTCCCAAAACACTTTTATTAAATTTTGTTACAAATTACAATAGAATTATATCATCGCAGGCTCAGAGACAGACAGGCATAATATCGCTTGGGTCTAGGGCGGCTTGTGTGTACGCTGCTACCAAGAGCTGGGCCGATCTGCAGTAACCAGCACGCCAGCACTGCTGTAGGACTTCTGCCTGGCAGAGGGACCCCCCCCCCGCACTGGGCGGGAGCCTACCAGCTTCCCTTCCACGACCTCTGTTCCTGTAGACTACACTGAAGAGACAGGTACTCAGGTTCACCCCAATATAACATCGCTTGGGACACGGCCTGTTGGGGCTTCCGTCTGCTCCCAAGAACAGGACAGCGCTGTGGTCGTCTGGGCGCCAGATCTGCTGTAGGCCATCCCCACTGCAGGGTGACCAGCACCACCGAGAGAGTGAAGAGTGCACTCCGCCATCTTTGCTCCAGTGGCCAGGCAGTTGGGACTGCCAGGCTCGGAGACAGACAGGCATAATATCGCTTGGGTCTCGGGCAGCATGTGTGTACGCTGCTCCCATGAGCTGGGCAGATCTGCAGTAACCAGCACACCAGCTCTGCTGTGGGACTTCTGCCTTGCAGAGGGACGCCCCCACCCCCAACTCTAGGAGAAATCACACACACCTGCACAGGGCAGGAACCTACCAGCCTCCCTTTGGCGAACTCTGCTCCAGGAATCCATTATGCTGAGCCTTTGGATGTGCAGGGACTCCCCAATATAACATCACTTGGGGTAAGGCACATCAGGGCTCCAAAGTCACTCAGAAGCAGGGCAGGCCCCAGAAATCAGTGCCAGGGGAATCCTGGTAATCCAGGGGGGCCAGAAATAGCTTTGCAGTCTCACAGGAGGTCCAACCAACAGCCAGTGACAGCAGGACCAACTAACATCAGAGGTAACCAGATGGCAAAAGGCAAACGTAGGAACGTTACTAACAGAAATCAAAGTAATATGGCACCATCCGAACCCAACCCTCCAACAGCAGCAAGTCCTGGATACCCCACCACACCCGAAAGACAAGATCTGGATTTAAAGTCACTTCTCATGATGCTATGAGAGGATCACAAGAAGGACACAAATAAATCTAATAAAGAATTACAGGAGACCATGAATCAACGGTTAGAAGCCCTTACAAAGGAAACACAAAAATCACTTAGTGAAATGCGGGAGAACATGGATCAAAAGATGGAGGCCCATAAGGAGACAACACAAAAATCACTTAAAGAAATTAATCAACGGGTAGATGCACTTTCAAAGGAATCACAAAAATTGTATAAAGAAATGCAGAAGAATATGGGTCAACAGACTGATGCCCATAGGGAGGCAATACAAAAATTGCTTAAAGAAATGAATCAACGGTTAGATGCCCTTACAAAGGAAACACGAGAACTACTTAAAGAAATGCAGGAGACGATGGATCAACAGATGGAATCCCATGAGAAAGAAACACGAAAATCGCTCAGAGAATTGCAAGAGAACTTGGGTCAACAGGTAGAAATCCTGAAAGAGGTAATGCAAAAATACCTTAAAGAAATACAGGAAAATACAAACAAACAAGTGAAGGATCTGAGCAAATCCGTCCAGGATCTAAAAAAGGAAGTAGAAACAACTAAGAAATCACAAAGGGAGACAACTTTGGAGATAGAAAACCTTGGGAAGAAATCAGGAGACATAGATGCAAACATCAACAGTAGAATACAAGAGATGGAAGAAAGAATCTCAGATGCTGAAGATACCATAGAAAGAATTGACTCAACAGTCAAAGAAAATGCAAAATGCAAAAAACGTGTAACCCAAAACATCCAGGAAATCCAGGACACAATGAGAAGACCAAACCTAAGGATTATAGGTATAGATGAGAGTGAAGATTTGCAACTTAAAGGGCCAGTAAACATCTTCAACAAAATTATGGAGGAAAACTTCCCTAACCTAAAGTGAGAGATGCCGATGAACGTACAAGAAGCCTACAGAACTCCAAACAGACTGGACCAGAACAGAAATACCTCCCATCACATAATAATCAAAACACCAAATGTACTAAACAAAGAAAGAATACTAAATCAGTAAGAGAAAAGGGCCAAGTAACATACAAAGGAAGACCTATCCGAATCACATCAGACTTCTCACCAGAGACTATGAAAGCCAGAAGATCCTGGGCAGATCTCATGCAGACACTAAGACAGCACAAATGCCAGCCTAGACTACTATACCCAGCAAAACTCTCAATCACCATAGATGGAGAGACCAAGATATTCCATGATAAAACCAAATTTTCACAATATCTTTCCACAAATCCAGCCCTGCAAAGGATAATAGGTGGAAACCGCCAATACAAGGAGAGAAACAACACCCTGGAAAAAATGAGAGAGTAACCTTCTTGCTTCAAACCCAAAAGTAGATAACCACTCAAACATAAAGATAGCATCAAGAATGGCAGGTGGCAATAATCACTACGCCTTAATCTCTCTTAATATCAATGGTCTCAATTCCCCAATAAAAATGCATAAACTAACAGACATGATATGTAAACAGGACCCAGCATTTTGCTGCATGCAGGAAACGCACCTCAGTGTCAAAGACAAACACTACATCAGAGTAAAAGGCTCGAAAACAATTTTACAAGCAAATGGCCCCAAGAAACGAGCCAGAGTAGCCATCCTAAAATCAGATAAAATTGATTTTCAACCTAAAGTCATCAAAAAAGACACAGAAGGACACTACATACTGATCAAGGGAAAAATCCACCAAGAAGAACTCTCAATTCTGAATATCTATGCTCCAAATGCAAGGGCACCCTCATTCATAAAAGAAACTTTACTAAAGCTCAAAGCACACATCACACTTCACACAATAATAGTGGGTGACTTCAACACCCCGCTCTCTGAAATGGATCGTTCAGGAAAGCAGAAACTAAACAGGGACACAGTGAATCTAATTGAAACCTTGGACCAAATGGAACTGACAGATATATATAGAACATTTCATCCTAGAGCTAAAGAATACACCTTCTTCTCAGCACCTCATGGTACCTTCTCCAAAATTGACCATATAATTGGTCACAAAACAGACCTCAACAGATATAAGAAGATAGAAATATTCCCATGCCTCCTATCAGATCACTATGGAATAAGGGTGGTCTTCAATGGCAACAAAAACAACAGAAAACTCCCTTACACATGGAGACTGAACAATGCTCTACTCAATGATAACTTGGTCAAGGTGGAAATAAAGAAAGAAATCAAAGACTTTTTGAAAGTTAATGAAAATGAAGGCACAACATACCCTAATTTATGGGACAAAATGAAAGCAGTGATAAGAGGAAAATTCATAGCCCTGAGTGCCGCCAAAAAGAAATGGAAGACAGCATACACTAACAGCTTAATGGCACACCTGAAAGTCCTGGAACAAAAAGAAGCAAATACACCAAAGAGGAGTAGAAGGCAGGAAATCATCAAACTCAGGGCTGAAATCAATCTAGTAGAAACAAATAAAACCATACAAAGAATCAACAAAACAAGGAGTTGGTTCTTTGAGAAAATCAACAAGATAGATAAGCCCTTAGCCAGACTAACCAGAGGGCACAGAGACAGTATCCAAATTAATAAAATCAGAAACGAAAAGGGAGCGATAACAACAAAAACTGAGGAAATTCAAAAAATCATCAGATCCTACTACAAAAGCCTGTATTCAACACAACTAGAAAATCTCGAGGAAATGGACAATTTCCTTGGCAGATATCAAATACCAAAATTAAATCAGGATCAAATAGACCATCTAAACCATCCTATAACCCCTGAAGAAATAGAAGTCGTATTTGGAAGTCTTCCAACCAAAAAAAGCACAGGTCCAGATGGTTTTAGTGCAGAATTCTATCAGACCTTCAAAGAAGACCTAACTCCAATACTCTTCAAACTGTTACACAAAATAGAAACAGAAGAAACAATACCCAACTCATTCTATGAAGCCACAATTATGCTAATACCAAAAGCACACAAAGATCCAACAAAGAAAGAGAATCTCAGGCCAAACTCCCTTATGAATATCGATGCAAAAATACTCAATAAAATTCTTGCCAACCGAATCCAAGAACACATCAAAATGATCATTCACTACGATCAAGTAGGCTTCATCCAATGGATGCAGGGATGGTTCAATATAAGGAAATCCATCAATGTAATCCACTACATAAACCATCTCAAAGAAAAAAACCAAATGGTCATCTCATTAGATGCTGAGAAAGCATTTGACAAAATTCAGCATCTTTTCATGCTAAAGGTCTTGGAAAGATCAGGAATTCGAGGCCCATATCTAAACACAGTAAAAGCAATTAACAGCAAACCAGTAGCCAACATCCATCTGAATGGAGAGAAACTTGAAGCAATCTCAGTGAATTCAGTGACTAGACAAGGCTGCCCTCTCTCTCCATATCTTTTCAATATAGTACTTTAAGTTCTAGCTAGGGTAATTAGACAACAAAAGGAGGTCAAAGGGATACAAATTGGAAAGGAAGAAGTCAAACTATCACTATTTGCAGACGATATGATAGTATACTTAAGCGACCCAAAGAACTCAACCAGAGAACTCCTACAGCTGATAAACGACTTCAGCAAAGTGACCGGATATAAAATCAACTCAAGCAAGTCAGTAGCCTTCCTATACTCAAAGGATATGCAGGCTGAGAAAGAAGTAAGACAAATGATACCCTTCACGATAGCCACAAACCATATAAAGTATCTTGGCGTGACTCTAACCAAACAAGTGAAAGATCTGTATGACAAGAACTTCAAGTCTGTGAAGAAAGAAATAGAAGAAGACCTCAGAAGATAGAAAAATCTGCCATGCTCATGGATTGGCAGAATTAATATAGTAAAAATGACCATCTTACCAAAAGTAATATACAGATTCAATGCAATCCCCATCAAAATCCCAACTCAATTCTTCATAGAGTT
Organism: Tokudaia tokunoshimensis; assembly: GCA_036184795.1. Classification (NCBI taxonomy): domain Eukaryota; kingdom Metazoa; phylum Chordata; class Mammalia; order Rodentia; family Muridae; genus Tokudaia; species Tokudaia tokunoshimensis. Next base: position 31,605,372 of record BTHU01000004.1, on the reverse strand, counting down.
AGAAAGAGCAATTCAAAAATTCATCTGGAATAACAGAAAACCCAGAATAGCTAAAACTATTCTCAAGAGTAAAAGAACCTCTGGGGGAATCAGTATCCCGGACCTCAAGCTGTACTCCAGAGCAATAGTGTTAAAATCCGCATGGTATTGGTACAGTGACAGGCATGTAGATCAATGGAACAGAATTGAAGACCCAGAAATGAATCCACACTCCTATGGTCACTTGATCTTTGACAAAGGAGCTACAACCATCTAGTGGAAAAAAGATAGCCTTTTCAACAAAAGGTGCTGGCTCAGCTGGATGTCTACATGCAGAAGAATGCAAATTGACCCATTCTTATCTCCTTGTACTAAGTTCAATTCCAAGTGGATCAAGGACCTCCACATAAAACCAGACACACTGAAACTAATAGAATGGAAACTAGGGAAGAACCTTGAACATATGGGCACAGGGGAGAATTTCCTGAACAGAACTCTAATAGCTTATGCTCTAAGATCAAGAATTGACAAATGGGACCTCATTAAATGACAAAGTTCTTGCAAGGCAAAAGACACTGTCAAAAAGACGAAGCGGCAACCAACTAACTGGGAAATGATCTTTACCAACCCTACATCCGACAGAGGGCTAATATCCAATATATACAAAGAACTCAAGAAGTTAAACTCCAGGGAGGCAAGTAACCCTATTAAAAAATGGGGTAGAGAGCTAAACAAAGAGTTCTCACCTGAACAATATCTAATGGCTGAGAAGCACCTAAGGAGATGTTCATCATCCTTAGTCATTAGGGAAATGCAAATCAAAGCAACCCTGAGATTCCATCTCACACCAGTCAGAATGGCTAAGATCAAAAACACAGGAGACAGCAGTTGTTGGCGAGGATGTGGAGAAAGAGGAACACTCCTCCACTGCTGGTGGAATTGCAAGCTGGTACAACCACTCTGGAAAGCAGTCTGGCAGTTCCTCAGAAAACTGGGCATGACACTCCATGAGGATCCGGCTATACCTCTCCTGGGCATATATACCCAGAGGCTTTACCTGCATGCAATAAGGACACATGCTCCACTATGTTCATAGCAGCCTTATTTATAATAGCCAGAAGCTGGAAAGAACTCAGATGTCCCTCAACGGAGGAATGGATTCAGAAGATGTGGTATATCTACACAATGGAATACTACTCTGCAATTAAAAACAGTGAATTCACGAAATTCCTAGGCAAATGGTCAGAACTTGAAAATATCATCCTTAGTGAGGTAACCCAATCACAAAAGAACACACATGGTATGCAGTCACTGATAAGGGGATATTAACCCAGAATCTTGGAATACCCTAGACACAATTCGCATATCAATAGATTTCTAAGAAGATGGAAGGAGAGACCCCTGGTCCTGGAAAGACTGGATGTAGGGGAATGCCAGGACAGAGAAAAGAGAGGGGGTTGAATGGGGAAAAGAGGGAGGGAAGGGGGCTTATGGGACTTTCTGGTAGGGAGGAAACGGGAAAGGGGAAATGATTTGGAATGTAAATTAAAAAAAAATAAAATAAATAATAAAAAAAAGGAATTATATCATCTTCCCCTTACATTTCCTCTATCCAATATTTCCCATGAATCTCTATTTTGGTCTCTCTTAAAAACTGTGGCAATATACATATATACATACATACATACATACATACATACATACATACATGAATGTATATGTATGAACATATATCATCTCCCTGAATCATCTCTTACTAATAAAATATATAGATGTGAGTCTTTCTAAAACTTGTCTCATGAACACTAAGTGAGAAAGAGGAGAGATCAGGAATACTAAGTGAGAGAGCTAGTGAGATGGCTCATTCAGTAAAAGTTCCTGTCACCAATCCTGATGTGAGGTATGGGAGTGTACAAGCAGGGACACTATTAGAGGAGCTGAGAGTCCTACATATGCACCCACAAGCAACAGGGAGAGACTGGCACACTGGGTTGAGCCTGAGACTCTGAGACCTCAAAGCCTATCCCCTGTAACCAACTTCCTCCAACAAGCCACACCTACTCCAGCAAGGCCACACCTCCTAATAGTGCCACTCTCTATGAATCTATGAAGCCATTTTCATTCAAACTACCACAGTATGTAGGAACGATTTAAAGCAAAAACTTTCTTTAACTTTATGTATAAATTAATTGATTGATTGATTGATTGATTAAAAAGAGAGTAAGAGAGAAGCTGAGCTTATCTTTCCTCCTACATTTTTTATGCCTTTTTATGTATAATAGTTTCTACAAAATGTTTGGGATAATAGAGAAAATCTACCTTATAGAAATGCAAGCTAGTGGTTTATTGTATATTGCTTTTACTATGTTTAGGTATAGGCCTTGAATTTCTAATCTTTCCAAGACTTTTACCATGAAGGGGTATTGAATTTTCTCAAATGCTTTCTCAATGTATAATGAGATGATCATGTGTTTTTTTTTTGAGTTTGTTTATATAGAGGATTACATTGATGGATTTCCCTATATTGAACCATTTCTCCATCACTGGGATTCAACTTGGTCATGGTGAGTGATCATTTTGTTGTGTTCTTGGATTTGGTTACAAGAATTTTATTGGGTATTTTTGCATCAATATTCATAAGGGAAATTGTTCTGAAGTTCTCTTTCTTTGTTGTGTCTTTGTGTGGTTTAGATATAAGCATAATTGTGGCTTCATAGAAGAAATTGGGTAGTGTTCCTTATGTTTCTATTTTGTGGAATAGTTTGAAGAGTATTAGGTCTTCTTGGAAGGTCTGAAAGAATTCCGCACTAAACCCATCTGTTCCTGGCCTTTTTTTGGTTGGAAGACATTTAATGAATACTTCTATTTCTTTAGGGGTTATGAGACTGTTTAGATGGTTTATCTGATCCCAATTTAACTTTGGTACCTGGTATCTGTCTAGAAAACTGTATATTTCATACAGATTTTCCAGTTTTGTTGAGTATAGGCTTTTGCAGTAGGATCTTGTGGGTGTTTTTTTAATTTCCTTGATTTCTGTTGCTATATCTCCCTTTTCCTGTCTGATTTTGTTAATTTGGATACTGTCTCTGTGCCCTCTGGTTAGTCTGGCTAGGGGTTTATCTGTCTTGTTGATTTTCTCAAAGAACAAGATTCTGGTTTTGTTGATTCTTTGTATAGTTCTTTTTATTTCTATTTGTTTAATTTCAGTCCTGAGTTTATTTCCTGACATCTACTTCTCTTGGGTGTATTTGCTTCTTTTTGTTCTGGAGCTTTCAGTTGTACTTTCAAGCTGCCAGGACATACTTTTGGAGCCACTCAGAGCTATGAGTTTTCCTCTTAGCACTGCTTTCATTGTGTCCCATAAGTTTGGGTATGGTGTGCCTTCATTTTCATTAAATTCTTTCTTTATATCTTCCTTGACCAAGTTATCATTGAGTTGAGTAGAGCATTGTTCAGCTTCTGTGTGCATATGGCCTTTCTATTGTTTTTGTTGTCATTGAAGACCAGTCTTAGTCTGTAGCGATATGATAGGATGCATGGGATTATTTCAATCCTCTTGTATCTGTTGAGGCCTGTTTTGTAATTGAGTATATGGTCAATTTTGGAGGAGGTAGCATGAGGTGCTGAGAAGAAGGTATATTCTTTTGTTTTAGGATGAAATATTCTATAGATAGCTGTTAAATTCATTTGGTTCATAGCTTCTGTTAGTTTCACCGTGTCTCTGTTTAGTTTCTGTTTCTAAGATCTGTCCATTGATGAGGGTGGGGTACTCACAGGAGGTAGTGGATGGGAGGGATTTGGAGAAAGAGAGGAGGGAGAAGGGGGAAAAGGGGACAGACCCGATATGGGAGGAGACTGGGATGATATACAGAGGGTCAGAAATTTGAACAGTGGTGTGTAGCAATGAGGAATGGGGAACTGGGGGTAGCCACCAGTAAGTCCCAGATTTCAGGAAAGCAAGAGGCTCCCAGGACCCAACAGGGATGAGATTACCTGTAGAGACCATATCCAGAGGTTAGGTAAGGTCCCCAGTTGGGGGATGGAGCCAAACCCTCATCTCCAAATTTTTAACCCAGAATTGTTCCTGTCTAAAGGAAATACCGTGGCAAATTGTGGAGCAGATACTGACAGAAAGGCCATCTAGAGACTGCCCCACCTGAGGATCCATCCCATATACAAACACCAAATCCAGACCCTACTGTGGATGCCAAGAAGTGCTTGCTGATAGGTGCCTGATATAACTGTTTCCTGAGAGGCTCAGTCAGAGCCTGACATATACAGAGGTGGATGCTCTCAGCCAGCCATTGGCCTGAGCATGGGGACCCCAATGGAGGAGTTAGAGAAAGGACTGAAGGAGGTGAGTTTGCAACCCCATAGGAAGAACAAGAATATCAACCAACCAGACTCCCCAGAGCTCCCACAGACTAAACCACCAACCAAAGAGTACACATGGGGGGGACCCATGGCTCCAGATGCATGTGCAGCAGAAGATGGCATTGTCTGGCATCAATGAGAGGAGAAGCCCTTGGTTCTGTGAAGGTTTGATTCTCCAGTGTAGGGGAATGCCAGGACAGTGAGGTGGTAGTGGGTGGCTGGGAGGGGGAGCAACTCATAGAAGCAGGAGAAGGGGATGAGAGAGGAGAGTTCCAGAGCAGAAACCTGGAAAGGGGATAACATTTGAAATGTAAATACATAAAACATCCAATAAAAGAAGAAAAGAAATGCAAGCAAATAAAATTGAAAGTTGTTCTTCAGATTTCATTGGTATTCTAAAAAATATCTCCTTACTTAGCGTCCTGTTTCCTTTGCATGACAATAAACAATAACAGCAAAAAAATCTAATTTCTCCCACAATTTAATCACAGATAATCTTACTCCAAAGCTTAAATCCCAAAGAGCTCAGCTTCAAGTAGCACAGGCAAGATGAAGGGGAAGGGCTTTGTATATGATCTGGTTAAGCTCTTCAGTGGGACAAATCCTCCTCACCTCAGGAAGGAAGACTGCTTTGGCTCTTCTGATCATCATACAACGAGATTTCTCTGCCTCTTTTTTAAGAAAAAATTGTATTTTACTTTTCTTAATGGCATATGAATTTCAATACAAACTGAAAAATATTCCTTCCCTGTGAAAACATGTCTATTGTGTTTCTCTATTCTATGCTCAACTTGATGTTTTCTAGAGACTACACTACTTATCTATCATGGGGCTTGAGTATACCCACATGATGGTTTGCTAGACAAACTTTGCCCAGACTGGATGACATGCAATATGGCTAATTTCTTTACGATCTCTCAGACCTTATAAATTGATGTGTCCTCTGGGATCATTACTACACTGGCTTCACATTTCCAATTCCCTATTTATATTTTCCCAAACACAAAGTAAACCTGTGATATATTATGGGGTGGCAGTTTCCACAGTAGACAAGCGCATGTGTTTGAGTGAAACCAGAGTTATATAGTCAAATGTCTATCATTAGGCGAATAAATTTTAATCAATAATTCTCTTGCCACCCTATTATGAGAATTAATATAGATAGTGTCTATGAAAGTTTTGCAGGAAATGTCAGTGTTATAAGCTATGGATTAAAAGTGATAGATCACTCAAGTATTTCAAAGAGATGCTTGACTACAGACATAAAAAAATCTAACTTTCCAAGATGAAACCATTTCAAAAGAAACATCATAAAAATCATAGGTTAGATGAAAATATATCATAATTTTAATCACACTGCTTTCAATGTCAATTAAAATTATATTCTTGTTTATACTGCTTTTTATTATTCAGCAAAGTACATCATTAGCAGTTTGGAGAATGGCAATTAGTCCACTTTGTACTCTAAATTAATATTCTTTCATTGATGGGACTTGTTATGATTTGTCAAAAATGTGAAACAGTTATTACCAGTTTGCAACTTGGAATGTTGCTGTATATGCTGTAATCACAGAATAGAAAAAGTGTCTTTGACACTAGACCATCAACTGCAACACTGAATCCGGGGGTTAGATTCTTTATTAAAACAAGGGTCAGTTGGCTGCCTTCTTCATATCATACAATGGATAGAGAGTCAAGGAAATATTTGTTCTTCCCACACCAGAAAAATACTAGACACAACAGTCTTGGCAAAGAAAGATGTTTTCTTTTTGTAACAATTTTACAACAAAACCTATCTCTAAACAACTTAGACATTGTCTTGAGGGTAACATCGGATATCCAAATCTTTCTGAGAACCCCTGTGTTCCTTCTCAGTGACAATCTGAATGAGAATGAGGACCACCAAACACAGAGCTCCAAGAATTCCAGAAGCTCATCCTCTAAGCTTTGCAGTAGCAGAATGCAGAGCTCCAGATTTCCCCCTTCTGTCTTTGAAAGGGTCTGCCATTCAAGGCATCCTCCTCCACCCTCTTATGCCTCACCATGGCTGCTTCTTTTTTCTTTTCTTTTCTTGATTTTTTTTAAAAGTTTCACAATTCGCATATCAATAGATTTCCAAGAAGATGGAAGGAGAGAACCCTGGTCCTGGAAAGACTGGATGTAGGGGAATGCCCAGACAGAGAAGCGAGAAGGGGTTGAATGGTGAAAAGAGGGAGGGAAGGGGACTTATGGAACTTTTGGGGAGGGAGGAAACGGGAAAGTGGAAATGATTTTAAATGTAAATTAAAAAAACTTAGAAAATAAAATTAAATTAAAAAAAAGTTTCACGTGAGGTTTACTGAGAAGGGAAAGGGCAAAGTTGACGATGGAAAGATAAGAGAGGAAGAGAGAGAAAGAGGAGGGTGCTTTTCTTATATGTATTAGTGGTGATGTGGTCGCAGGTAAAGGTGAGCCCAATGGATTCTGGGAATATGGTGGCTGTTGCCTTGGCAACAGGTGTATAGGTGGCACTGTCACCTATGTGATGTCACAGGTTTCAGAGGTCCTGGAAACAACATTCCTCCCTTATTCTTATAAAGAGAAGGAAAAAGAGGAGAGGGAAACAAGTGGTGAAAGGGAATGAGGGTGGTGTGTCTCTTAAACTACTTCTTGCTGTCTAGGGGTGTCACAAATTTTGGGGTGCAGCTGACTTTCACCATCGGGATCCACTTGGTAAACATTAACACCAGGTACCTCTGTGGACAGCAGCTCTTCTGTGGGTAGGGGCTGGTAATCCTGTAGGAGGAACTGATTAATAGTTTGGTTAGAAATATTTTGTATTTGTCATTGGAGGATGTAGAAACAAGATTAATGAGGCCCAGAGCAAACAATAACACCAGGAAGATGACTAGAAAAGGTGTTACAAAAGGGAGTATCCGCTTGCATATAGGGTTTTCGAAAATCCCAGAACTGGAAGTCTCACGATCTCTGAAATTCTTTTATTTTTTTCTATATTTTTTTTTATTTACATTCTCAATGATTTCCCGTTTCCTGGATCCTCCCTTCCCAAATATCCAATAAGTCCTTTTCCCTCCCCCGGTTCCCCATTCAAACCCCTCTCGCCTCTCTGTACTGGTATTCCCCTACATCCAGTCTTTCCAGGACCAGGGATCTCTCCTTCCAACTTCTTGGAAATCTATTGATATGTGAATTGTGTCTTGGGTATTCCGAGATTCTGGGTTAATATCCCCTTATCAGTGACTGCATACATACCATGTGTGTTCTTTTCTGATTGGGTTATCTCACTAAGGATGATATTTTCAAGTTTTGACCATCTGCCTAAGAATTTCATGAATTCATTGTTTTTAATTGCAGAGTAGTATTCCATTGTGTAAATATACCACATTTTCTGTATTTCCTCCGTTGAGGGACATCTGGGTTCTTTCCAGCTTCTGGCTATTATAAATAAGGCTGCTATGAACATAGTGGAGCATGTGTCCTTATTGCATGCAGGGGAAGCCTCTGGGTATATGGCCAGGAGTGGTATAGCAGGATCCTCTGGGAGTGTTATGCCCAGTTTTCTGAGAAACCGCCAGACTGCTTTCCAGAGTGGTTGTACCAGCTTGCAATTCCACCAGCAGTGGAGGAGTGTTCCTCTTTCTCCACATCCTTGCCAAGCACTGCTGTCTCCTGTGTTTTTTGATCTTAGCCATTCTGGCTGGTGTGAGGTGGAATCTCAGGGTTGTTTTGATTTGCATTTCCCTAATGACTAAGGATGATGAACATTTCTTTAGGTACTTCTCAGCCATTAGATATTCTTCGGGTGAGAACTCTTTGTTTAGCTCTGTACCCCATTTTTAATACGGCTATTTGGCTCTCTGGAGTCTAACTTCTTGAGTTCTTTGTATATATTGGATATTAGCCCTCTGTCAAATGTAGGGTTGGTAAAGATCTTTTCCCAGTTTGTTGGCTGCCGCTTTGTCCTTTTGACAGTGTCCTTTGCCTTACAGAAACTTGGCAATTTTATGAGGTCCCATTTGTCAATTCTTGATCTTAGAGCATAAACTATTGCATTTCTGTTCAGGAAATTTTCCCCTGTGCCCATATGTTCAAGACTCTTCCCTAGTTTCCTTTCTATTAGTTTCAGTGTGTATGGTTTTATGTGGAGGTCCTTGATCCACTTGGAATTGAGCTTAGTGCAAGGAGATAAGCATGGGTTGATTTGTATTCTTCTGCAGGCTGACCTCCAGTTGAACTAGCATCATTTGTTGAAAAGGCTATCTTTTTTCCACTAGATGGTTGTAGCTCCTTTGTCAAAGATCAAGTGACCATAGGAGTGTGGATTCATTTCTGGGTCTTCAATTCTGTTCCATTGATCTACATGCCTGTCACTGTACCAATACCATGCGGTTTTTAACACTATTGCTCTGTAGTACAGCTTGAGGTCTGGGTTACTGATTCCCCCAGAAGTTCTTTTACTCTTGAGAATAGTTTTAGCTATCCTGGGTTTTCTGTTATTCCAGATGAATTTTTGAATTCTCTTTCTAACTCTATGAAGAATTGAGTTGGGATTTTTGATGGCGATTGCATTGAATCTGTAGATTGCTTTTGGCAAGATGGTCATTTTTACTGTATTAATCCTGCCAATCCATGAGCATTGAAGATTTTTCCATCTTCTGAGGTCTTCTTCAATTTCTTTCTTCAGAGACTTGAAGTTTTTGTCATTCAGATCTTTCACTTCTTTGGTTAGAGTCACACCAAGATACTTTATATTGTTTGTGGCTATCATGAAGGGTATCATTTCTCTTATTTCTTTCTCAGCCTGCTTATCCTTTGAGTATAGGAAGGCTACTGATTTGCTTGAGTTGATTTTATATCCGGCCACTTTGCTGAAGTTGTTTATCAGCTGTGGGAGTTCTCTGGTGGAGTTCTTTGGGTCGCTTAAGTATAGTATCATATCGTCTGCAAATAGTGATAGTTTGACTTCTTCCTTTCCAATTTGTATCCCTTTGACCTCCTTTTGTTGTCTAATTGCTCTAGCTAGAACTTCAAGTACTATATTGAAAAGATATGGAGAGAGAGGGCAGCCTTGTCTAGTCCCTGATATTAGTGGGATTGCTTCAAGCTCCTCTCCATTTAGATTGATGTTTGCTACCGGTTTGCTGTATATTGCTTTTACTATGTTTAGATAATGGCCTCAAATTCCTGATCTTTCCAAGAGACAGTATCCAAATTAACAAAATCAGAAACGAAAAGGGAGATATAACATCAGAAACTGAGGAAATTCAAAAATCATCAGATCTGAAATTCTTTATGTCTGACTGTAGCTCCTGGATTTTATTTCTCACTATCCCAGATTGGTTGACGTAGAAACAGCATTTTTCTTGAAGGAACAAACAAAGACTACCTTCTTTAGCTGTCAGGACATCTAAGCCCCGTTGGTTCTGAAGGACCATGCCTGCCAAAGAATCGATCTGTTTCTGGATATTAAGCACAGTTTCAGTCATTTCTTGAAGATCGTTTTTAAATTGGGAAGTGAATGTATTATATTAGGACATGGAAGTCATTATCCCTGAAACTCCAGTACCAAAACCTATGGCTATTCCCATAGCAACCAAGAGTGACATGACCTGAACTGCCCTCCTATGTCAGGCAGCTATCATATCTACAACTGGGATTGGCAGGGGCTTATTTCCCTGGATTATTCCCAGGTCAGGGAAAAGAAGTACCAATGTACAAACTCCTGACCAGCTGGTGGGTAGACGATGATATACCTGGGTACCACAAAGAATTGATGTGTTCTGGATTGCAGGGCATTATGGCAGAGATGATATATCAAGTGTTATGTTTCTATTGCAGTCTAGGGAGCTTAGTGTTCCTACAGAACGTGTCCCAGAGGTCTTAAAACAGTTTGCCATGCCAAGGAGAGGGACAGAGGTAAGGCATGAAGCCATGGCAACATTGGAGTCAGGACAGCTGACAAAAGGTGAGGAAGGTTACTTGGCAGTATCACCGGAGAGACTGTAAGCGACAATTTTGAGTCGATTTCAGGGGGTACGCATAACCAGCAATCTTTAAAGTGACCAGGCCTAGTGACATTAAGGTGTTAGTATGCTGAGGTCAAGGTCTCAAGCAAAAGGTGAAATGAAAAGCTAGTGCCATTTATGAGGGGTGCTGTCAAAGAGGTAAGGACCTTGGCGGAGTGTTTGATTATCTCCCCTACTTTTCTGATATCTAGGGGTTGGGCAATTGAGATATATTTTCTCTGAATATGCATAGTATTTACTGGAGAACTGGGCTGATTTTTAAGGTAGAGTTTACCAACAACTCTACCTAGAGTCCCACAGGTCTTGTATGTAGAAGAAAACTGTCTTGTGGTATTGATTGAAGAAATGATTGATCCGCGATTCTAGCATATGTATCTGACAAGACCAATATGGGTAGCTCCCATATTTGTCTGGACGTTTTCTACAATAATCTTTTGTCTGGTCAAAGAGAAAGCAAGTATAGAGATCATAATATTTAGATGGGATAACAGATATGGGAATGATAGCGATTTGTATCAGTTCCTGGCATCGGGCAATGCAGCAGTTTCCTGACCCTATTTGGAATGTCTGTTTGTTATCTGTGGGGGTTTCTTGAACCTTGAATCTCCAGATGTAAGGACTGCCCTGGATGGAAATGAAGAACAGCATAGGGAGGATAAGAAACCCATGTCTAATCCAGTGAGGTTGAGCTCGGCTGATGGAGTGGAGTCTCATTTTCTGGGATTGGGGACAAGGTGGGTGGTCACAATGTCCTCTGGAGCTTAACAGAGCATGGTCCTGTTAGGGTCAACGTGTATGAAGAAGAGTCATTTTTAGGTGGAGGGATGAAAGTTTTAAGGTGAGACAGGTGGACCCCATGAGAGAGTCCTTCAAGTTTAGCATCTGTAGGGGTCACAAGAACTAACTTAAAAGGGTCCTGCCATTTGGAAGAGAGGGGTGAGGGCTGATGATGTAGAGGGGATAGAAGGACTTGGTCTCCAATGTTGACAGGCAGTGGACAGGAGACAGTCTGTGGCTGTGGTAGATGGTGGTCAGCAAAGATCCATAGGAGAGAATGGAGGTGACAAAGTAATGGGGTGAGTAGATGGTCTGGGAGGGGAGAACATTTAGGTGAAAACCAGGAGTTAAAACTATATGGCCATACATGAGTTCAAAGAGTGAGATGAGAAGAGGTCACTTGGGGAGAGCTTGTAGCCTGAAAAGAGCCAGAGGTAGATTTACCCAGTCAAGGTGAAGTTCCTGTGACAGCTTAGCAAGAGTGGTTTTTAAAGAGCAATTAGTTCTTCCTACCTTACCTGAAAATTGAGGGTGGTAGGGAATGTGAAAATGCTAGGGGATGTCTAGGGCCTTAGATAGACTCTGAGAAATCTGGGGAAAAATTTCAGGACCATTGTCTGACTGAAGGGAGGCTGGGACACCAAATCAGGGGATGATCTCTTGAAGGAGGAGATCAGAGACTGTCTGAGCCCTTTTGTTAGTTGTGGGAAATGTTTCCACCCACCCTGAGAAGGTGGTCCATCAAGACAAAGAGGTACTTGGCACGACTGACAGTGGGCATGTGGGTAAAGTCAAGTTGCCAGTCAGTTCCAGGAAGGGTACCTGTAGCCTGATGGGTAGGAAAAGGGGTGCTACGATATCTCAAGTTAGAGTCTGATATCTAACAGATTTTACAAGATGCAGTGATAGATTTTAAGAAACTTAAGTCCTCAGGAGTAGGCTGTAGGTGGGTCTTAACAAAAGAAGACAACACTCAGCTGTTAGGACGAAAGAGTTGGTGAAGATAGGACAGAGTTTGGCGAGTGTCAGGAGGTGAAGGTAGGGATGTGGGTTGCAGTGTACGGATGTCCTGGGGAGGGTGAGATGAGTCCAGGCCCCTAAGGGCCGCAGCTCTAGCTGCCTTATCAGCTCGGTTGCTTCCCTTGGAGATAATAGAGTCATCTGTCTGATGGGATCTGCAGTGAACAATCCCAATAGCTGTGAGAAGATGGGAAGCCTTTAGCATTAGTTACTGATTCTCCTTTTGTGCTAAGTACCCCATGCTCCTTCTAGATAGCAGCGTGGGACAGGAGGATATGGAAAGCATATTTGGAATCTGTGTAGATGTTGAGTGATTGACCCTGTGCCAGTTGAAAGACATGGGTGAGGGCTATTAGCTCAGCCTGTTGATTAGTGGTGTGTGCAGGAAGGGCCTGTGCCTCCACCACCTCAGGGTCTGACACTGGCATAGCCACATTTTCTAGCCCCTTCATATAGAAAGGAGCTACCATCTGTGTACCAGGTATAAATGGCTTGAGGCAATGTGCCCTCTGGTATATGTGAAGGATGAGGTAATAGTTGCTCTAAAGTCTCAGTGTAGGAGTGAGACAGGGAGTGGTTAGTATTAGGTCAGGAAAGAAGATTGGAAATATTAAGAAGGGGGCATGATAGGAAGGTGAGCATGGAATCGTCTCTACCTGAAGAGAAAGAACTCTGGACAGAGGTGGAGTCTGCAAGCCTTTGTAAGTTAGGAGCTGTGACAGGTTATGAGAAGAGAGCACAGTCATGGGAAATCCCAAGGTTAGTTTCTTTGACTCTCGAATAAAGAGTTCAGCAGCTGCTAAGGTACGAATACAAGGTGCCCATTCCTGGATGGCTAAATCTAGTCCTTTTGACAAATATGCTATGGGTACAAAAGAAGGTCCCAGTTGGTGACCTAAGACTCCAAGGGCAAATCCCTTGGAAAAAGGATGAGTCAGGTCAGGGAGATGTAAGGCTGTGGTCTTAAGGAGAGCCTTTTGGAGCCTCTAAAAGGGCTTGGTAACAGATTTGAGAAGCGGTTTGTGGGTGGAGCCTAACGCTGCTTCATATAAGGGTCGAGAAAGGAGGGAAAAGGAAGGAACCCAGGAACGTAAAAAGCTAGCCATTCCTAGGAATGATAAAACCTCTTCTTTTGTAGAAAGAACAGTCAAAGACTGAATCAGATTCTTTCTATCTAAGGGAATAACCTTGTGTGTTGGGGTAATTGTTAGTCACAAATAGGTAACCTGAGGAGTGGACAGTTGGACTTTAGAAGGTGAGACCCTGTAGGAAATTTAGAAGAGCACAGGTGTCAGCTTGGCTAATCTCTAGAGATGGGCTACAGAGAAGGACATCGTCTACATAAAAAAGAATCTTAGATTTAGGGGAGAGATAAAGAGAGTAAGTCAGAAGCCAGGGCCTGGCCAAATAGGTGTGGACTGTCCCGGAATCTCTGAGACAGAACAGTCCAAGTAAGTTGGGTAGAAAAATGGGTGTTTGGATCTGTCCGGGTAAAAGCAAATATGATCTGTGACTGGGCATCGAGAGGGATAGAGAAAAATGCGTCCTTGAGATCTGGGACTGAGAAATGAGACGTTCCTGAGGGGAGAGTAGAAAGAAGTGTGTAGGGGTTAGCTACAACAGAATGGAGGGGGACCACTGCAGAATTAATGTGCTTGCGGTCCTGAACCAGGTGATAGGTACCATTAGGTTTCTTAACTGCTAAAATAGGGGTGTTGAAGGGGGAAGAAGTGGGGTGAAGGACTTTTTTTCTTAAGAGGTCAGAAATGATAGACTTAAGTCCCCTGAGTCTCTGGAGAGAGAGAAGGGGTATTGAGCTTGGGTGATGTACCTGGTAGAGTCCAGTAACTGGATGACAACAGGAGAATTATGTTTTGCAGCAGAGGGGTTCTGGACGTCCCAAAATCTGGGGTCCACCTGAGAAGCTGGTAAAGGAAACAACATGTTAGAGTTAGTAGGTTGACTAGCTAGAAGGAGAGGCAGAGGAAGTGCTGGTGAGCTTGGGTTCAGGCAAGTGGAGGGAGCAAAGGAAATAGAGGCTCTCAACTTAACTAAAATATCCCTTCCTAATAAGGGAACAGGACAAGTTGGCACTACCAAAAAGGAATGGGTGAAGGGTACACCCCTAAAAGTGCAACTAAGTGGTGGGGTCTGATGAGGAAGAAAAGGTTGTCCTCCTACCCTGACAATAGGAAAATGTGAAGGTGAAGTGGGTCCCCAAAACTCCATCAGGACCAGTAAGTGGCCCCAGTGTCCAAGAGGAAGGAGATGGGCTGTCCATGTACCATGATAGCTACTCGGGGTTCCCTGCTGGTGATGGGCGTGGTCAGGTCGAGGGAGCTCCTGCCCCTTCAGTCATCCATAGCCAAGCCATGGCTACTTCTTATCTCTCTGATATCTTTCCAAGAACAATTTTCTCTTTCCCTTAGGGTTGGTCTATTAACTCCAATTTCTTATTTGATGAACCTTGGCAGATGTAAAACATCTCTTTATTCTGAATCACTATGGTATGAGCCAACATTATTTGTGTAGACAGATCTATATCAATTATTTTAGAAAAAAATCATTACATAAACTTGACTGATTCTTAGCCCATGATTTAAAAGGCAAAACATGGACACAGTTTGTAGGAAACCACAGCGATGTAAGGAGTAGGCTTAGAGAACAGCTCAAGGACTTGAAACACAGCTGTCCCAGGAGAACTACTACTTAGAACTGATGTTAAAGACCGAGAAGGACAAATCTTACAGGACTAAGAATTAGTTCCATTAGAATGAAGTATGATCAGACAGGTTGGTATATCATGGGGACCTGCAAACTACAACAAGCTGCTACTAGAACCTTTTAGATTTTTCTCTAGGTCCTCTTAGAAAATCGTAGTGGGGTTCCACCAACAAAGTATAAATGAACCTCCATATCAATAAACCTCAATCTGAAGTAGAGAGACAATACTCTAATAAACACTATGGTTCACACTTGTACTACTCTGACAATATCCTTCATGTCATTGAAACCAGTTTATTCTTTGACTTCGGTGACTAACGACTTTGTACACTGAAAAAGTGTTTCAATACAAGCAGATGCAATATCATAAGTAACTACTTATATTTATTTTGAAGAATTCATCAAGACACCCACTGAGATTGGATATATTGATAGATTCATTCCTCTGGTCCAGCAATAATCACAGAACGACTCAAATCCCCAGAAATTTATTTTTTAAAAATTGGTTTATTTTAGCTAATGTCATCCCCGTTGTGTCCTGGGAACCTCTTGTTTCCCTGGCATCTGGGAATTTCTGGTGACTAACCCTAGTTCCCCATCCCCCACTGCTACACACCTTTCAAATTCCTGACCCTTTGGTATTTCTCCCCATCTTCCCCCATATCTGAACCAAACCCCCTTTTCCCTCCCTTCCCCTCTTCTTCCCAGATCCCTCTCTTCCTCTACCTTCTGAGATTATTTTCTTCACCGTTTTTGGTATAACAAATGTACAAATTATTAATGATGTAGCTTACCTTACAGACTTACTGTGTCATTCTTGTGATCATTTTATTTTGAAATAAAATAATTTATTTTAAATCCTTATCAAAATTCCAACTCAATTTGTCACAGAAATAGAAAGAACAATTCTCAAATTCATTTGGAACAACAAAAACAAACCCAGCATAGTGAAAACTATTCTCAACAATAAAAGAACTTCTGGGAGAATCACCATTGCTGACCTCAAGCTCTACTTCAGATCAATAGTGATAAAAACCACATGGTATTGGTAGAGAGACAGGCAGGAAGATCAATGGAATAGAACTGAAGACCCAGAAATAAGCTCACACCTGTGGTAACTTGATGTTTGACAAAGAAGCTAAAACCATGCAGTGGAAAAAAGACAGCATTTTCAACAAATGGTGATGGTTCAACTGGAGGTCACACTAGAAGAATGCAAATTGACCCCTTCTTAGCTCCTTGTACAAATCTCAAGCCCTAGTGGATCAAGGACCTCCACATAAAACCAGATACACTGAACCATTAGAAGAGAAATTGGAAAAGAACCTCGAACCCATCGGCACAGGGGAAAATTTCCTGAACAGGACACCAATGATCCAAGCTCTAAGATCAACTATAGACAAGTGGGATCTCATAAAATTGAACCACTTCAGTAAGACAAAGGACATTGTCATCAGGACAAAACAGCAACCTTTCACTCTTAATCTCTCTTAAAACCGTTTGCATATGTACACAAATACAAACATCCAAAGAATAAAAGTTGGGGGAGGGGGAGAGAAAAGAAATTAAGGATGTGACTTGCCAGCTTGATCAGTATTATCAGTCTCAACATACGAGTCTGAGAAAGAACCCAAACAAAATTAGAATGAATTATAATGACTATTTCACCAACTAATAAATAAAACATAATTGACGGGTTGTTTGGTTTGTAGATTTGGTTTCTGAAATAAGATTTTGTTATGCAGTTCTGGCTAGCATCAAACTCAGGATCCTCCTGTTTCAATTACCTGAGTTTTGAGATTACAGGCCTGTTCCACTATCCAACCCCTCATTCATTTCTATTCTCTTTAAACTAAATAGGTATTTAGAAAATCAAGTCTTGAGTTCAAGTAATATATGTTATTTCCAAAAGAAAGTTCTATTGACTCAGTCTTTTTATCTCAATGAGTTTGGGAAAGTAATAATGACTAATGGTGCAGCTACTTAAATGTCTTTGAAAATATACTCTCAAACAGCCTCAAACCAATCAAGATGTTTTCTGCAGGAGTAAGAGATGCCACAGATAGGGATGAGACATAGATTCTCTTCATCATACTTTCCATGTGAGTCTTGTTTACACAGCCACTATCTCTATTCTTTTTCTCAAAGTTAGCAATAACTCAGGTGTTTTGCAAAAAGCCATACTATTCATTATCTACCTTCATAAAATAATATTCAACATTGCTTACCCATGATCATAATGTATTTTCTAATCCATTCATAATAAAGTAAGGAATTTCAGTTTAGGACTGTGAACCCTGGTGAAAGATACTTTTACTCTCTTTGCCACCTTATGTCTAAAAGTACTATTTTAATTAAAATATAATCATGCCCCTCTCCCCAATCCTTTTCTCTCTCCAACCCCTCTCATGCACTGCTCCCACACAAGCCTAGGTTCATAGCCTTCTATTATTTAACTATTATTTTTACATAAATA
This sequence comes from Tokudaia tokunoshimensis, assembly GCA_036184795.1. Classification (NCBI taxonomy): domain Eukaryota; kingdom Metazoa; phylum Chordata; class Mammalia; order Rodentia; family Muridae; genus Tokudaia; species Tokudaia tokunoshimensis. Next base: position 31,587,996 of record BTHU01000004.1, on the reverse strand, counting down.
AATTTATAAATGCAACCTGTTGAGTCTGTTCAGTATTATCTGTATATATAAGTTTTTCTGGTTGACCACTTGGTATTGGATGCCAATTAGTGTACTCATCCCTGGGAGTGAACTAATTCTTCCTCTCTCTGATGTAGGTAGATTTTCATCTAAGGTTGACGTTCCATGAGATTCCGTTAAGAACTGACAGGTGCCGCCTATACTGGTATATGTGTTCTGTGACAGTGGCCATTATTAATATCCACAGATACTTAAGTGACACGTTTAATAAGAAAGCTATCTACTTAGGTGTGGATCAAATCATCTTGAATTCTATGCTCTCTGAATCCAGCAGTTAGAAAAGAGTTTGATGGTCTTCCCTTCCGACCGCCATTTGCAGCAGGGAACCAGGCAGTTCCAAGGCCTCTGTACTTAGCCCACCAGGAGAGAGTGATCTCCCAGCAGCGATTTCACTTCTGAGTGTGGAGGTGAGATCTCCACTTTCTCTCTGGAGGGGTACAGCTAGGAGAGCACAGGGCATACCACCAGTGGAACTGCTGGGACAGGAGTCTTCCCTTCTGGCAGCCATTTGCTTCAGGGAACCAGACTGCTCCACAACCTTCTGTGCACAGACCCTGCCAGAAGAGAGGTGGTCTCCCAGGAGTACAGACACTGGCCTTCAGGCCCATAGGAGGGGCAATCTCCAGCCCGAAACAACAAGACCAGCTAACACCAGAGATAATCAGATGTCAAAAGGCAAGGGCAAGAACCCTACCAACAGAAACCAAAGCTACCTGGCAACATCAGAGCCCAGTTCTCCCACCACAGCTAGTCCTGGATATCCCAACACACCAGAAAAGCAAGAATTGGATTTAAAGTCTCATCTCACGATGCTGTTAGAGGACATCAAGAAGGATATAAATAACTCCCTTAAAGAAATACAGGAGAACATGGGTCAAATGGTAAAACACTTAAAGAAGAAACACAAAAATCCCTGAAAGAAATACAGGAGAACAACAGTGAACATGTAGAGGGCCTTAAAGAGGAAACACAAAAATCCCTTAAAGAATTACAGGAAAACACAAACAAGTGAAGGAACTGAACAAAACCATCCAGGATCTAAAAATGGAAGTAGAAACAATAAAGAAATCACAAAATGAGACATCTCTGGAGATAGAAAATCTTGGAAAGAATTCAGGAGTCATAGATGCAAGCATCAACAACAGAATACAAGAGATAGAAGAAAGAATCTCAGGGGCTGAAGATACCATAGAAAACATTGACTCAACAGTTAAAGAAAATGCAAAATGCAAAAAACTCCTGAACCAAAACATCCAGGAAATCCAGGACACAATGAGAAGAGCAAACCTAAGGATTATAGGTATAGAAGAGAGTGAAGACTTACAACTTAGAGGGCCAGTAAATATCTTCAACAAAATTGTAGAAGAAAACTTCCCTAACCTAAAGAAAGAGATGTCCTTGAACAACAAGAAGCCTACATAACTTCAAACAGACTGGACCAGACCAGAAAGTTCTCCTGGCACATAATAATCAAACACCAAATGCACTAAACAAAGAAAGAGTATTAAAAGCAGTAAAAGAAAAAGTACAATTAACTTATAGAGGAAGGCCTCTCAGAATTACGCCAGACTTCTCACCTGAGACAATGAAAGCTACAAGATCCTGGGCAGATCTCATACAGACTCTAAGAGAACACAAATGCCAGCCCAAACTACTATACCCAGCAAAACTCTCAATTATCATAGATGGAGAAAACAATATATTCCATGATAAAACCAAATTTACACAATGTCTTTCCACAAATCCAGCCCTACAAAGGATAATAGATGGAAAACGCCAACATGACGAGGGAAACTACACCCTAGGAAAAGCAAAAAAGTAATCTTTTTCCAACAAACCCAGAAGAAAGTAACAACACAAATATAAAAAGAACATCAAAAATAACAGGAAGCAACAATCACTATTCCTTAATATCTTATAACATGAATGGATTCAATTCCCCAACAAAAAAACATAGTCTAACAAATATTTTTCATGTAAATCTTCAATTTTATGAGAAAATGTTTGTGATTCCTCTTTCAATTTAGTAATGTTTCTTATGTCTACCATTTTAACTGTATACTTTTCTATGATAATCTTGAATTTTAACATTTTTCTATATATTTCTTCAATTATATCAGAAATATTTTCCATGTAAATCTTCAATTTTGTCAGAAAATATTTGTAATTCCACTTTCAATCAATTTAGGAATATTTTTAGGTCTAGAATTTCATTGGTAAAATTGTCCATGATAATCTTCAATTTTAACGTTTTCCTATATTTTTCTTCAATTTTATCAGAAATATTTTCAAGTAAATCTTCAATTTTATCAGAAAATGTCTATAATTTTACTTTCAATCAACATAGGAACATTTTTATACTTTCCATTTTATCTGTATAATTTTCCATGAAATAGGTTTTTTTATTCATTTCTTTTTTTTTTAATTTTGTTTTCTAAGTTTTTTTTTATTTACATACAAAACCATTTCCCCTTTCGCGTTTCCTCCCTCACCGAAAGTCCCATAAGCCCCCTTCCCTCCCTCTTTTCCCTATTCAACCCCCTCTCACTTCTCTGTCCTGGCAATCCCCTACATTCAGTCTTTCCAGGACGAGGGGTCTCTCCTTCTATCTTCCTGGAAATCTATTGATATGCGAATTGTGTCTAGAGTATTCCGAGATTCTGGGTTAATATCCCCTTATCAGTGACTGCATACCATGTGTGTTCTTTTGTGATTGGGTTACCTCACTAAGGATAATATTTTCAAGTTCTGACCATTTCCCTAGGAATTTCGTAAATTCATTGTTTTTGATTGCAGAGTAGTATTCCATTATGTAAATATACCACATCTTCTGAATACATTCCTCCTTTGAGGGACATCTGGGTTCTTTCCAGCTTCTGGCTATTATAAATAAGGCTGCTATGAACATAGTGGAGCATGTGTCCTTATGGCATGCAGGTAAAGGCTCTGGGTATATGCCCAGGAGTGGTATAACAGGATCCTCCAGGAGTGTCATGCCCAGTTTTCTGAGGAACCGCCAGACTGCTTTCCAGAGTGGTTGTACCAGCTTGCAATCCCACCAGCAGTAGAGGAGTGTTCCTCTTTCTCCACATCCTCGCCAACAACTGCTGTCTACTGTGTTTTTGATCTTAGCCATTCTGGCTGGTGTGAGGTGGAATATCAGGGTTGTTTTGATTTTCATTTCCCTAATGACTAAGGATGATGAGCATCTCTTTAGATGCTTCTCAGCCATTAGATATTGTTCAGATGAGAACTCTTTGTTTAGCTCTGTACCCCAGTTTTTAATAGGGTTACTTGCCTCTCTGGAGTTTAACTTCTTGAGTTCTTTGTATATATTGAATATTAGCCCTCTGTCGGATGTAGGGTTGGTAAAGATCATTTCCTAGTTAGTTGGTTGCCTCCTTGTCTTTTTGACAGTGTCTTTTGCCTTGCAAAAACTTTGTAATTTAATGAGGTCCCATTTGTCAATTCTTGATCTTAGAGCATAAGCTATTGGAGTTCTATTTAGGAAATTCTCTCCTGTGCCCATATGTTCAAGGTTCTTCCCTAGTTTCCTTTCTATTAGTTTCAGTGTGTCTGGTTTTATGTGGAGGTCCTTGATCCACTTGGAATTGAGCTTAGTGCAAGGAGATAAGCATGGATTGATTTGTATTCTTCTGCATGTAGACCTCCAGTTGAGCCAGCACCATTTGTTGAAAAGGCTATCGTTTTTCCACTGGATGGTTTTAGCTCCTTTGTCAAAGATCAAGTGACCATAGGAGTGTGGATTCATTTCTGGGTCTTCAATTCTGTTCCATGGATCTACATGCCTGTCACTGTACCAATACCATGCACTTTTTAACACTATTGCTCTGTAGTACAGCTTGAGGTCCGGGATACTGATTCCACCATAGGTTCTTTTACTCTTGAGAATAGTTTTAGCTATACTGGGTTTTCTGTTATTCCAGATGAATTTTTGAATTGCTCTTTCTAACTCTATGAAGAATTGAGTTGGGATTTTGATGGGGATTGCATTGAATCTGTATATTACTTTTGGTAAGATGGTCATTTTTACTATATTAATCCTGCCAATCCATGAGCATGGCAGATGTTTCCATCTTCTGAGGTCTTCTTCAATTTCTTTCTTCAGAGACTTGAAGTTCTTGTCATACAGATCTTTCACTTCTTTGGTTAGAGTCACACCAAGATACTTTATATGGTTTGTGCCTATCGTGAAGGGTATCATTTGTCTTACTTCTTTCTCAGCCTGCTTATCCTTTGAGTATAGGAAGGCTACTGACTTGCTTGAGTTGATTTTATATCCGGCCACTTTGCTGAAGTTGTTTATCAGCTGTAGGAGTTCTCTGGTGGAGTTCTTTGGGTCGCTTAAGTATACTATCATATCGTCTGCAAATAGTGATAGTTTGACTTCTTGCTTTCCAATTTGTATCCCTTTGACCTCCTTTTGTTGTCTAATTACCCTAGCTAGAACTTCAAGTACTATATTGAAAAGACATGGAAAGAGAGCGCAGCCTTGTCCAGTCCCTGATTTCAGTGGGATTGCTTCCAGTTTCTCTGCATTCAGATTGCTGTTGGCTACAGGTTTGCTGTAAATTGCTTTTACTATGTTTAGATATGGGCCTCGAATTCTTTTTTTTTTTTAATTTACATTCCAAATCACTTCCCCTTTCCCGTTTCCTCCCTCCCCGAAAGTCCCATAAGCCCCCTTCCCTCCCTCTTTTCTCCGTTCAACCCCCTCTCATTACTCTGTCCTGGCGTTCCCCTACATCCAGTCTTTCCAGGACCAGGGATCTCTCCTTCCATCTTTTTAGAAATCTATTGATATGCTGATTGTATCTAGGGTATTCTGAGATTCTGGGTCAATATCCCCTTATCAGTGACTTCATACCATGTGTGATCTTTTGTGATTGGGTTACCTCACTAAGGATGATATTTTCAAGTTCTGACCATTTGCCTAGGAATTTCGTGAATTCATTGTTTTTAATTGCAGAGTAGTATTCCATTGTGTAAATATACCACATCTTCTGAATCCATTCCTCCGTTGAGGGACATCTGGGTTCTTTCCAGCTTCTGGCTATTATAAATAAGGCTGCTATGAATATAGTGGAGCATGTGTCCTTATTGCATGCAGGTAAAGTCTCTGGGTATATGCCCAGGAGTGGTATAGCCGGATCCTCCGGAAGTGTCATGCCCAGTTTTCTGAGGAGCCGCCAGACTGCTTTCCAGAGTGGTTGTACCAGCCTGCAATTCCACCAGCAGTGGAGGAGTGTTCCTCTTTCTCCACATCCTCGCCAACAACTGCTGTCTCCTGTGTTTTTGATCTTAGCCATCCTGACTGGTGTGAGATGGAATCTCAGGGTTGTTTTGATTTGCATTTCCCTAATGACTAAGGATGATGAACATCTCTTTAGGTGCTTCTCAGCCATTAGATATTCTTCAGGTGAGAACTCTTTGTGTAGCTCTGTACCCCATTTTTTAATAGGGTTACTTGCCTCTCTGGAGTTTAACTTCTTGAGTTCTTTGTATATCTTGGATATTAGCCCTCTGTCGGATGTAAGGTTGGTAAAGATCATTTCCCAGTTAGTTGGTTGCCGCTTTGTCTTTTTGACGGTGTCTTTTGCCTTGCAAAAACTTTGTAATTTAATGAGGTCCCATTTGTCTATTCTTGATCTTAGAGTATAAGCTATTGGAGTTCTGTTCAGGAAATTCTCCCCTGTGCCCATATGTTCAAGGTTCTTCCCTAGTTTCCCTTCTATTAGTTTCAGTGTGTCTGGTTTTATGTGGAGATCTTTGATCCACTTAGAATTGAGCTTAGTGCAAGGAGATAAGGATGGGTCAATTTGCATTCTTCTGCATGTTGACCTCCAGCTGAGCCAGCACCATTTGTTGAAAAGGCTATCTTTTTTCCACTGGATGGTTTTAGCTCCTTTGTCGAAGATCAAGTGACCATAGGAGTGTGGATTCATTTCTGGGTCTTCAATTCTGTTCCATTGATCTACACGTCTGTTACTGTACCAATACCATGCAGTTTTTAACACTATTGCTCTGTAGTACAGCTTGAGGTCCGGGATACTGATTCCCCCAGAGGTTCTTTTACTCTTGAGAATAGTTTTAGCTATTCTGGGTTTTCTGTTATTCCAGATGAATTTTTGAATTGCTCTTTCTAACTCTATGAAGAATTGAGTTGGGATTTTGATGGGGATTGCATTGAATCTGTGTATTACTTTTGGTAAGATGCTCATTTTTACTATATTAATCCTGCCAATCCATGAGCATGGCAGATTTTTCCATCTTCTGAGGTCTTCTTCAATTTCTTTCTTCAGAGACTTGAAGTTCTTGTCATACAGATCTTTCACTTGTTTGGTTAGCGTCACGCCAAGATACTTAATATGGTTTGTGGCTATCGTAAAGGGTATTATTTCTCTTACTTCTTTCTCAGCCTGCTTATCCTTTGAGTATAGGAAGGCTTCTGACTTGCTTGAGTTGATTTTATATCCGGCCACTTTGCTGAAGTCGTTTATCAGCTGTAGGAGTTCTCTGGTGGAGTTCTTTGGGTCGCTTATGTATACTATCATATCGTCTGCAAATAGTGATAGTTTGACTTCTTCCTTTCCAATTTGTATCCCTTTGACCTCTTTTTCTTGTCTAATTGCTCTCGCTAGAACTTCAAGTACTATATTGAAAAGATATGGAGAGAGAGGGCAGCCTTGTCTAGTCCCTGATTTTAGTGGGATTGCTTCAAGTTTCTCTCCGTTTAGATTGATGCTGGCTACTGGTTTGCTGTAAATTGCTTTTACTATGTTTAGATATGGGCCTTGAATTCCTGATCTTTCCAAGACCTTTAGCATGAAAGGATGCTGAATTTTGTCAAATGCTTTCTCAGCATCTAATGAGATGACCATGTGGTTTTTTTCTTTGAGATTATTTATGTAGTGGATTACATTGATGGATTTCCTTATATTGAACCATCCCTGCATCCCTGGGATGAAGCCTACTTGATCGTGGTGAATGATCGTTTTGATGTGTTCTTGGATTCGGTTGGCAAGAATTTTATTGAGTATTTTTGCATCGATATTCATAAGAGAGATTGGCCTGAGATTCTCTTTCTTTGTCGGATCTTTGTGTGCTTTTGGTATTAGTGTAATTGTGGCTTCATAGAACGAGTTGGGTAGTGTTCCTTCTGCTTCTATTTTGTGGAACAGTTTGAAGAGTATTGGTGTTAGGTCTTCTTTGAAGGTCTGATAGAATTCTGCACTAAAACCATCTGGACCTGTGCTTTTTTTGGTTGGAAGACTTCCAATGACAACTTCTATTTCTTCAGGGGTTATAGGACGGTTTAGATGGTCTATTTGATCCTGATTTAATTTTGGTACTTGGTATCTGTCAAGGAAATTGTCCATTTCCTCAAGATTTTCTAGTTGTGTTGAATACAGGTTTTTGTAGTAGGATCTGATGATTTTTTGAATTTCCTCAGTTTCTGTTGTTATCTCTCCCTTTTCGTTTCTGATTTTATTAATTTGGATACTATCTCTGTGCCCTCTGGTTAGTCTGGCTAAGGGCTTATCTATCTTGTTGATTTTCTCAAAGAACCAACTCCTCGTTTTGTTGATTCTTTGTATGGTTTTCTTTGTTTCTACTTGATTGATTTCAGCCCTGAGTTTGATGATTTCCTGCCTTCTACTCCTCTTTGGTGTATTTGCTTCTTTTTGTTCCAGGGCTTTCAGGTGTGCCATTAAGCTGTTAGTGTATGCTGTCTCCCGTTTCTTTTTGGCGGCACTCAGGGCTATGAATTTTCCTCTTAGCACTGCTTTCATTGTGTCCCATAAGTTAGGGAATGTTGTGCCTTCATTTTCATTAACTTTCAAAAAGTCTTTGATTTCTTTCTTTATTTCCACCTTGACCAAGTTATCATTGAGTAGAGCATTGTTCAGCCTCCATGTGTACGTGGGTTTTCTTTTGTTTTTGTTGCCATTGAAGACCACCCTTATTCCATAGTGATCTGATAGGAGGCATGGGATTATTTCTATCTTCTTGTATCTGTTGAGGTCTGATTTGTGACCAATTATATGGTCAATTTTGGAGAAGGTACCATGAGGAGCTGAGAAGAAGGTGTATTCTTTAGCTCTAGGATGAAATGTTCTATATATATCAGTTAGTTCCATTTGGTCCAAGGCTTCAATTAGATTCACTGTGTCCCTGTTTAGTTTCTGCTTTCCTGAACGATCCATTTCAGAGAGCGGGGTGTTGAAGTCACCCACTATTATTGTGTGCGGTGCGATGTGTGCTTTGAGTTTTAGTAAAGTTTCTTTTACGAATGAGGGTGCCCTTGCATTTGGAGCATAGATATTCAGGATTGAGAGTTCTTGATGGTGGATTTTTCCCTTGATCAGTATGTAGTGTCCTTCTGTGTCTTTTTTGATGACTTTGGGTTGAAAATCAATTTTATCCGATATTAGGATGGCTACTCCACCTCGTTTCTTGGGGCCATTTGCTTGTAAAATTGTTTTCCAGCCTTTTACTCTGAGGTAGTGTTTGTCTTTGACACTGAGGTGCGTTTCCTGCATGCAGCAAAATGCTGGGTCCTGTTTACGTATCCAGTCTGCTAGTCTATGTCTTTTAATTGGGGAATTGAGACCATTGATATTAAGAGAGATTAAGGCATAGTGATTATTGCCATCTGCCATTCTTGACGCTATCTTTATGTTTGAGTGGTTATCTACTTTTGGGTTTGATTCAAGGTTATTATCTCATTTTTTCCAGGGTGTTGTTTCTCTCCCTGTATTGGAGGTTTCCACCTATTATCCGTTGCAGGGCTGGATTTGTGGAAAGATATTGTGAAAATTTGGTTTTATCATGGAATATCTTGGTCTCTCCATCTATGGTGATTGAGAGTTTTGCTGGGTATAGTAGTCTAGGCTGGCATTTGTGCTGTCTTAGTGTCTGCATGAGATCTGCCCAGGATCTTCTGGCTTTCATAGTCTCTGGTGAGAAGTCTGATGTGATTCGGATAGGTCTTCCTTTGTATGTTACTTGGCCCTTTTCTCTTACTGCATTTAGTATTCTTTCTTTGTTTAGAACATTCGGTGTTTTGATTATTATGTGACGGGAGGTATTTCTGTTCTGGTCCAGTCTGTTTGGAGTTCTGTAGGCTTCTTGTACGTTCATCGGCATCTCTCTCTTTAAGTTAGGGAAGTTTTCCTCCATAATTTTGTTGAAGATGTTTACTGGCCCTTTAAGTTGCAAATCTTCACTCTCATCTATACCTATAATCCTTAGGTTTGGTCTTCTCATTGTGTCCTGGATTTCCTGGATGTTTTGGGTTACGCGTTTTTTGCATTTTGCATTTTCTTTGACTGTTGAGTCGATGCTTTCTATGGAATCTTCAGCACCTGAGATTCTTTCTTCCATCTCTTGTATTCTATTGTTGATGTTTGCATCTATGTCTCCTGATTTCTTCCCAAGGTTTTCTATCTCCAAAGTTGTCTCCCTTTGTGATTTCTTAGTTGTTTCTACTTCCTTTTTTAGTTCCTGGATGGATTTGCTGAGATCCTTCACTTGTTTGTTTGTATTTTCCTGTATTTCTTTAAGGTATTTTTGCATTACCTCTTTCAGGATTTCTTCCTGATGACCCACGTTCTCCTGCATTTCTCTGAGCGATTTTTGTGTTTCCTCCTCATGGGATTCCATCTGTTGATCCATCGTCTCCTGCATTTCTTTAAGCAGTTCTCGTGTTTCCTTTGTAAGGGCATCTAACCGTTGATTCATTTCTTTAAGCAATTTTTGTGTTGCCTCCTTATGGGCATCCGTCTGTTGACCCATATTCTTCTGCATTTCTTTATGCAAATTTCGTGATTCCTTTGTGAGTGCATCTATCCGTTGATTCATCTCGTTAAGCGATTTTTGTGTTGTCTCCTTGTGCGCCTCCATCTTTTGATCCATGTTCTCCCGCATTTCTCTAAGCGATTTTTGTGTTTCCTTTGTAAGGGCTTCTAACCGTTGATTCATGGTCTCCTGTAACTCTTTATGAGATTTATTTGTGTCCTTCTTGTGATCCTCTAATAGCATCATGAGAAGTGATTTTAAATCCAGATCTTGTCTTTTGGGTGTGGTGGGGTATCCAGGACTTGCTGCTGTTGGAGAGTTGGGTTCGGATGGTCCCACATTACTTTGATTACTGTTAGTAACATTCCTACGTTTGCCTTTTGCCATCTGGATACCTCTGGTGTTAGTTGGTCCTGCTGCCACTGGCTGTTGGTTGGACCTCCTGTGAGCCTGCAAAGCTATTTCTGCCCCCCCTGGATTACCAGGATTCCCCTGGCACCGATTTCTGGGGCCTGCCTGCTCCTGAGTGACTTTGGAGCCCTAATGTGCTTTGCCCCAAGTGATCTTATATTGGGGAGGCCTTGCACATCTAAAGGCTCAGCCTAGTGGATTCCTGGAGCAGAGGTCGCCAAAGGGAGGCTGGCAGGCTCCTGCCCTGTGCAGGGGTGTGTGATCTCTCCTGGGGGGGGGAGGGGGCGTCCCTCTGCCAGGGCCTCGAATTCTTGATCTTTCCAAGACCTTTAGCATGAGAGCATGCTGAATTTTGTCAAATGCTTTCTCAGCATCTAATGAGATGACCATTTGGTTTTTTCTTTGAGATTGTTTATATAGTGGATTACGTTGATGGATTGATTTCCTTATATTGAACCATCCCTGCATCCCTGGGATGAAGCCTACTTGATCGTGGTGAATGATCATTTTGATGTGTTCTTGGATTCAGATGGCAAGAATTTTATTGAGTATTTTTGCATCGATATTCATAAGGGAGTTTGGCCTGAGATTCTCTTTCTTTGTCGGATCTTTGTGTGCTTTTGGTATTAGCGTAATTGTGGTTTCATAGAACGAGTTGGTACTGTTCCTTCTGTTTCTATTTTGTGGAACAGTTTGAAGAGTATTGGAGTTAGGTCTTCTTTGAAGGTCTGATAGAATTCTGCAATAAAACCATCTGGACCTGTGCTTTTTTTGGTTGGAAGACTTCCAAATACGACTTCTATTTCTTCAGGGGTTATAGGACGGTTTAGATGATCAATTTGATCGTGATTTAATTTTGGTATTTGGTATCTGTCTAGGAAATTGTCCATTTACTCGAGATTTTCTAGTTGTGTTGAATACAGGCTTTTGTAGTAGGATCTGATGATTTTTTTGAATTTCCTCAGTTTCTGTTGTTATCTCTCCTTTTTCGTTTCTGATTTTATTAATTTGGATACTGTCTCTGTGCCCTCTGGTTAGTCTGGCTAAGGGCTTATCTATCTTGTTGATTTTCTCAAAGAACCAACTCCTTGTTTTGTTGATTCTTTGTATGGTTTTATTTGTTTCTACTAGATTGATTTCAGCCCTGAGTTTGATGATTTCCTGCCTTTTATTCCTCTTTGGTGTATTTGTTTCTTTTTATTCCAGGGCTTACAGGTATGCCATTAAGCTGTTAGTGTATACTGTCTCCCGTTTCTTTTTGGCGGCACTCAGGGCTATGAATTTTCCTCTTAGCACTGCTTTCATTGTGTCCCATAAATTAGGGTATGTTGTGCCTTCATTGTCATTAAATTTCAAGAAGTCTTTGATTTCTTTCTTTATTTCCACCTTGACTGAGTTATCATTGAATAGAGCATTGTTCAGCCTCGATGTGTATGTGGATTTTCTGTTGTTTTTGTTGCCATTGAAGCCCACCCTTATTCCATAGTGATCTGATAGGAGACATGGGATTAGTTCGATCTTCTTATATCTCTTGAGGTCTGATTTGTGGCCAATTATATGCTTGATTTTGGAGAAGGTACCATGAGGTGCTGAGAAGAAGGGGTATTCTTTAGCTCTAGGATGAAATGTTCTATATATATCTGTTAGTTCCATTTGGTCCAAGGCTTCAATTAATTTCACTGCATCCCTGTTTAGTTTCTGCTTTCCTAAACGATCGATTTCAGAGAGCAGGGTGTAGAAGTCACCCACTATCATTGTGTGAGGTGCAATGTGTGATTTGAGCTTTAGTAAAGTTTCTTTTATGAATGAGGGTGCCCTTGCATTTGGAGCATAGATATTCAGAATTGAGAGTTCTTGATGGTGGATTTTTCCCTTGATCAGTATGTAGTGTCCTTATGTGTCTTTTTTGATGACTTTAGGTTGAAAATCAATTTTATCTGATATTAGGATGGCTACTCCAGCTCGTTTCTTGGGGCCATTTGCTTGTAAAATTGTTTTCCAGCGTTTTACTCTGAGGTAGTGTTTGTCTTTGACATTGAGGTGCGTTTCCTGCATGCAGCAAAATGCTGGGTCCTGTTTATGTATCCAGTCTGCTAGTCTATGTCTTTTAATTGGGGAATTGAGACCATTGATATTAAGAGAGATTAAGGAATAGTGATTATTGCCACCTGACATTCTTGACGCTATCTTTATGTTTGAGTGGTTATCTACTTTCGGGATTGATGCAAAAAGGTTACTATCTCATTTTTTCCAGGGTGTTGTTTCTCTCCTTGTATTGGCGGTTTCCACCTATTATCCGTTGCAGGGCTGGGTTTGTGGAAAGATATTGTGAAAATTTGGTTTTATCATGGAATATCTTGGTCTCTCCATCTATGGTGATTGAGAGTTTTGCTGGGTATAGTAATCTAGGCTGGCATTTGTGCTCTCTTAGTGTCTGCATGAGATCTGCCCAGGATCTTCTGGCTTTCATAGTCTCTGGTGAGAAGTCTGATGTGATTCGGATAGGTCTTCCTTTGTATGTTACTTGGCCCTTTTCTCTTACTGCTTTTAATATTCTTTCTTTGTTTAATACATTTGATGTTTTGATTATTATGTGACGGGAGGTATTTCTGTTCTGGTCCAGTCTGTTTGGAGTTCTGTAGGCTTCTTGTACGTTCATCGGCATCTCTCACTTTAGGTTAGGGAAGTTTTCCTCCATAATTTTGTTGAAGATGTTTACTGGCCCTTTAAGTTGCAAATCTTCACTCTCATCTATACCTATAATCGTTAAGTTTGTTCTTCTCATTGTGTCCTGGATTTCCTGGATGTTTTGGGTTACACGTTTTTTGCATTTTGCATTTTCTTTGACTGTTGAGTCGATGCTTTCTATGGTATCTTCAGCACCTGAGATTCTTTCTTCCATCTCTTGTATTCTACTGTTGATGTTTGCATCTATGTCTCCTGATTTCTTCCCAAGGTTTTCTATCTCCAAAGTTGTCTCCCTTTGTGATTTCTTAGTTGTTTCTACTTCCTTTTTTAGATCCTGGAAGGATTTGCTGAGATCCTTCACTTGTTTGTTTGTATTTTCCTGTATTTCTTTAAGATATTTTTGCATTTCCTCTTTCAGGATTTCTGCCTGTTGACCCAAGTTCTCCTGTATTTCTCTAAGCAATTTTTGTGTTTCCTCCTCATGGGCTTCCATCTGTTGATCCATCGCCTCCTGCATTTCTTTAAGCAGTTCTCTTGTTTCCTTTTTACGAGCATCTATCCGTTGATTCTTTTCTTTAAGCACTTTTTGTGTTGCCTCCCTATGGGCATCCATCTGTTGACCCATATTCTTCGGCATTTCTTTATGCAATTTTTGTGATTCCTTTGAAAGTGCATCTACCCGTTGATTCATTTCTTTAAGCGATATTTTTGTTGTCTCCTTGTGGGCCTCCATCTGTTGATCCATGTTCTCCTGCATTTCTCTAAGCGATTTTTGTGTTTCCTTTGTAAGGGCTTCTAACCCTTGATTAATGGTCTCCTGTAATTTTTTTGTTAGATTTATTTGTGTCCTTCTTGTGATCCTCTAATAGCATCATGAGAAGTGATTTTAAATCCAGATCTTGTCTTTCGGGTGTGGTGGGGTATCCAGGACTTGCTGCTGTTGGAGAGTTGGGTTCGGATGGTGCCATATTACTTTTATTTCTGTTAATAACGTTCCTACGTTTACCTTTTGCCATCTGGTTACCTCTGGTGTTAGTTGGTCCTGCTCTCACTGGCTGTTGGTTGGACCTCCTGTGAGACTGCAAAGCTATTTCTGGCCCTCCTGGATTACCAGGATTCCCCTGGCACCGATTTGTGGGGCCTGCCCTGCTCCTGAGTGACTTTGGAGCCCTGATGTGCCTTGCCCCAAGTGATGTTATATTGGGGAGTCCCTGCACATCCAAAGGCTCAGCGTAGTGGATTCCCGGAGCAGATGTCACCAAAGGGAGGCTGATAGGCTCCTGCCCTGTGCAGGGGTGTGTGATCTCTCCGGGGGGGGGGTGAGGGGGTGTCCCTCTGCAGGGCAGAAGTCCCACAGCATGGCTGGCACATCGATTACTGCAGACCTGCCCAGCTCTTGGAGCAGGTTACACACAAGCTGCCTGAGACTGAAGCAATATTATGCCTGTATATCTCTGAGCCTGGCTGTCCCAAATACCTAGACACTGGAGCAAAGATGGTGGAGTGCACTCTGCACTCTCTCAGCGGCAGCGCAGGACACCCTGCAGAGGGGATGGCCCACAGCAGAGCTGGCACCCAGACGACCACAGCGCTGTCCAGTTCTTGGGAGCAAATGGAAGCCCCAACAGGCCGTGTCCCAAGCGATGCTATATTGGGGGAACCTGGGTACCTGTCTCCTCAGTGCGGTAGATCCCAGAACAGAGGTCACCAAAGGAAAGCTGGTAGGCTTCCACCCAGTGCGGGGTCCCTCTGCAAGGCAGAAGTCCCACAGCAGAGCTGGTGTGCTGGTTACTGAAGATCTGCCTAGTTCTTGGAGCAGGTTACACACAAGCTGCCTGAGACTGAAGCAATATTATGCCTGCCTGTCTCCTAACCTGGCTGTCCCAACTACTTGGACACTGGAGCAAAGATGGCAGAGTGTATGAAAAAGTTTTAACATGTTTTTCTATATATTTCCTGAATTTTATCAGAAATATTTTCCTTGCAGGTCTTCAATTTTATCAGAAAATGTTTATAATTCCACTTTCAAAAAATTTAGGAATATTTTTTACCTACGATTTTATCTGTATAACTTTTCAATGAAATAATCTTAACATGTTTTTCTATATTTCTTCAATTTTATCAGCGATATTTTCCATTTAAATCTTCAATTTTATCAGGAAATGTTTATAATTCCACTTTCAATCAACTTAGAAATATTTTTATGCCTACCATTTTATCTGTATAATTTTCCATGATAATCTTCAATTTTAATGTTTTTCCATATATTTTTCAATTTTATCAGAAAAAATTTCCATGTAAATCTTCAATTTTATCAGAAAATTGTTATAATTCTACTTTCAATAAGCTTAGGAATATTTTTCTTCCTACCAATTTATCTGTATAATTTTCCACAAAATAGTTCATTTTAACGTGCTTTTTTCTTTTTTATTCTAAGTTTTTTTATTTACATTCCAAATCATTTCCCTTTTCCCATTTCCTCCCTTCTCGAAAGTCCCATAAGCCCCCTTCTTTCCCTCTTTTCCCCATTCAACCCCCTATCACTTCTCTGTCCTGGCATTCCCCTACATCTAGTCTTTCCAAGACCAGGGGTCTCTCCTTCCATCTACTTGGAAATCTACTGATATGCAAATTGAGTCTAGAGTATTCCAGATTCGGGGTTAATATCCCCTTATGAGTGCTTGCATACCATGTGTGTTCTTTTGTGATTGGGTTACCTCATTAAGGATGATATTTTCAAGTTCTGACCATTTGCCTAGGAATTTCTTGAATTCATTGTTTTTAATTGCAGAGTAGTATTCCATTGTGTAAATATACCACATCTTCTGAATCCATTCCTCCATTAAGGGACATCAGGGTTCTTTCCAGCTTCTGGCTATTATAAATAAGGCTGCTATGAACATAGTGGAGCATGTGTCCTTATTGCATGCAGGGGAAGCCTCTGGGTATATGCCCAGGAGTGGTATAGCCGGATCCTCCTGGAGTGTCATGCCCAGTTTTCTGAGGAACCTCCAGACTGCTTTCCAGAGTGGTTGTACCAGCTTGCAATCCCACCAGCAGTAGAGGAGTGTTCCTCTTTCTCCACATCCTCGCCAAGCACTGCTGTCTCCTGTGATTTTGATCTTAGCCATTCTGACTGGTGTGAGATGGAATCTAAGGGTTGTTTTAATTTGCATTTCCCTAATGACTAAGGATGATGAACGTCTCTTTCGGTGATTCTCAGCCATTAGATATTGTTCAGGTGAGAACTCTTTGTTTAGCTCTGTACCCCAGTTTTTAATAGGGTTATTGGGCTCTCTGGAGTCTAACTTCTTGAGTTCTTTATATATATTGGATATTAGCCCTCTGTCGGAGGTAGGGTTGGTAAAGATCATTTCCCACTAAGTTGGTTGCAGCTTTGTCCTTTTGACAGCATCTTTTGCCTTACAGAAACTTTGTAATTTTATTAGGTCCCATTTGTCAATTCTTGATCTTAGAGTATAAGCTATTGGAGTACTATTCAGGAAATTCTCCCCTGTGCCCATATGATCAAGGTTCTTCCCTAGTTTCCTTTCTATTAGTTTCAGTGTGTCTGGTTTTATGTGGAGGTCCTTGATCCACTTGGAATTGAGCTTAGTGCAAGGAGATAAGAATGGATAAATTTGCATTCTTCTGCATGTTGACCTCCAGTTGAACCAGCACCATTTGTTGAAAAGGCTTTTTTCCACTGGATGGTTGTAGCTCTTTGTCAAAGATCAAGTGACCATAGGAGTGTGGATTCATTTCTGGGTCTTCAATTCTGTTCCATTGATCTACATGCCTGTCACTGTACCAATACCATGTGGTTTTTAACACTATTGCTCTGTAGCACAGCTTGAGGTCCGGGATACTGATTCCCCCAGAGGTTCTTTTACTCTTGAGAATAGTTTTAGCTATCCTGGGTTTTCTGTTATTCCACATGAATTTTTGAATTGCTCTTTCTAACTCTATGAAGAATTGAGTTGGGATTTTGATGGGGATTGCATTGAATCTGTATATTACTTTTGGTAAGATGGTCATTTTTACTATATTAATCCTGCCAATCCATGAGCATGGCAGATTTTTCCATCTTCTGAGGTCTTCTTCAATTTCTTTCTTCAGAGACTTGAAGTTCTTGTCATACAGATCTTTCACTTGTTTGGTTAGAGTCACACCAACATACTTTATATGGTTTGTGGCTATCATGAAGGGTATCATTTCCCTTATTTCTTTCTCAGCCTGCTTATTCTTTGTGTATAGGAAGGCTACTGACTTGCTTGAGTTGATTTTATATCTGGCCACTTTGCTGAAGTTGTTTATCAGCTGTAGGAGTTCTATGGTGGAGTTCTTTGGGTCCCTTAAGGATACTATCATATTGTCTGCAAATAGTGATAGTTTCACTTCTTCTTTTCCAATATGTACCCCTTTGATTTTCTTTTGTTGTCTAATTGCTCAAGCTAGAACTTCAAGTACTATATTGAAAAGATATGGAGAAAGAGGGCAGCCTTGACTAGTTCCTGATTTTAGTGGAATTGCTTCAAGTTTCTCTCCATTTAGATTGATGTTGGCTACCGGTTTGCTATAAAATGCTTTTACTATGTTTAGATATGGGCCTTGAATTCCTGATCTTTCCAAGACCTTTAACCTGAAAGGATGCTGAATTTTGTCAAATGCTTTCTCAGCATCTAATGAAATGACCATGTGGTTTTTTTTTTTTTTTGAGATTGTTTATGTAGTGGATTACATTGATGAATTCCTTTTATTGAACCATCACTACATCCCTTGGATGAAGCCTACTTGATCGTGGTGAATGATCATTTTGATGTGTTCTTGGATTCAGATGGCAAGAATTTTATTGAGTATTTTTGCATCGATATTCATAAGAGAGATTGGCCTGAGATTCTCTTTCTTTGTTGGATCTCTGTGTACTTTTGGTATAAGCGTAACTGTGGCTTCATAGAACGAGTTGGGTAGTGTTCCTTCTGTTTCTATTTTGTGGAATAGTTTGAAGAGTATTGGTATTAGGTCTTCTTTGAAGGTCTGATAGAATTCTGCACTAAAACCATCTGGACCTGTGCTTTTTTTGGTTGAAAGACTTCCAGTGACCACTTCTATTTCTTCAGGGGTTATAGGATGGTTTAGATGGTCTATTTGATCCTGATTTAATTTTGGTATTTGGTATCTGTCTAGGAAATGGTCCATTTCCTTGAGACTTTCTAGTTGTGTTGAATACAGGCTTTTGTAGTAGGATCTGATGATTTTTTGAATTTCCTGTTTCTGTTGTTATATCTCCCTTTTCACTTCTGATTTTGTTAATTTGGAGACTGTCTCTGTGCCCTCAGGCAAGTCTGGCTAAGGGCTTATCTATCTTGTTGATTTTCTCAAAGAACCAACTCCTAGTTTTGTTGATTCTTTGTATGGTTTTATTTGTTTCTACTTGATTGATTTCAGCCTTGAGTTTGATGATTTCCTGCCTTCTACACCTTTTGGGTGTATTTGCTTCTTTCTGTTCCAGGGCTTTCAGGTGTGCCATTAAGCTGCTAGTGTATGCTGTCTCCTGTTTCTTTTTGCAAGAAATCTAGGTTATGAATTGTCCTCTTAGCACTGCTTTCAGTGTGTCCTATAAATTAGGGTATGTTGTGCCTTCATTTTCATTAAATTTTGAAAAGTCTTTGAGTTCTTTATTTCCTCCTTGACCAAGTTATCATTGAGTAGAGCATTGTTCAGCCTCCATGTTTATGTGGGCTTTCTGTTGTTTTTGTTTTTATTGAAGACCACTCTTATTCCATAGTGATCTGATAGGAGGCATGGAATTAGTTCGATCTTCTTATATCTGTTGAGGTCTGTTTTGTCACCAATTATGAAGTCGATTTTGTAGAAGGTACCATGAGGTGCTGAGAAGAAGTTGTATTCTTTTGCTTTAGGATGAAATGTTAGATATATATATATACATATCTGTTAGTTCAATTTGGTCTAAGGCTTCAATTAGATTCACTGTGTCCCTGTTTAGTTTCTGCTTTCCTGAACGATCCATTTCAGAGAGCAGGGTATTGAAATCACTCACTATTACTGTGTGAGGTGCGATGTGTGCTTTGAGCTTTAGTAAAGTTTCTTTTACAAATGAGTGTGCCCTTGCATTTGGAGCATAAGTATTCAGAATTGATAGTTCTTCTTGGTCGATTTTTCCTTTGAGCAGTATGTAGTGTCCTTCTGTGTCTTTTTTGATGACTTTAGGTTGAAAATCAATTTTATCTGATATTAGGATGGCTACTCCAGCTGGTTTCCTGGGACCATTTGCTTGTAAAATTGTTTTCCAGCCTTTTACTCTGAGGTAGTGTTTGTCTTTGACACTGAGGTGCGTTTCCTGCACGTAGCAAAATGCTGGATCCTGTTTACGTATCCAGTCTGTTAGTCTATGTCTTTTTATTGGGGAATTGAGACCATTGATATTAAAAGAGATTAAGGAATAGTGATTATTGCCACCTGTTATTCTTTATGCTATCTTTATGTTTGAGTGGTTATCTACTTTTGGGTTTGATGCAAGAAGGTTACTATCTCATTTTTTCCAGGGTGTAGTTTCTCTCCTTGTATTGGTGGTTTCCACCTATTATCCTTTGCAGGGCTGGGTTTGTGGAAAGATATTGTGTAAATTTGGTTTTATCATGGAATATCTTGGTCTCTCCATCTATGGTGAATGAGAATTTTTCTGGGTGTAGTAGTCTAGGCTGGCATTTGTGTTCTCTTTGAGTCTGTGTGAGATCTGCCCAGGATCTTCTGTCTTTCATAGTCTCTGGTGAGAAGTCTGATATGATTCGGATAGGTCTTCCTTTATATGTTACTTGGCCTTTTTCTCTAACTGCTTTTAATATTCTTTCTTTGTTTAGTACATTTGGTGTTTTGATTATTATGTTATGGGAGGTATTTCTGTTCTGGTCCAGTCTGTTTGAAGTTCTGTAGGCTTCTTGTACATTCATCAGCATCTCTCTCTTTTTAGGTTAGGGAAGTTTTCCTCCATAATTTTGTTGAAGATGTTTACTGGCCCTTTATGTTGCAAATCTTCACTCTCTTCCATACATATAATCCTTAGTTTTGGTCTTCTCATTGTGCCCTGGATTTTCTGGATGTTTTGGGTTACACGTTTTTTGCATTTTGCATTTTCTTTGGCTGTTGAGTCGATGCTTTCTATGGTATCTTCAGCACCTGAGATTCTTTCTTCCATCTCTTGTATTCTACTGTTGAAATTTGCATCTATGACTCCTGATTTCTTCCCAAGGTTTTCTATCTCCAAAGTTGTCTCCCTTTGTGATTTCTTAGTTGTTTCTACTTCCTTTTTTAGATCCTGGATGGATTTGCTGAGATCCTTCACTTATTTGTTCGTATTTTCCTGTATTTCTTTAAGATATTTTTGCATTTCCTCTTTCAGGATTTCTGCCTGTTGACCCAAGTTCTCCTGTACTTCTCTAAGTGATTTTTGTGTTTCCTTCTCATGGGCTTTCATCTGTTGATCCATAGTATCCTACATTTCTTTAAGCGATTCTTGTGATTCCTTTGTAAGGGAATCCCGCTGATTCATTTCTTTAAGTGATTTTTGTGTTACCTCCTTATGGGCCTCCATCAGTTGACCCATGTTTGCCTGCATTTCTCTAAGCAATTTTTGTGTTTCCTTTGTAAGGGTTTCTAACTGTTGATTCATGTCCTCCTGTATTTCTTTACGAAATTTATTTGTGTCCTTCTTGAAATCCTCTAATAGGTAATAGAAATATCTCTAATATGAGAAGTGATTTTAAATCCAGATCTTGCCTTTCAGGTGTGATGGGGTATCCAGGACTTGCTGCTGTTGGAGAGTTGGGTTCGGATGGTGCCATATTGCCTTGATTTCTGTTAGTAACATTCCTACATTTGCCTTTTGCCATCTGGTTACCTCTGGTGTTAGTTGGTCCTGCTGTCACTGGCTGTTGGTTGTACCTCCTGTGAGCCTGCAAGGCTATTTCTGACCCCCCCCCTGGATTACTGGGATTCCCCTGGCACCGATTTGTGGGGCCTGCCCTGCTCCTGAGTGACTTTGGAGCCCTGATGTGCCTTGCCCCAAGTGATGTTATATTGGGGAATCCCTGCACATCCAAAGGCTCAGAGTATTGGATCCCTGGAGCAGAGGTTGCCAAGGGGAGGCTGGCGCGCTCTAGCCCTGTGTGGGTGCGTTCTCTCCCAGTGAGGAGGGTGAGGGTGTCCCTCTGCAGGGCAGATGTCCCACAGCAGAGCTGGTGCATATCTAATCGCAGACCTACCCAGCTCTTGGGAGCAGGGAGCACAAAAGTTTGCTGAGACCCAAGTGATATTATGCTTGGTTGTCCCTGTGTCTTGAGGTCCGAGTTGCCCTGTTGCCGGAGTAAAGATGGTGGAGTTTACTCTGTACTCTCTTGGCGCAGATCACTCTGCAGGGCAGATGGCCCACAGCAGAGCTGGCGGTAGGTGACCACAGACCTGCCCAGGTCTTGGGAGCAGGAAGTACACAAGCTGGCTGAGACCCAAGTGATATTATGCTTGATTGTCCCTGTGCCTGGAGGTCTCAACTGCTCTGCTGCAGGAACAAAGATGGCGGAGACGTGTTTTTTTCTATATATTTCTTGAATTTTATCAGAAATATTATCCTTGTAGATATTCAGTTTTATCCAAAATGTTTATAATTCCACTTAGAATTCCACTAAATCATCTTAGAAATATTTTTATGCCTACCATTTTATCTGTAATTTTCCATGATAATCTTCAATTTTAATGGTATTTTATATTTTTCTACAATTTTATTAGAAATATTTCCCATGTAAATCTTCAGTTCCATCATAAAATGTTTCTACTTCCTTTTTGAATTTGAATTCTAATTCCTTTTTGACAGTACCAGTCTAATCCCAACTTAGTCACACGTTTCACTCTTGTCGTATCGACATGCCAGCTCCTCCTCCTCCTGTACTTTCACAGTTTGACTCACTTGTAAAATGGATATACACTTCTTTCTTCTTGTTCGAGCTTTGTGCAGTTATTTTTCTTATTGCAGTTGTCATACAGTTATTATAGATTTACATTAGAATTACCACAAATATAGTTATGATTAACACATATCAAAGATTATAACAGTAGCAAGTATCTATGTGTTGTTAGACATTTAGAGACAAAGACATTAATATAAAACATTATATTATTACTATATATATAGCGTTAGTCAATGAGCATATCAATTAATCCATATGTAATTACTGAGCCATTATGATCATTCAAAATTTATAAAGATTTCACAATACAAAAAGACCATTTAAGATTGTCAAAAATAGTAGAAAAGTATAACTGAAAGAAAAACAACTTTAATTTAGAGACAAGCTTTGAGGTGACCTGATAATGATAGGTCACACCTAAACCTTTGTATTTTGCTCATCTAAAGATTGTGTTTTGTAATGTTAAGGCAATGCTCATGGATTTTAATGTAACAATTCTAGCTATAATTATGACATCAGATGCACAGATCTATGATGGCCTCCTCTGAGGGGATTTTAACACTCTTAAAGAACCCAAGCCTAAAGTTTGTATGATCTTATTGAGGTTCCAATGTTGTTTCATGAAAAAGCTTGTTATTCCCATTCAACTTGCATCAGAACAAAATTTCACCATAAAGTGTCAAATTCAGTGTAATCTGTTATTTTAGAATTTTAAAGTAAGTCTTAGTATTTGAAATAATTAAAATGGGAAGTCTGTAGTCTTTAATATCCTTTAGAGATCTACAAATAAAATACCCATTGTATTAACCTTCAGTTAGACATTATGGCAGATTTGTTCAACTGTCTACAACTCTTTAATACAAACCAAAGCTACGTTGATGTGGATTTTCAATATCTGAATATACTATATTGTAAAAGTCTCAAAAATAGGAAACTTAATTTCAAAAATATACATTTAACAAATAAAAATTTTAAAATGTTTTGAACATACTCTGAAGAACTCTGGTGCATACTCATATGTATGCACACATTATGTATAGTAAATAGCTTCTTAAGGTTACATTGCTAAAAAAAAAAATGGGACCCAAAACAGGAAGCCAGTCTTGTTTTGGTTGTCAGGATATATTATTTAGAAAAAAGGAAACGGAAAGGAAAGAAAACCTTCATGAGTGACAGCATGAAACTGAGATTTGACCTCTGGAGCAGGCTCTGGGTTCTGTTGGTGTGAATAAATATCCATCGTGTCTACTGCCTCAGCAATATAAAAGTACCTAAGTCAGAAGAATGGCGTACTGCTGTGTGACAAGCCTACCCATACTAGGTTTCAGGAGGAATATGGACTTTGGAATGTTGGAGTAGGAAAGTATTCGAACTCTGTAAGTAGGGCTAAATAAGCCAACCTAGTATGCACGGAGAAGACAGTAGTACTCAGAGATATGTGGGCTATGAAGGTCTGAACCAAGAGGTTTCAGAGGGAAACAATCTCAGCAACTCACTAGAGACTATTCTTGTGACATTTTGACAAAAAATGTGGCTGCTTTACGCCTTATCCTAGAAACTAAAAGATAACGGATTAATTTCATTGAAACAGGATATTTCAAGCAGCCTATTGTGTGGTTATCCATAACCATTTTTATAAAAAAGAGCAAGCAGGGAAAAAAGAAATACAAAACATAAAGCTTGAGGAGAAAAAGAGCACCAAGAAATTTAAGGTCAAAAGAAAGGCTTGTGTTGAAAACCATAAGGATAATATTTTCCAGTTCTGACAATTTGCCCAAGAATTTTGTGAATTGTTTTTAATTGCAGAGTAGTATTCCATTGTGTAAATATACCACATCTTCTGTATCCATTCCTCCATTGAGGGACATCTGGGTTCTTTCCAGCTTCTGGGTATTATAAATAAGGTTGCTTATTTATATAAATATTATAAATATTGCATGCAGGGGAAGCCTCTGGGTATATGCCCAGGAGTGGTATAACAGGATCCTCTGGGAGTGTCATGCCCAGTTTTCTGAGGAACTGCCAGACTGCTTTCCAGAGTGGTTGTACCAGCTTGCAATCCCACCAGCCATGGAGGAATGTTCCTCTTTCTCTGCATCCTCGCCAACCACTGCTGTCTCCTGTGTTTTAGCCATTCTGACTGGTGTGAGGTGGAATCTCAGGGATGTTTTGATTTGCATTTCCCTAATGACTAAGGATGTTGAACATTTCTTTAGGTGCTTCTCAGCCATTAGATATTCTTCAGGTGAGAACTCTTTGTTTAGCTATGTACCCCATTTTTTAATAGGGTTATTTGGCTCTCTGGAGTCTAACTTCTTGAGTTCTTTGTATATATTGGATATTAGTCCTCTGTCGGATGTAGGGTTGGTAAAGATCTTTTCCCAGTTGGAAAATATCGTCCTTAGTGAGGTAACCCAAACACAAAAGAACACACATGGTATGCAGTCACTGATAAGGGGATATTAACCCAGAAACTCAGAATACTCAAGACACAATTCGCATATCAATAGATTTCCAAGAAGATGGAAGGAGAGACCCCTGGTCCTGGAAAGACTGGATGTAGGGGAATACCAGGACAGAGAAGCGAGAGGGGGTTGAATGGGGAACAGGGGGAGAGAAGAGGGCTTATGGGACTTTCGGGGAGGGAGGAACTGGGAAAGGGAAAAATCATTCGGAATGTAAATTAAATATATATATATATATATATATATATATATATATATATATATATATATATATATATATATATATATATATAAAATAAAAGAAAAAGAAAACCATAAGGAAAGGCTTGATGCGAAATGGAATGAATGGGGTAGTGCCCTCAGGGCAAGATGCCACCCAGCTAATCCTGCAATTCGTGAAAGAAAAAGACTGGAGGAGATTTTGCTCCTAAAATGCAACTACCAGGGCATGAAGCTGTGATGAAAACTCCTGGATTGCTTTGGAGACCCCAAGATGTTGAAGGTGTCAGAGCTGTTGGATTTCCACCAGAAAGAGCTGCATTTAGGCAGTGAGTGAATCTAGCCTAGTCGAGAGAAGTGTGTTGCAGTCAGCAAAGTTGAAAGGGCAGATCCATCTATGAGACATCAGCCAGGGAACTCCAGGATGCAGAATTGTCCCACTGGGTTTCAGTCTTCATTAATCCAGTCTTTCATCACTATGGTTCCATAGCTTCCTTTTAGAATGATAAGGTATATTGTGTGCCATTGTTTGTTGGAAGTATGCAAACTGCTTTTTGATCTTGACTTTACAAAGGGTTACAATTAAGAGATTGTCTTGGTTCTCAGAAGAGACTTTGGACTTTTAAACAGTATTGACACTGTGAAAGGCAATGGGAACTTTTGAAGCTGGAAAAAAATCATTTTTAAATTATGATGCTGGCATGAGCTTATGTGGGTTTGGAGTGTAATATGGTAGATTAATGAGAATAGTCACCATAGGCCATTCCCATTGGATCTGTTGGGGAAGAATTAGATGTGACCTTGTTGGACGAGATGTGTCACTAGGGATGGAATTTGATGTTTCAAAACCCCACTCCATTCCCTCTTTCTGCCTTATACTTTTGGATCAAGATGCCTGATGCTAGATTCCCAACCGTGATGGCCATGGTCTCTAACTTTCTGGCACTCTAAGCCCAAATTAAATGCTCTCTTTTAGAAGTTGCCTTAGTCATAGTTTCTTATCCTAGCAGTAGAAAATAACTAATATATCTATCATTTATTCACTGCACAAATATTGAAATATACCTAAATTTATTAATTTTTCACAATTTCACTGGCTTCTGGCTGAAAATAAACAAGAAGGAAGCAGAAGTAAAAGCAGGTAAAATAGCTAAACTTCAAGGGAAAAACACCTACCTGTGTTTTGTAGCAAGACTGTAACAGTAGAAGAAATTACAGGGAAAATATATTATATTGTACATTGTAGAATAATGAGATCTGTCTATATTGGACATGATGAAGGACAGAAAGAAAATATTTCAAATCTGATTCTTGTGGTTTAGCCTGGGCAACCTAGAGATCAAATGGCTTTGGTAATTTCATTTATTTTGTAAAATTTACTTCAGACTAGTAAATCTGCTAAGGATTAGAAGTCCTTAACATAATCTTGTTGACAAATGATACCAGGCAAGCATCTTTTTTGTAAGTTGCCTGGTGTTCTGATACCAGAATCTGTTCTCTTCGTAAGAACAGATGCCTTTGCTGAAATCCATAGCCAGGGAGAGTGAAGTCGTCTGGCTCCATTACCTGAGAAGCCTGTCTTTTTAATTGACTTTACTCTGATTTAGCATCAAATACTGTTGTTTCCCATCCACACGAGTTAAATACTCTGGGGAGAGTTCATCTTTTTTCTTTTCCTTTTTGTTTGTTCAAAGTCCAGTATACACATTCTAAAAATTGTTTCCCACATCTCTGCCAGTTCCCCTCATGTCTTCCATTGCTAGTTGGCTTCGGACAAACATGGATATCCGTAACTTTGAAAGTTTATTCACAATCTTAGGAAGTCTCCTGTGGCCCAGATTCTGCCAAGACATCTGAAACATTTCTGCTTCCAAGAGTTCCCTAGGTAAAGGGATATTTCTGTATTCTTTTTATCCCTAAGCCACGTCTCCCAGAAATAAATTTTCTTCTCGCCCTCCTTTCTTTGGAGATGATCAGGTCCACTGCTCAAGCAGGTGCCTGATGTAGGAACTGATACTAACTTTTTGGGGACCTCTTTTTCTGAGGTGAAAATTCTTTTGTTTTTCCACTCAAGTTGGGTTTTAGAAAAATCACATGATCCAGATTGTTCTTTGCCTCTCCCTCAGTCTTGTCTTTCAGTTATGACTTAGATGTCTCTGATGTTGTTGGGTTGCTACATGTTAAGTGGAGACACCAAATCAAGCGCACAAACCTCTTAATAATAAAGCCTAGGAGAGTAGGCTAGCCATTACTGTTGTCAGTACTTTGTCCCTGAATGCACAGCATTCTTTTTTCCTTTGCTCAGTCCAAGTTAGCAGTTTAAGACAATACAAATCCAACTCAGGTCTAACTATGCACACTTAAAATTCTAAGATGTTTCTAAATGGTGTTATTGAAACAAACCTTTCTCCACCAACTGTTGGTGCATTGGTTAAAGTCCCACAGAAGGTGGCTCATTTAGAGCAATACTAGAATTCTATGAGTAGTCTTTCAGTGATCCCCATGCTTTCGTATACACATCACCATCTTTACCATCCTCGGGCATGTTACATTGGCCAGTCCCACTCTTCATAAAATGATAACAGTAAGATTCTGAGAAGAGATGAAAAAGTTTGAAAAGAAGAGATCTATAAACACAACTTGCTATGCAAAATATAATTACCAAAGATCAGTTATTAAAAGGATCCTCTAGCTGACAGACATCCAGGAATTGCTGACAGACATCCAGGAATTACTGTCAGGATTGTAACCAAAATCTGTCTTTAGTGGATTTGACCCTTCTATTTTTTCTCTCTATATATATGTATCTTTCCATCTCCTTCCTTCCTCCATCCTTCCCTACCTCCCTCTCTTCCTTCTTCCCTCCTCCCCTCTGTCTATCTCTCTCTCTTTCCAGTGAGACAGTGAGTCATTATGTTGCCCTAGCTATCCTGGAACTTGTTATGTAGACAAGGTTGGTCTCAAATTCAGAAATGCAGCTTCTTCTGCCTTCCAAGTGCTGGGATTAAAAGTGTACATCACTACACTCAGCAATTTGTCTCCTTCCTCCATTGGCAACTTCATTTGGTTCAAGAAGAACATCTCTAGTGAAGTTTTCCCTAATACTTCTTATGTAGTCTGTTGGTTCTCAATCTTCCTGTTTTGACTCATTCTCCAGTGTCTGATGTTAGTAGATTCATATGTAAATGAGATAACCTTGGTAAACTGACTAGAGGTCTTATTTGGAAAGCTAAGTTCCAAAATATTGAGATAGAATAAGATGGTCTTTTCTTCACTGCAGTAGACTAACCATGTGTTACTCTAAATTAAGGAATTTCCTTTCATTTTGTTGACTTTGAATAAGTGGTTCATGATAGCTCAATTTCCTAGAAGTGCCACACCACCCTCCCAGCAGTCGTTGTCTGACTCGATGCACTTGAACTGGTAAACAATCACATGCACCAAGTGCTGCTTGCCTCCCGTACATATCTTCAGAAAAGTCTGATCATGTATCTAAAATAATTATATTTTGTCCCATAATCAAACTCAATCAAATGAATTCTGTGTGAACTACTTTTATTCCCACAATGAGAAATGTGTGTCATATCCTCTGTGAATTTGCATATTTTTCCATAAACCTAAAACCAATCAATTTTTGAAGAGTTATGATAATATAAAGAATCTGAGGCAATTACAGTCTTTTAAACAGGGATTCTAAATGCATTTCACTGCTGGTATTCATGTAGTAAAATAGTCAAAACTTCTTTAACCCTTTTTGTGACATCTCAATTACTCTGTAATGATTGAGGCTTGGGACATTGCTTAGGATTAATGACTGACTGGGAAAGTAGACAGCCTGAGGTGAAGCTAAGGGCCATTAATTCCCTCTGGTCATTAATCCCCCAGGAAATGCCTCAGGCCTGGTTTGATATTAGCATTACAGGCTACAAATATATAGTTGGATTTCTTGATTGGTTTTAAAGTAGTTTATTAAGATGTCATATTTTAATTTCTGCCCTGTATACCCAATATTTCTAAATTTCCATTTCTGGTTTTTCATCCTACAATGTTGATTTCAGTGGCATAATAAAAATGGTTTCCTGGTTCATATTACATATTTTCTTTGAAATAGTCAAAACATATTAAAGTTGTTTTCATTACTTAGGTCCCAAATGCCCATTTGTCCTTGGGATGCTATTTGCTAGTGAAAATTTTGACCATTTATTGAGTGGCATTTCGTTCATGTGTATATTCTATTTGATTGCATGCGAATTCATAAAAGGCTCTGGACATTATCCTCAAATTTACCTGATATCCAATGCATAAAAATCTGTCTTAATAATTTTGCATAAAATATCCACACTTTCAGCTTCTGTCAGAAAATAAACTAAGGTTGTTCATAAAAATATTTATGAGAATTGTCTGAAACTTGTATATCATCCATCTCTGTAGACCTTCAGCATTGTCTTTAATGGCCCATCTTTTCAAAAAATTTTGAACAAAAATACTTCTGCTGAATTGAGCTTTGGGGTTTCATCTGCATAAGATGTGAAAGGTTCATTTTTTAAAAAAACCCATTAGAATTTTCTTTAACTAGAAGTGTGTTAGATGTCATTTATCAAACCTCATATGAGGGCCAGGAGAGAATTTCTTTGAAATAGCTGAGATTAACCTAAGAAGTCAGTCTTATTTTAGCTTGGAGATACTACAAAAACTGCAAGGGCTCTTATTTCGCTTGTTTGACTTTTCACAAGCTCAAACGTAAATTTTCAAGCTAGCTCTGGGAGAGTTCATAAAGGAAGGAAGTGTGCTGTGTGCAATTTGCCCTGACTTCATTTACTTTTCTCATATACCTACTTATCTTTTCAAACTTAAATGAAGTTCAAAACATATGCCGTGGCCAGCTCCTGCTAACCCTGTGTGTTAATGCAATACACTAGCTTAGTAATGAACTTGCTTTCTTGGGCAACATGTTTTTCCTTCTCCAATCAATGTTCACCTCTACTCATACTTGACAAGATGTTGTCTCCTGGCAGTAAATTGTGGCCTTATCTACCTACTTCAAGATGCTTACGAGGACACACAGGGTTCACCATTCCACAGAGTTGAAATAGTTACTTCCAGGATCCTCGTTCAATCCATTTAGAACATAAATGGTCTTGTTTGATTATCCCACATTAACCTTAACCTCTGAAATATAGTGTTCACATGAATTATTACTTCTGTTTTCTAGTGTAAATCTCTAAGGTTTTCTTCCCGAGAATATGTGCCTTACATGGTAAGCTTGAAAACCTATAGTTAGCCTGGTAACATATAACATATCAAGTATAAATAGTTGTTTTTTAAATTGTGTTATTTGTAAAAGGCAGTTTTAAAAAGTTAGGTAGAAGACAATTAGGTAACTTCTTCAAGGTATATCAACCCTTGAGGGGCACTATGCAGAATCAGATCTAGCAAAGGAATATTCCTATGTAAAAGAAAAATATTTGCCTGTCTGTCAGACTGTCTGTCTGTCTGTCTGTCTGTCTGTCTGTCAGCTCCTTTTAGGCTCTAGAGATTAGATGATAAACGTGAAGTCCTTGAGGTCTGTGTGAGAACAGTAATGCAGGCTTGTTGGTCCGAGCCTCCAATAACAACACACAGTCCATATTCTGTCCTCAGATCAATTGTGTATGTTCCTGAAGCACATGGTATATGCTGTGTCTGTCTGGCAGAAACATTTGTGCTTAAAATACAGCCTGACAGTTCCCTGCCATCTTGCAAAACAGTGTGGCTTATTTAGAACAAATCTGTTATGACTGACCACAGAAGATGCATGTGTGTTTCTGAGCCTCTCCTATGAATAGGCAAAAGGAACCATCTGCGCACGTGGCATTTACACATCTTTGAGCAAAGTTAGCATTCCGCCTCCCAGTAAAATCCATCTCTCAGGGATTCTGGGTGTGTGATGCTTCCTGCAGAATGGAGGAGGAAAACAAATGCACTTCAGTAAAACAGAAGTGTCTTTTTTTCATCTGTCATAGCCACAGTTTGATAGTATCTGTATTTCATTTTCACTTCAGAATATCACAAGAGAGAGAAATGGCAGGAAGCAAGTTGCTTCAACATGGTTGTGAAAGGGAGTTGTTATATTTGGTTGATCTCAGTGGCACATCTCTGTGAAATTAATATATATATATATATACACACACACACATACACACACACCATCTTGGTGGTAGGGAAAAATAGTCTTACTCTTCTCTAAGAAATATTTAAGACACTATAGAATGATCATTTCTGCCTATCTACACTGAAAATTTATTTAACTCATATTTCAGGCAAAATAGTTACTGTATTTCCATTATTTTCTTTTTTGGGGACAATAATTGTGTTCATAGTGGTGCATGCTAAGTAAGAACTCTAACACTGAGCCATATTCCCCTGCCCCTGGGATGTTTTTCTTAAAGTATGTATTTCATTATACAATGTAGAAAAAATAAATGAAGACAGATGACTATTTTATAACTGAAAGTTATCACACTCATCCAATTCTTTCTCAACTACGGAATTCAATTCACTTTAACTCAAGGCATGCAAAAGTAAGATTTTCTTTAAGGACCAGGTCCACAGTGGGTGTTACAATCTCTAGGTTAATAGACTTAGACTATATAAGAGAGGTAGTTGAACTTGAGCCTAGGAGCAAGTCAGTGAATAGCAATCTCTTAAAACATCTGCTTCAAGTTCCATCCTTCTTGGGCTCCTGGTCTGACTTCCCTTAGCAATAGACTGTATCCTGTAAGTTGAAATAAAACCTTTCCTCCCTAAGTTACTTTTGGATAATGTTTTATCATAACAAGAGAAGCAAACTAGAACACTAACAAAATGTTCATCAAGAAAAAGTTTCAATTTACTCAATATTAAATGTTTGGGGAAAAAAATGTTGCATGAGGAAATACTGAAGAAGTAAATTTTTTTGCCCAAACTCATAGTACATAATGTGCCATACACCCTCTTGTAGAATTAAAAGCTACTCTTTATTGTTTACTGGCTGGCTGTAAGGATTTAATTGAAATAACTTAAAACTGATCATATCAACACAGACTCTCCTGGCTGCTATGGGCAGCCTGAACCATTACTCACTGACTGGATCTCCAGGCAAGAGCAGTCAGCCTGTTACCAACACCCCTGTACTGCAAGGGACAGATCTAAGCTCTCTTGATGCCTTGTGTCCCGTGGATGTATTCGGGGAGAGCTCCATGCGTCTCTGGTTCATGGTGGCCCTGTCTTTTGACATGGCCAGTGCAGCTTCATAAGTGAAACTTGCCTTCACTTCTCACCTGCTGCTTCCACTGGCTCAGCCCAAACCTGAACTTTCCCGGAGTTCAGTGATGTGAATTTGTAAATACTTTTGTCAATGTTTTTTACAGGACAGCCCGCACAAAGGATGCCTTGTATTTCAAGTATGTCCTTTATGTATGTGTCATACATTCCTGGTAAACTGTAACTGAGGTATCTCCCAAACTGCTGATAAAGTTGTATTTGCCATTGAGGTTACTGTATTCCATGTGGCCTGTGGCCCCATAGCTCCATTTCTCTATTGTCAACCAGGGTCCCAGTTCCAGTGGATGGGTGGATCCAAATGACACTTAGTTGCTCTCCCAACTAGCATTGAATATTATGATTTAAGTGTGCTGTAGTCTCTCCTCTTGCTTCTCTGGAGCCTCTCAATTTAACTGTACTTAGCTCTTAAGCTAACTACAAAGCAAACTGCACTAAGGCTTCCCATTTGATGGCCCTCTGGACTACAGGCAATGTGTTCCATTTGGCATGATTTCCAATCCAAGGGTAGAACCCAAAGACTTTCTCCTTTGTGCATCCACACAGAAGCCCCTGAGGCAGCATCATACATCAGGTGACACAGTTTTCACTCCTACGCTTCTATTCCCAACCCAGCTCTGCGGATTCTGGGAAATTCTTTTTAGTGTGAATATCTGGATATGCTAATGGGTTGTGTTTTCTCTGCCACAGTTTAAGGGACAATTTTACCTTATCTTCTGATTAGAGTTCAACAAGAGTCCTCACTCCCTCTTGCCTGACTTCTCTACTGTAAATGAAATGGACAGAGCTGTAACATTACCAACCGGGTGGCTAGAAAGATCAGTATTACCTCAATTCAGCAGGACCAGACAGCCACATTTCTTGTCTGAAAAGCTTTCACCTCCCAGAGGACCAAACATCACAGGCACTAACATGTAGATGCTGGCAAAGCATTAGGCACAGCTTTCCATAGCTTAACAACCATGGACGCATGAGCAGGAGAACTCATGGTAAGTTAGGAACTGTTTACTGAGGAAGACAGGGCTGATTTGTTTCCATTGAACAAGCCTGGCTGACAGCCAGACAACCCCAGACACCACGTGCCATGAAGAAGGCATGTTGTCTTAGTTACTTTTTTGTTGCTGGAACAAAACACCATGACCAAGAAAACTTATAAAGGAAAATATTTTTTGAGGACCAGGTTAAAATTGCCGAGGGTAAATCTGGAACCTTCATGTTGGAGGATATGGCAGACACAGTGCTGGAGCTGGAGCTGAAAGCTTACGTCTCATGGGCTTCTGAAACCTCAAAGATCATATCATTAGTGACATGCTGCCTCCAACAAGGCCACACCTCCTAATCCTTCAACAGTCTGATCATCTGGAGATAAAATATTAAAACATACTAACCTATGGGAGGCATTCTCATTCAAACCACCACATGGGTCTGCCTTCTTCTTGTTCTGAACTTTCTGGTTCTGTGACTTCATATTTCTATTTTCACAGCTAGCATCTTGGGCAAACTTTGAAGGACTTAGGGCAGAATAAAGTCAGTAAGTAATTTTAGGTGTATCTTAAAACCTTCTTTAAGTTTTTCATCAATTTAACAGAACAGCGAAATGGCCCAATTTTCTGCATGCATGATAAATTCCAAGTACATTTCAGGTGGGTTTAGATTCCTTTTCTAGCAACCTAAAAAAACATGGTACATACGGAGATCTGCAAGCAATAGGTGGGTCAAAATCAGAACCCCTTTTTCCTAAATGTATAGGTCAAATCTGAGTGGTCTAACATTTTTTTTAAATGGTTAAGGAGATAAAAAAAAAAAAACTCCAAGAGAAGTATACTATTTGTGACACACGAAAACTATATGCAATTCAAATTGTAGTGTCCATAAATAAAGTTTTATTGGAACACAGCCATGCTTGTTCATTTACATACTGTCTATGGTGTTTTTCGATAAACGTCACAGTTGAGTGATTGTGACAGAGACCGTATGGGCTGCAAAGCCTAAAATATTTACTCTCTGGCCCCTCACTGAAAACTGTTGACCTATGCGCTCTAAAATCAGACTGTATTCAAATCATTCCTTGCCATTTTTAGTAACTGTGATCTCCTGGAAAATGTGCGTTATCTCTCATTGTGTCCACTGTAGCAGCCATAAAACAGAATAAAGTAGCATCTATTGGTGTGAAGCTTGCAGTGGAGGTGAGTCACCTCCTTGTTCTCTCTGGAATCTGTATAAAATAGAAGATGATGGTGTCAACATAGGATTTCTAACTAAAGGAAGCATATGATAGCAAATATGATGAGTTTTCCCATGGTACTCCATGTAGAATTTGATGTATTAATAGGAACCGCTCGAAGACAATCTAGATAATATATAGGGACGTAGATGACACCATCACTTCATCTTGAAGCTATTCATCTACTGAGAAAGCAAACTGAAAACACATGAAATGGAAATATCACTAGGAATATTTCTCAAACATACATACATACATACATGCATACATACATACATACATACATAAAAGCAAAGTTTTCCCTATTTCAAGAGCAACTTGGTGAACTTGTGTATTAATAAACCATTGTATCTGGTAGCAGCACTGAGTTGAACTCATCTTGCAGATCTGCTATCCTTCCCCTTAGCACGAAACTTGCTCCCTTATCCCAGTATTCATTAGTTCTACTTCTGGCAGAAAAAGAAAATGGCTGACTGACAAATTATAAATTAGCTGCTTTATTTTTATACCAGTGATTGTAAATACACTAGAAATTTCCAAAAGCATTCTACGTGGAAGACATGGTCAGCACGTGAACTGTAAAACTCTTAAGGTGTCTTGCTAGAATGTTGTCAAATACAGACTTTCTCAGTAAGAAGCACGTGACCACTACATGAACCCAGGGGCCCATTATTCATGTCACTTGTAAGAGTGTGTACCAGAGAGTCAATACTCCATTGGAACAGTGTTCTTGGAGCTTCAAAGAGGTATTACATGATTGATCTATGATGTCTTTCTTCCAATCTTCCTGCCAAGAATTAAAGGCTAATCTTCCTATTTTCATCAGACATTCTATTTTTCACAGGCCCTGTCTCCAATTGTGCTGACTCCTTAGATGAAACTTTGACCCTTCCATGACCATCTTTCACTCCAGTTCTCTCATTGCTACATTTCCATTATTTTCATCTTAAGCTCTTTGTCTTTTGTAATTGGCCTCCTTTCCATTGGTGAATCAAAAACAACAATAAAAACTACTTTAAATAGAAATTAAAATCCAAGAAAAACAGTTTTAAATTCTAACAATATAAGCAAAAAAAAAAATCATGACTACGGGTGTACTCATTCCCTTTGACATATTTTAGCCCCTCTGCAGCATGGCGCTCAACTCTCTAATGTTGGAAGCTGAGTCTTAGATGCCTCTGGCAACGCCCTACTCCTCAAACTGGTTTTGGCACATCAAAAAACATCCCTAGAGCATCCGTCATATCCCTTGATGAATTTATTAGCTACTAAGGTAAGGAGCCATTCAGTGTTGTATTCCAAAGATTTATTTTGTAATAGTGGATAAAGTTGTTGAAGTCCTTCAATGGCCAAATTCTAACAGCTAGAACAGTTTTGTGGAGAGTTTCACTGCGGCTACTCATTACATCTGCATCTCTGACAGAAGCAATCAATCGATTTCCCACCATATTAATATTCTACTTAACTTCCTAAGATGCTTATAGTCTCACATATTTATTTAATCAAACATTTATTTTGTATCTAATTTTCATTATGCAGGCATTGTGCTTCCAATAATAATATAAAAAAAACACTGAAATTTTTATTTTAATATAATACATCTTATTTTATTATAATTGATAGTGGGAATATAAACATTTCCTTTCTTGTTTTTTTCAGTAAAATAGTGTTTGAACATTGATAATAAGGTTTGATAGTGCCTTCTGCTGAATTTTTAAGTAATCGACTATTTCACCAAGCATGGGAAAGTCAGAGCACCATCTCGCATCTTTGAATCTATAGTTTATAAGCATTACTTTGTGCATAGTCAATATTAGACTTACAAAGCTTAAATACTTGATCACCTGGCAAATTAGAAGGGGGATGGGGGGAGGTAGTATATCTAAGAACAAACTGTCTGTCATCCTTGCCTTCTGCCAGCTACCAAACTCCATAACAAATGATCACAGTTCAGCCTATGCTTATTATTTAAGTTTTCTAACTTGTTATTTAAAAATAAATTTGCCTTCAAAATCCAAGATCCCCATGCCTGAGTTAGCTTTATCAGTAAGCTGATTATTGTTTGTTCTACACAGTACATAATCCTCTGTTCCTGCAGCCACAAGCTGGACTCTGTCGGGAACTCAGTCAGGGATGCTCAAAGATGACTCTTGAGCATTGTGGACACACCTTTTCTGTATCCTAATTGGTACACACATAAATATTCGTAGAACAGATTTTAACTCCATTATATTGGTCTGCCTTTTGGGGTTATTATGATAGAGTCAAATCTTACTACATTTTCAAGAGTAAGACTCTATGTATCATGATCAAGTTTCTAACTAAAACTTCCACTGGCTTTTGATCTAATATAAGTCCTTTTCTCTTTATAGCAATAGTCTTATATGCTTAAAAGAGTGATAGAATGTCTAGGGAGCAACACTGTAAGCAAATGAAGGCCTTTATTAGAAATAAAAACAACTGTGTCAATCTTGTTGATCATGGGCTACCCTTCTGGGTAGAATCATAATTCATTTCTTTAAAAGAATGGTTTTATGTTCCTGTGTCCTGGCATTTACAAGGACATTAGATGTAGATGTGAATTTGCATATCAAAAAATTAACACAAATCTAAGTTTGTTTCATTATTAGTTTACTATAGTGAACTATATAGAATTTATAATTTGGAGGAAAATAGAACCCCAGCTGCCTTAAAATAAGAACTGCTCTCTGTACTCCAGAAGACTCAAAGTGGTTTGAGGAAAGTATCTTACTCTTAGGTGTTTAGTGAAAAAAATGGCACACTACTTAGTCTCAAAGAATTGTTCTTCCTCCTTGCAAAGTTGAACCTATCTTTGTTCTTAATATTCTTCTCTTTTGTTCAGTTTTCCTATCTCTTCCTTGTCTTCCAACTCTCTTTGTCCAAGGAAGCCCTCCTATTTTGTTCACAGCTTTATATATAGCTCTCATTTTTATAAATTCTTCCTTTAACTGTATTGACTATCCTGATGAGTGGTGTTTCTTAACTCCTTTTCACTGCCAGATTCTAAAGCAAAGATCCAAAGATCTTCATTCTTGTACGTCTGTGATCTTAATTCATCTTTTATTATCCTTCCAAAATTGTACACTTGGAGATTCACCACTGAGGTATTCTCTTAGTAATCAGATTTAAGCCCTTTATCAACCTGTGTCTCTCTACTCCTTTCTGAAATGGCTACCTTTACTAGGAATCTTCAACCCTTTGGTGTACTCTCTAATTTTTCTTGCTAATAAGTTTTAAGTCTCTTCCCATATCTTTAAGTATTCAGACTATCTTTTTCAAAAAGTCAAATCAGACTGATAATTGTTTTTTCCTTTTACTGCAAAACCCTGAAAAGTGTTTTTATAGAGCTTTTGTCCTTTCAGGTCCTGCGAGAATTGGGGGGGGGGGGGGGGGAGAGGAAATCAGAGATTCACAGAAGGGATTGGGACAAGGGGAAAAACGTACAACAGGATCTGACCAGAAGGATGCTGGATCACCTCAAAGCAGATGGGGATGACTCCATCTATGATTTCAGGCAATACTGTCCTGTACCTGGGAGAATAAGTTGAATTGAGGGAGGGCACCTCTAAGGGCACCTGTGGTGTGAGGACCGGGACTGGGGAACATCAAGATGAGACAGTGAAGAAAGACAAGAGACTCCCTTACACTCACACCCAGTGACCTATCTCCAGATAAGTTCAGGAGGCTTTTATAACCACAGAAGAGGGAAAAAGCTTGGGAACACCCAATAATAACTGCAGTTGGAATTTCTGCCAGACAAGGCCAGACAGGTAAGAAATCAGAGCAGATTAAATTTCATTTAGAGATAAATATATTTAATCTTAGGGCAAAAATTAAGGCTGTGAATTTATGTTTCCTGCCTCAACCTCACTCCTGCATTTCAGCTCTGATTGCAGAATCTACGTTTTTCTCTGGGATGCCGCAAGATAAATCACTTATCTTATTATAGGGATACATTTTAGGTTATAAATAGCACTGCAAAGAACATACTTATGACCATGCCTTTCTCTTAGATTATTTCCACAAGATAAATTTCTAGAATTGGGCTCATTGGGTCAGAGTCAGTCAAGACAGAATTTCAGAAGAGGACTCACCGAGACACATAGGACATTTATTGTATTTGAAAACCGACATAGGAATATTTTAGGACAGAACTATCTGTTACCCTTTTATCTGGTTTTATTCTTACACTCTTTCAAGAACATCAGCCAATTTTTTAAAAATACAATCCTGTTTCTTTTCCTTTTTTAGAATTTATTTATTTATTTTACTTATATGAGTATATTATATCTGTCTTCACACACACACACACACACACACACACATACATACACACACACACACACATACACACATACACACTAGAAGAGGGCATCAGATTCCATTAAAAATGGTTGTGAGCCACCATGTGATTGCTGGGAATTGAACTCCGGACCTCTCAAAGAGTAGTCAGTGCTCTTAACTGCTGAGCCATTTCTCCAGCCCACATCAGACAATCTTATTTCTTTAAACCTGTATGATTCTAATTCTAAGTTTGCTCACTTATTGATGCCCTTAAGGAATGAGAACTAGTCTATACATTGCATGATACTGCACAGCATCCCTGGTATGTACCTAACTGATATCCAAGAGAAACATCTCTCATCTTTCTTCAGGAAACCTGGATTCAATCCCTGGATTTCTTGTTGTGACAGAGGGAACCAATCTTCACCAAATGTTCTTTGACTTCTTTATATTCACTATAGACACACACACACACACACACACACACGTGTTCTGTGATGTAAGGGATTGTACTCAATTATAAGTTGCTTTACATTGTATCCATTTTGACACAAATCCCATTTTGGCAAAACTATTTTATTTACTTTCTTTTAAGATACGTCATTTTAATGCAGCATGAAAAGCTAAGACATAAAACTTGTGTTTTATTAACCTTGAAGTAGTACTGATATCGTATCTATCCATCTCTTAAAGTCTCATTAGAAAACTTACCCCATTATCTCATTCTTTACAGTGCCTCATGTAGGCATCAATGAATTAACTCTCAGGGCATGTGGGTAATTAAAATATCATTTGTTCTTTTTCTACATGGTCACAAAAATTATATGATGCGACCTTGTGACAATATCCAGGTTAGCTGAATTATCAGTTGTTTGCCTTGTCTTTCTCTTTCTTCTTTTTCTCTACTCTGCTTCATGACATGAGACTGCTCATAGCCTGTCCAACTTCTTAATTTGACTGTTTTGTTAGATGTGCTGGATTGCAAACATGAGTAGTATGGTTTAGTCACTGGTCAGAGGAACATGCATGAGCTGACAATTCATAATGATGGAGTAAGCGAGAGTGAGTAAGGTGCAGGATGCTTAGGAAATTTCCCTTGTTATTTAGAAGGTTATGTTAAGGACCATTATATCCCTTCCATGGATCAAAAAACCATATAAACATGAAAAGTTCAGAGTTACAAGAATCCCTGTGTCTAAAATGAATTCAGGACAGAAAAGATGCATGATTCCAGCTTTAATTTAAATTCTGACTTCATGGTCACCAGTCACTTTCTCTGCATTATTTTCCACACATTAAAAATTAAGCTGGGGACTGTAATAATGGTTCAGCTGCTAAGAGTACTGCCCTTCCAACGGACCTGGGTTTGATTCCCTGCACCCACATGGGTGGCTCAAAACCATCTGTAACTCCAGTTCCAGGGGTATCTGATGCCCTCTTCTGACCTCAAAGGGCAGTACAGGCACATGCTGTGCTGATATGATCCAAACAAAACACCTACACACATAAAATTAAAGTAAATAAATCTTAAAAAAAAAAAGATAATGCTAAGTTCTCTGGGAACAACAGGAGATACCACAAAGGCATAAGCCATGGTGATCCTGGACTGCAGAGTTGTCTACACTGCCATAATACTTGAGCCTCAGCTTGAATATCATTTCTTCTCCAACAAATGTCAGTATGAAAATCACCCCAATTATCATTACAGGAAGGAAAGCGCCTAAAACGAAGCAGCCCATAAATAGAGCACCTTAAATGCTAACCAGCTTTGTGGAGCTTGTTGGAGATGAGTGACTATTTTCAGATTGTATTTCAGCCATTTATATTAAGATGCTACATCAGTGAAAAATAACAGCATTGCTGTAAGGCACCACACAGCTGCTCACTTCCCTGTCAGAAACTGTTCCTTCCCCAAGGTAATCTGGTAAGAGGCAACCTGCCACCTTAGAGGATACTGGTGAGGGAAAAACAAAAGCGAATATGGGTAGTGGCTAAAGAAAGGATGATGAATGTGCCACATAGATACAGACTAACGGGCACACAGTTTACTGCAGAAAACATGTAGATCAGTGTAAAAGTCATTAAGGCATGGTGGCTCAGACGTGAGATTAATAATTGTAAAATTTTTCAAAATCAGTTTTGTTGAACTTTTAGCAATAATAATAGTTTAATGCCAAGTACCACCAATAAAAGTTTGAACAAACATGTCTCATGTATGAAACTTGATTCTTGATTATACTCCGTTTAGAATTATTTCTAAATACTTTGTTATTGATGTTTAGAATTGGAACTTTACTCCACATGTTTATTGCACGGAACACAATGTAATGTTTCCCCAGGAGAAAATCTGTATGGTTTTTCACATGGGTAATCACTCTTATAGCTACTCATTGGACAATTTAAGTATCTTTCTGCCTCCTAAACTCAGTGTGACCTGAAATCCTCTCCCAAGATAGATTCTTTGAATCCTATGCCAAATGCATTCACTCAACTACACAGGGTCAAGGCCTTGGCTGATTTTAAGTTTTCATAGTCAGTGAATTTTGTTTCTTAGTATTTCTTTAAAGCTCTTCTCAGTTCTGTTCCTATTGGTCCCATTCTCCTACAGAAAACCCTACCTATTGTGTGGTGTGATCTAAGTTCACAAGCCTGGTCTCCAGTCTCCAGTTGGCTTGATTTTCACCTTCCGAAGAGTAAATACAGTGCACAAATCTGTGTGTTATCACCAGCAGATAATAGTGGCTCAGAAAATCTTCAAATAAATAAAATGGTCTTTCTACCACTAGTTTCTAAATTTAATTAAAAAAAAGATAAACTAAAAAGATGTCAAATATCATAAACAGCAAGGATAAATGTTTTGTCAAACTTTCCTTGTGGGAGAGAAAGTGTGTCCATGTGTATGCAAGAGAACAAAGAGAGACAGGGAGTTAGAGACCTCTGACTGAAGCTGATAGCTTCGTAAAAACATGAAAACCACTGCAAAACCAATTTTAAGGTCTTTCCAATTACAAATTACATCATTTTGTTCTAGGCCCTTACATTTTTAAACACATAGATCAGGTCCATAGCTTTACCATTTCTGCCAGATTCTCTTCCGTTCCATCCATTACAGACACTTTGTCACATGTATCTTAGGAGCTCCTTCTGAGATATATTTCCTCAGCTCAAAACCATTGTCTCGATCCTGTTTGGAAGAAGGTGCCACACTTTATTTTATTTGCATTATTATTATTATTGTTGTTGTTGCCGTTTGTTGTTGTTTGTGTGTGTCTAATGTGGGGAGCAGGCAAGCATGCAAATATTGAGGGAATTAAAGGGAGACTCTGTTCTCTCCCTCTATCTTTACATGGGTGTGTGGGTTGGAAGCCAGGCCACCATGCTTGTGTGCCAAGCATTTTATCTTGTCAATCCATCTTGCTGGCCCAGAGACAACCATTTAATTTATAATGAGATTTCTACCATTCTAAGTCTAACCTATTCTGTAACCTAATCCTCTTCTGCATTCCAAAACCTCTGAATTCCAATCAAATGTATTTTCCCCATTTACTGTCCTTAAACTTTACTCCATATACTTGCTTATGTCTCTTATTATCTGAACTTATTTTTCCAGCAAAACTAATTTTTTAATCTCAGCTAAAACTTTTTGAGATGTTTGTCATTATTATTTTGATAACATTTAATTTAAACCGAAATGAAAGTTTTAAAATATCATACATTCTCACATAGAAACAGTGTAATTTTTTGTGTTATTTATTGTAAACTACCTTAATAAATACTTGTTAGTAACCCTTTTATTTGCTTTAATGATTAAATGGAAGCCAGTGGTTAAGTTCGATTATTTAAACCAAATTTTAACGTTAAGGTATTTTTAAAAATAGTAGAAAATGATTGACTAAAGTAATAAGCAAGTAGTGTGTAAATTAGAAATCCTGAGAACTATGATTCATTTTTACTACTGATTATCAGGAGGGAAAATAAACTGGGAGACTGAAAACCTGATAAAAGGTAGGCAACAGTGGATCCAAGCTGGCCTTCTCGGATGCTAGCCCAAGCTGTTCCCCATGAGTTTGATTGTTTAAATGTTTTTCTTTTTCCTCCAACACATTGCAAACGTCTCCTTGAGTCCTCATCAGTGTCTCTGAATATTCACTGCTAAATTGATCGAAAGCTAGCCTAACGTTGAACAGCAGAGGGTAGACCATGACAAAGAGGATGTAGAAGCCCACAGTGAGGAGCAGGACACTTCAGCACCTGGATGAGAACAAGGTTTAAAATGAAACGGACAAAAAAAGATGGGAGCCAGGACTTTGCCTTGTTGGCAGTAAAAGCTTGGATCGATGAGTTGACATGTGCTAAAATTCAGGAGGCTGGTGCGGGAGGTCAACCTCAGCAGCACAGCAAGCCCCCATCACACACAAACAAGCGAGTAGAAGCTAGTTGAATAGTAGTTCCCATTGGAGTGAGACTGAGATATCTTCATCTTTCCAGCATTCTCTAGAGCTACTATTTACCTCTTCTTATTTAAAATAATCCCAGAGGGATGGGGGACACTGACTATGGCATTATCTCTACCATCTATCTTTGCACAGAAAGACCATCTTGGAAGACTTTCCAACTTTTGTCTCTTATGGTTATAAACTCTGTCATCATCTTATTGCATAAAAATAACATATAAATGTTATAGACCATAAAGTTTTGAAGTGTGGCTGTAAATTATGTAAGCATATCTGCACATATACATATTCATGCTGTGATGCGTTTGAATGATGAAAAATACTCTTTGCCCCATTGCCACACGCTTCCTTTCTACGACACATTGTGGAGATGTTGGCATTGTCCCCTCTCTGTCCGGATGACTAATGTGAGGAGGTAACTTTGGAAATTACATTGCTATGTCATCATCCATATTGCAATTGTAGACAAAATTGATT
Organism: Tokudaia tokunoshimensis; assembly: GCA_036184795.1. NCBI lineage: Eukaryota > Metazoa > Chordata > Mammalia > Rodentia > Muridae > Tokudaia > Tokudaia tokunoshimensis. The sequence continues at coordinate 31,544,591 of BTHU01000004.1, read as the reverse complement.
AGAATAATATTGAAACTCCCCCAAGGGACTCTACAATTATAAGTCAAGTCTCGAATGGAAAAGGTTTCTTGAAAAGTTGGCAGATGTCTTAATGAATATGAAGCATTATAGTAATTTATTAGGGCAATTTGTTCTTTATTGACAAGCAGATCACTAAACTATATAAATTACTGGATGAGACAGGCAGAATTACTTTTCTTTCAGTGAATGGTTAATCAAATATTATTCTTAAATGTTCATTTGTCTAACTTTTTGATATGCATGTTAGTCGACAAATGGTTGCCCTATACCTAGAGTTGTAAGTTGGCCTTGAATGTGGCAAATCTAAATATTTGAATTTATATCAAACAGGAACCAAATGCAATCATAAGATTGGCATCTACTATTTGGGCCAACTGTAGACTGCATCAAAACAACAGGATTTTGAATTTCCCTTAATAAGTCCATTTATTTGACATTCCTGTTTTCCCCTTCTCTGTTTTTGTTTTTAAACAGCCTTTCATAAAAGAATAGCATTGGAATAAATCACTGAAGAGCAGACAGAGTTGTTTAACGAATAAAGTAGTTATATATCCCCATTCCACCATGCCAAGGGTTTGTAAATGATTTAAAAGTTTGTTTCTGCATTTGTTTCCAATGACCTGACCAAGCACAGCAGCTCCATGTATATCAGCAAGCAGGACAAATTTATTCTAATAGATTTTTACTCCAGCAACAAGACTCTTTCTGTGTCATATTGCACATGAATATTAAATAAACTACCTGCTGGCAACTACACAATATTTTAGTCCTTAATTTTAAAAGTACACTGTATTTTAATACCTATTTTTAAACAGATATCAATTTTTATGGAGCAGTACATGAGTTGTTGATGGATAAATCACCCAAGCATGGTTAAAAAGAGCCAAATCTCCAGCTGGTACCAGACCCATTTAATTGTATCTCCTGACCTCACCTCACCTGAGCTGCATTAAAATCATAATACAGTTCAAGTGTAAAAATGATATAGTGTTTGTTCGCCCTGTTTATAGAGGGGCGAACATACAGTTAAATTCATATGTTTAAAATTAGTGTAGTCGTTTGAAAAGGTTGAGTTAGATCAAACTGCCTCTCAGCGTTTTCTCTGCCCTTTCTCTACTTAAATGACTAAGCCTCTATAGCCAGATGAGTGAAGCTGGTAAGAAAGTTGTAGGAGCTTTTCCTGATACCAAGAAGATTGCTGCCCTCCATCCAATAGGGAAGCTCTCAAGCATCATGTAATAATGGATCAGTACATTAACAAATGTATTCTGCTGGCAATAGGTATAAACTTCTGCATGTTCTTAATCATCTATCAATGCGTTACTATTTTGAAATGGCCCACCAGCAGCCCCTGAGTTTATCTGTTAGGGTGAGATACGCTTGTGGTGATTTTTTTTTTTTATAAATTAAAGTGCTTAGGGGTCTCTCTCTTATGAGCTGTGATCTGGGTGATTTTCAACAATGTTGCTGCTAAAGCCAGAAACAACATGATCTTATGCTCTTTACCAAACCTGAATTAAGAATATTGAAAGTCGCCATTGCTTTTGAATTTGATCTGAAGAAATACTTGCCCTGTCCACATTAAAGGTTACACTACATATAAGCTTTACGCACATCAAGTAATTTGGTACTCCTTCCCGCAGTATGAACTAGAGGGTGTAAGTTCCTAGGAGTGAAGACCAAATCTCTGTCCTTCTCTAAAAGGAAGCTGATTCCAAGTAGTAAATATAAAATGAATCCACAAATGCACCAACAAATCCGTTATTTTGGAGTTTCTACAATAACCCTGCCAAATGGGGAAGATGTGAGTCCCCACTATACCAAGGAGAAGGAACATATCTCTTTAACAGCAGAACCAGAATTTGAAGATGCATCTCATCCTGAAATCCATGCTTTGAAATGCTGTGATGATAACCTAGTCGCATTGCCTATTAGTCACTGTTTAATAAAAATCATAAGCGTGTGCATGCAGGAAATTATTAAAGGAACTGGCTTATATGAGAACAAAAGCTGCAATGTCCCACAGTAGGGTAACTGGATGTATAGCCATCAGAGATGCCAACAGTGAGATTCTGTTCAAATCAATAAGCTTTATAATTAGGGTAACACCAGTGCAAGTCATGAACTCTAAAAGCTAGAGAAATTCTGACATCAAGGAAGAAGAGGAGTGTCCTAGCCCCAGAACAGAGGCAAGAACTTGCCTTCCCTTTATTATTTTGTTCTGTCCAGAAGCTTACTGGTTGGTGCTCATCCACATTGAATAAAAGCCAGTCATCTATTCTAGGTCTCATGATTTAAATAATCTATCCCTTCCAAAAATATCCTTATAATATCCTCTGGACATACTGCCTTATCAATTACCTAGTATTCTTCAACACAGTCAAGATAATGCTCAAAATTAGACACCAAAAGTCTACTGTTTGCCAAGGTGGTGCATACACACACACACACACACACACATACACACACACACACACACACACACACACACTTAAATCATCCTAATTTCAAAATAAAATATAGCAAACCATAGCAGCACAGATAGACCCCCATCTTACAAACAAAACCACACTAATCCCTTCCCTAAAAGAGGGCATAATGCCCCAAGGGAAGTGATCATTCTCCCAATATCCCATATCTTGAATTCTATATTTACTATATCTTCTGCTTAATGATAAGGATATCAGAGAGGAAATAAAACAGTTGCTTGCTCTGTGGATATTCACATACCAGGAAAATGGGGGCAGGGGGAGATGCTCAGTGGTGAAGCCACAGACCAAGGTCCTTTTGGTAGTCAGGAACTATCACTCTCATCAATATTATCACTTCCTTAGTCTGTTAACTCAGAGACTCCAAGTAACTGAGAAGTGGTCTTAGCTTCCAATTCAATGGAATCATTTTGGATTTCCTGATGGAACCATCACTCTCTGCATAACTAGGGCCTATAAAGCACTGAATCATGGGAAAAGAAATAGAGTTAACTAGTGGGCCAGGGGAAGTAAAGATGAGTGGTGCCATCCCCCTTTCTTCTTCTGAATTCTCAGACCCACCAATTTTGGTTGACTTTGTTCTGTTTTGTTTTACTGGCAAGAACCCATTTGAGACATTGCTCTAAATCCTCATTTGTGTGTTGCAGTTGGATGATAATCAGCAATTTCACCTGAGATTCTGCAAAAAAACAAACTGTGGCTCTATCTCAAACATGACAAAAGCAAAAATCACCATGCCCTGTGACCCTACAAATATCTATCCACCTTCTCTAAATTTCTTTCTCAATTCTCCTATCACATTCTTACCAGTCGCCTAACTATCCAGCCAATTGTTTAGCTAGCACACATGAATTAGTGTATAATCATACATAACATTTCTCATTTAAGTCAAAGCCTACAATCAAGGGAATCACTCATCTTAAGTTCTGTCCACTGAGATTCTTCTTTGCTGCTGTTCTTCAAGGAGGTTCCAGAAATAAGATGTGGGGCTGTAACTGTCCACCTTTTTCGGTCATGCCTACTTATTATGCAGAGTGATCTGTGAAACAAGGCTCTGGTCTTCTCTTCTTCAGACAACTGAAAATAGAAGCTGGAGGTGCAGGCTGGAGGACAGAAGGCAGTATAGAAACAGAAACTATAGGCATCCCAACCACTTCTTTCTGCAACACTGGGTTCCAATCTGGACTAGTAACTGCCCATCCCCTCACCCCACAATATAATTCAGGACCTCCTCAGTCAGGCTAATAATGGAGTACTGCTGATAAGCCCAACTTTATGAGGGTGATAGTCTTTGTTAGGTCCATTCATTAGCATGCCAATGTCCTCTGGAAACATTCATCCCCATAAAATAATGTTTCATCTACTTTTGTGTATGTCCCTTAGTCTTCCCAAATAAATATGTAGAATTAACAACTGAACTCTGATGTGTATCAGAACTTCTTCATGGGCCCTGTAAACTGTCCTTACCTTGATTTCTGAAAGAACATCCTTACTGGATTCCAATCTAACTAGTAGCTGCTCATCCTCACACCTCACAATGCTTCGACTTGTTTTCTGCAAACTAAGACTGACTATGTCTCTTTAGTCAATCTGTGCTTTCAAAAACCCTTTAGAGTAAAGGGCATACTTATAGACTTTGTCTTATGAGATGCCTTACCATCTTTCTTCTCCCCACAGCTCATCCATCCTCTCCTACACTTCTTTCTAACCTCCTTCCAGCCTTTCTGGAGTTCTGGTAGATTTTCTATGTTAGCTTTTTCTTGCATTTGGAGCTTTTTTTCTCTATATGGAACACTCCATTCACCAGAGACACACCCACACACTACACACCAACAAATACGTGAGTCCTGCTCACTCTTCAAGAGAAAATCCAGATTGTTGGGGATGTGTTGAGAGGTGAGTATACCAGAGGGCAAACGTTGAATAGAAAGCCTATATTGCTAGCTGATGGCTGCCTGGGAACTTAGCCAAACAGCCCCAAGCCACGCCATCCTTTGTCTTTGATGCATAAAGCCCACATTCTGGTTGACAAACTTTAATTAACAAGAACAGTGAGCAAGAAGTAAAATCAGAGAAGCCAAAGAGCATAGTTAGTTAGTACCTTTAGGGACTTTCCCAGGTATGGGACTATGTAAAAGGTCTTTAATGGACTGGGTATTTGTTCCTCCCCTCCCCCCTTTTTTGGAAAGTGTTACAGCTACATGCTGGGTTTTAAGGTCACAATGGTGTCTCCAACATGGTGCCAGTTGTGCTAAGGTCTGGAGATCTGTCACAAATGAACTTGGTAGTAGAGGGCTACTACCTGTAGTCTTGCCTGGCAGGTATAAGACTAGTTTCAATCTCTGATGTTTCAAGAAATCAAAACGAACTTCAAATATTATTCCATTCATGATCATCCCTGATCATTCTTCTGACTAAGAGTACTGCCTTGTGACTCAGCCATACTCTTGAATATTTCTCCCATTGCACCTTGCACTGGGTATTTGAGTAAGCTGTTTCCCTATCTTCTTTGGTAAACTATATGTTTAATGAGAAAAGCATTGTCTTTTCATATAGCTGTATGCCCACAGTGCTTGTACAATTTTTGGACTCCTTATCGAAGCAAACAGACAAATGTTTGATCAGGTTAGGATATAACTCAGAGATGGAGTATTTGCATGCTAAAGCCCCTGAATTTGATTCCTGATTCTGCAAAACAAAACCAAGTTGATATATGAATGAAAAAAAAGAGAAAAAAAGGGTACAAAGAAGGAAAAGAAGAAAGGGATCAGAAAGGGCAAACAGAATGGAGAGGGGGAAATGGAGACAGAAAAGAAATGAGGAGTCGGGGAGATGGGATCTGGGTTCATCAGATCCCTGGTGTCTATGAGAAAATTGGTCCTAGATGTGTGTGTGTCAATGCTTGGAGACAGAGACAGTTGAATCAGGATGTAGCTGGCTATGAAGCTAACCTACCCTACTCCGGATTTAATGAGAAATCCTGATTCAAATAATATTAAACAGAGAAAAATGAAGACACCTAAAATTTTTATTTTACTCTGGTCTAAAAACATACACCCAGAAGACAAGCATGTGTGTGGTCTGTCTGCCTGTCTGTCTGTCTGTCTGTCTGTCTGTCTGTCTGTCTCTCTCTCTCTCTCTCTCTCTCTCTCTCTCTCTCTCTCTCTCTGTGCATGTGTGTGTGTGTGTGTGTGTGTGTGTGTGTGTGTATACGTTTTAAGACAGGGTTTCTCTGTATAGCCCTGGCTCTCCTGGAACTCACTCTGTAGACCAGGCTGGCCTTGAACTCAGAAATTCACCTGCCTCTGCCTCCCAAGTGCTGGGATTAAAGGCGTGTGCCTCCACTGTCTGGCTAAAAAATTTTTTTAAAAAAAGAGAAATAAAACAATGTGATCAAGAACCCCCAAACAGTTGCTTTGCACCTTTAGATAAAGATATGTTTCCACCTCTGTAAAACAATGGGGTTTTCAGCTGTGTGGTCCACTGTGAGTTAGAGATCAGCTCATGCTCTGAAATGAGTTCTAGACCAGCCTTTGCTGCAGCATTTGAACTAATTCAATAACACTGGAAAGAGAAAAGGCATAGCAACTATAACTTTTCATAACAGAATTTAAGAAAATAAATTCTACATCATAATATTCAAGAGGTAAGTTATAGAGAAGTTGGGCAAATGCCTAAGAGAATACTGGTAAGTTTTATGTTTGTCATTTTTATTTTTTTAAGATGTCAGCAGTCTCTTCTATAGAGTCTTCAAAGTGTTTGAAATGATGGATTACACCATATCTAACCCATGATTGTGGAAGTTGCTAGTCCATATGAGTATACATTAATAACTATCATAAGTAACAACTGAGTGTACACATGATGCTAGGCAGGTGCAAAAAGCATTTACATCTCTATCCCACTGAATCTCCTAGAATAAAAGAAAAAAGAAATAAAGAAAGGAAGGAAGGGAGGGAGGAAGGAAGTACAAAAGAAATGTATTATTATCACTACTCCAGCTGTGAGAAGAATTCCTAACACAAAGAGGAATTTATGAAATTTTCCCATTAGGATATGATAATGAGTTTTTGAACAAAGGCATTCCATGGCAAGTGCCAGAATTCTCCAACACTCTTCCTCAACCAAGTTCTACAGCTTGCATTTCCTCGAGTGCCCATAGAAGGATGTCAGGTTGAGACAGGCAAGGAAAATCCATGACCTCTTGAAAATGCCATCTTTCTGAATGGCACTCTGACCCAAGTTACCAAGAGATGTCAGCTAAAAACAAAAGTGAGGGCCAGCAAGCCCTGGCATTGAAAGTCACTTCTAAAATAGCCTTTTGAGACTTCTTTTTAGTTGTACTTATTAAGATGCTTGAATTTTGAGATACAATGATTTGGTTTCTGCCTTTTCTTCCCTGTAAATAGGAGAACAACATGTCTTAGAGTCCACATATGACAAAAAAAAAATCAATCCTCTTCTATGTTTTCCAGTAGAATAAAAAAAAAATAGAATCAAAAAGTCTTTGGCACATGGTACTGGGGTAAATGTCCAATCTTTAGAGGAATTTTTTAGAGCCATGGTTTATAGTATTCATCACTTTGCTTGGTGTAAAGACTACTTACATGGCCATTGTCAAAATGCTGCCACTGAAAGAGGCAAACAAAAGGCTCTTACCAAGTAAGTACACATGAAGACTCTAGCACATGATACGGTGGTCCCTCAAGAAAACCTGCATTCCACCAAAGAGATAAGAAAGGAGGGCTGGGTAGATAACCCAGTTAGTTTGTAAACTGATTCTTGCTACAAAAACACCAGGACCCAAGTTTAATCCCTATTACCCATGCACGTGGCATCCCAGCAATGGGGAGATAAGGAAGCCCTGGGGTTTAGTGGGTAGCCAGCCTAACCTACCTGGCTAGTCACAACCCATCCAGAAACCTGTCTCAAGAGCTCAAAACAATGGTGGATGGTGCCTGAGGAACAGCACCAGTGATTCTTCTTTGACCTATGTGTCTGAACACACACACACACACACACACACACACACACACACACACACACACAATATTAAGGAAGACATGAGCAGCAAATCTTGATGAGTGAGGTTCTGATTAAAAGCACCAGCCGGGCGGTGGTGGCGCACGCCTTTAATCCCAGCACTTGGGAGGCAGAGGCAGGCGGATTTCTGAGTTCGAGGCCAGCCTGGTCTACAGAGCAAGTTCCAGGACAGCCAGGGCTATACAGAGAAACCCTGTCTCGAAAAACCAAAAAAAAAAATAAAAATAAAAAAAAAATAAAAGCACCTAGTGTGAGGAATTCAAAGATGTTTATTTATTTTCTTTGTTACCCATTTAGAGCTCCTGAGCAACCCACTCATCAAAACCATGGGCATTGTTAACTCTCTTTACTGGTCCAGATTCCATAATACTTCATAATCTCTTGGAGAACAGAGGTGATTTCATGATTGTCTAGCCTGAGACTAGCCCAAATGTGATACAAAAATTTCGCTGTTGGTAAATAAATAAATATTTGAAAGATCCTATTCCAGCAAAAGTAATTGTACGTATTTCTTTATTAGCAACCACAGGTCCTGAGTTCTCACCTGGATTTTGGACTTAATGCAGAATTTACCTGCATTGTTGATTTACAGTTAATTCATAGCATTAACCTTGACCATAGTTATTTGGAGTTGGTGATTAAGACCTGTGGACTAGTGATTAAGGAGTAGTTAATTTTCCATACTTATCATCACCAATGAAATTTTGCACAAAATGAAAAGTGACTACAGAATTGGCATTTGCATCGACTTAGCAGCTTGCCTTCATATTACAACAATTTAAGTGCTTGAAGTTCACTCTCACCAAGGGCTTGAGAACAGGGTGCAGTGGGACAAGGTGCAGACAAATGAGTCCCCGCACAAACAAGCAGCGAAACCTTAACTCGGAGGATGTTACATGTGTTTACAGACATGACTTATCAGTTTATTACAGATGTACTGGGTGATAAAAAATGAATAATTATATCACAATTTTCTTGTAAGCAGTCATATTGAAATGAGGACATGAAGGAGATTATAGAGAATATATAAAAGCTGTATGTATTAGCCCACAGAAAGGTTCTAGGAGACTTTGATTCTTTTTTTTTTTTAATGAAAAAAGAACAGAAAACAGTTAACTTCTGTACAGTCTTAAAATATTTGCCAAGCAGACTCACCCAGAATAAGGAAGTTTAAGCCTCTCTCTTTGAACTTACCAGTGTTCCCAGAGACTAGAGCTGTCGTTTCTGGGAGGGACAACATATCTAGAGGGTGGTAACCAAAAGTGGTGAAAGAGAAACAAGAAGCGCCGCTTCAAATGTTGTCATGAGGAGAGCGATGCAGAGCCACGAGCTTCCTTGCAAGATTTTGCACATTAGGAAAAAAAAGCAATGACGTGCTCACTTTTTAAAACAATTTCCCCATTTCTTCCTTGTCATGCATAATTATATAAATGCCATTATTGGGGTTTTTTTATTTTCTATTTCCATAAAATATTATTTAAATAAAAGTATACTGACCTTTAACTACAGATATAAGTACAACAACCTATTATTGCCACTTTCTGAAATCCTTAGCTGAGATGCTAGCTAAGCAGATTTGGTTTCAGCAGAAAGACTCACAGTACATCCAGGCATAAAATACTAGTAAATAAATGTGTGCTTTTTATTTAAAAGTAAAATGTAATTGGCCTTCTGATCAAAGATGGTTTTACAACTTTAGCAATAGGTAATCCTTATACTTCTGGGCATTTTGGGGAAGAGAGATATTTTTTCCAATATGAAGCTGTCACTTGTCAGTTGCAATATTCTCTAAAACTGGTTTCCAAGGTATGAGGCCAGCAAGAGGGCTCAGCTGATAAAGGTGCTGACTGCCAAGCTGGATGAACTGAGTTTAAACCCCAGAACAAATGAAGAAGGAGGAAACTAGTCCTCCATAAGTTGTTCTCTGACCTCCACATGCTTCCAATATACACATACATCGTATGGATGAATAGATAGGTAGATGATAGATAGATAGATAGATAGATAGATAGATAGATAGATAGATAGATGACAGATAGTAGATAGATTATAGTTTATTGACAGATAAATAACATAGATGATAGATGAACAATGATAAGTGGCTTATATGATTGATAGATGTTATGATAGATAAATGATAGATGATAAATAAATGGATGATAGATAGGTAGATGGCAGATAGATGATAGACAGTTCATATGATTGATAGGTAATATAGATAAATTGATAGATGATAGATTATAGGTAGATAGGCAGATAGTTGATAGATGATAGATATTGACAGATAGATAGATAGATAGATAGATAGATAGATAGATAGATAGATAGATAGATAGATAGACAGACAGACAGATATCTGAGAGATAATATGAAGAAATGAAATAAAATCCCAACAAATATTCTGACCTTTTAAAACTACTTCCTCCTTCAATTTAGCTTCCTGACAGAGAAAGATGAAATTCACCAAGTATGAAATTATTTTGGGAGTATAAAGACTGAAATGCTACAAGAAAAATTTCTCCTATCCCTTTGTTTACAAGATAGTTTATATAAAAAGAATAAATTAACTACATCCTTTCTGAGATCAAGAAATTCTTTGAATATGAAGTATAACATGACTCAGTCTGAGATTACTCGAGACCGTGTACTTATCCTGCACCAATTACATTTGCTTCTATGAGCAAAGGCCAGATCCTCAGTGGGTACCCTGAACTCCTGTTTAGTGTGAGGCTCTTCTTTGATGCACTCTGAGAGAAGTGGTCCTCAAAGGAGACCTCTGCCTCCAACAGTGAGTAACTGACATGCACTTCTTCTGTTCACCATACCTATATGTTTTCTCTCAATTTAACATCTAAGGTTGTTCACCAAAAGATTACTAGATGCATACTCCTGGTTAATGAACTTGCCTTTAGTTTCAACATCAAGGAGCACGTATTCAAAATCAGAATGATAATGTTGCTCCTAGAGTTGTCTGGCAGGCTGGGACATAAGTCTCGGGATTCTCAGCCTGTGACATGACTAGTCAAACTGGAACTCCTGGAGAAAATAAATGTTACTGATTGTTATCAACACCAAGCACAGGAAAAAGAAGCTTCTGGAAGCTCATGTATCAAAGTCACCGACCTTAGATATCACAGACGAGCTTGACTTTCAAGGACCTCACTAAAGTCCTGCATCTCAAGTTTTATATATAAATTACAGCCAATTAAATTTTTGTCCCAGCCATTATGGTAAGGTCAGTCTGGGAAAGCACTCATTTCTTCTGTCCCTGTCTTTAAATACTTCCCTTGAAGCAGAATATAAGATAAGATTTGCATGCATGAACTTCTGTGGTCTTCATGAGCACTTGTAGAGAAGGAGAGAAGGGGTTAGCAGTGGGAAAAGCTGAATTGTGAAGTAGCTATAACAGAGATTTCAGGAAAAGCCATCAGGAGTCAGGAGATGGGCTGGCCTGCAAAGTTGTCTCACACTGACTTCAGGAGGTTAGCTTTCTACTGTCACATTAACCAAACATGGGGAACAGGTTGACATGGCCTTGGGTGACACAGAGCCTTCTGGCTGAGGGCAATTACTAGACATGGGCTCAGCTGTGAATTTCAGCAACCAATTCTCCTGCAGCCAAGGCAGTGTCTGTGACCTGAAGCAGGACAGTACTTGCACACTGGCACTCACTGAACTACTCTTACCCGGAAAATCATTTTGATCTCCCTTCTTCTGCCTTGCTACAGGATTCTAATTATCTTTATGACACAGGTCAAGTGCCAACCTATTTTGTTTTTTGTGATTCTAAGCTAAAGTATTTCCGCCCTTATGAACTTTTACTACATTTAAGATTTCTGTACATAGTTGATTCCAAGCACTGTATTAGGAATAGAGGTTGAAAACCTGCCCCCTTCAACATAGGAAGGATTATTTTTCCTGCAAGACCTGATAAACAAAGAGTGTTTATTTTAGAACAGAACAATCAAAGATGACTGACTGGCACCTGGGACACAGTAACATAAAGGCAGTGGCCTTGAATGTGGTTCCATACATGTTTATATTTTCACCAATCTGATCCAAGCATCTAAAGAGATAGAATTTTTTTCCACTGGTTATATGACACGTGGTATTTGAGTAATACCATTTTGTGGGTTAGTGTGACACAGAGTGTCATAAATTAGGGAGGTTTTCCTTGTCTCTACTATTGTGGGAACCTTGGTACAATCCTGGTCCCCAAGCAGAAAAGCAATGGAGGGATACAAAAGATGGTAAATTAACAAAGAGTACAAAGTTCAAGCTGGGGGATGATGGCACATGCCTTTAATTCCAGCACTCGGTAACAGAGGCAGGCAGATCTTTATGAGTTCAAGACTAAGCCTGATAGTAAGTTTCAGCCTAAACAGAGACATATAATGAGGCTGGTAGGAGTTCTCTCTCTTGCGCGCTCTCTCTCTTCTCTCTTTCTCTCTCTCTCTCTCTCTCTCTCTCTCTCTCTCTCTCTCTCTCTCTCTCTCTCTCTCTCTCTCTTTGTCTCTCTCTGTCTCTCTCTCTCACTCTTGCTCTGAGTGTGTGTGTGTGTGTGTGTGTGTGTGTGTGTGTGTGAGAGAGAGAGAGAGAGAGAGAGAGATTAATTAATGATTGATTCACACACTAATAGTTATAGGCCTCCTAGTGTTTTTGAAGACTGTTATTGGTTATTTATACAATTATCATTTGTAGATAATTGGTCTTAGCAAACACCCATAAAGCAATGCATTACTAATAAATTATCACCCCACGATCACTATTTTTCTCCACTAGCTTTTTTTCTTTTTTGTTTCAATAGTTTTTCATGTGATTGCTCATCTTCCAAATGGCTCATGCTTCTGTTTTCACTTCTTAATACTAGCCATGACCTCCTGTGGACCCGACCATTGCCCAATCACAACAGAACCATGGAATTTTCCAATGCTGGTAACAGTTTCCCAACTGATGGATTGAACACCTATAAAGCACAATTAAGAAAGTGAGTTAAATCCAAGCCCTAACCTAAGCAACTTTTTAATCTTCTTACATTAGACCTGTGGATTTCTGAGTTTTCTTTTTATGTTTTGTCAATAAAACTGAATATATCAACATTAGCGGGCACAGTCTGAAATATTTTCAATCAGTAAGTCTCAAAAGCAAAAGGTCAGGTTACCAGTTACTGTTAAAGAATGATACGATTACCCACAAGATTGTAGGTTACTTGACTATTTCACTGGATTTTTCTTGTTCTTTCCCAAATATAGAAAATTCTCACTCTACAAAGTCTGCTCAATCTAAACTTCAAAAATGACCTCCAGCATACAAACTTTGTTCAAGATGTGGGAATCATTTCCTGAATTTTAACTGGGCCAAAGAGACATATGTGTATGCATATCCATGATATTCTCATAAGTACATAATATGTTACATATACAAATGTTTTATACTTTTTTCATAATGAACAATATGTAGACAAACACAGAGACTAAGACAAGTGCAAACATAAATAGGAACAGCTTTGACCAGTCTGTCAAAGGAAAATGGGCAGTGCCTTCAGAGGTCAATAATTTGTCCAGTAATAAAATATTTCATGCTTGGAATTTTTCCTCTACACTAAAATAAGAATTTTATATTGGTGAAGCCCAATTATTATATCATCATCATGTTACCTTTTTTCCTTAGTAAGGAAGACAGAGAAATTAGCAGAGGTAAGAAAGAACCTTAAACTGGATGTGGTGAGCACATCTTTAATCCCGGCCCTGGAGGCAGAGGCAAGTGGTTTTCCATGAATTTGAGACCTCATTGGTCCACATAGTACATACTAGGCCAATCAGGGCTACATAGAAAGATCCTGTCTCCAAGAGAAAGGGAGAGAGAGAGAGAGAGAGAGAGAGAGAGAGAGAGAGAGAGAGAGAGAGAGAGAGAGAGAGAGAGAGAGAGAGAGGAAGGAAGGAAGGAAGGAAGCTTAAAAATAGCATTGTCTTACATTGACTTAAACTGATCCCTAAACTGACAAATTACAGCAAGCACTATAAAGACATCTCATGAGGGAACAGTGAATTCCCTGATGTACAAGAAGCATCTCCATTATCTGCCATTCCCCAGTCAAATTCCCTGTTGGGCCCAGATTTTGCTACTACACAGCCCTTTACAGGTCTACTACTACTTAATAAAATGGAGAGGGTCAAAGTGCAAGCAGTAATTGCTTTGGGCACTTTAGAAAATCATTTTCTTTCCATACCTATTATTTTCTCTAAAGTGTTCTTCTGCAGTCTTTACCCATCATGCTTTGTATTGTAGACCAACATGTTGCAGAAGGGGGAATACCTCTACCTGCTAAATCTCTTTGAGATTTTTTGAAACTCAGTAACCAGTATAAATATGTTCTTTGTGTTATATTCCTGAGAGTGAGTAGAAAAAATGTATGGTATTTATGGCATATTCATAGCATAGTTGAGATTTAGGGATAAACTCATAAAAAAAGAAACAAAATATTTGAGAATATACTCAAAATGAATAAAAATCTTCAGCAACTCTGAAATCACTGTGTCAAATCCCTGTGGAATAATGATTTTATAAAAAGTACATTCACTTTCAGAGCCTAGGCACAGGCTTTCAAGAAAGACTGTGTGAATGGCCCACCCACCTTTTCAAAGCTACTGGGTCCTTCTCTGGAGTTTTCTGCCCACCATCCTGGTAGTACTTCCATGCTCCATGATCTCTTGCTTAATTTCTCTCTTCGGTGTTTTCTAATGAATTGGTCTCTTTCCTTTGACTTTGCTACTAATACAGGGCCAGGATTGAATGTGTCTACCCACTTCCACCACCTTGTCTTGAGTGGTTTGCCCCATCCACTGCCCAAGTGCCATGGAAAATCCAAAGGAAAGTGTTCTATGTTAAATTCTACAGACATTCTCTTGGATTTCCTCCAGGGAAGCAATCATTACTTTGAGTTCTAATCTGTATGAACAATGTGAATTTTCACTACTGTATTAAATCTTTCTCCATTTTCCGCTCCGGCTTCACTGCTAGAGCAAATAACAGCTTTTGCTATAATATGAATACATAATTATACCTTGAAGCTTTTTTCGGTAATCATCACATCCTACAGTAAAAATAAGCCATGTTTAAAAAAAAATACTACTCAAGGTTTTAGAATGAGAAGGAAAGAATTTCTGAAGTTATTTAAGAATTTGGGAGTTAGGGGATATACTTCAGTCTGGACTTACTAATTTCTCTGTGTGGCACATTTTCTTATTGCCGTGACAAAGAGCATAGTGTTGGGTTTGGAGGTTTTTTTTTTTTTTCATTCCTATAGCCCTTTTATTCCAAGATCATAAATATGCTACAACTATTAATTAATTAAGTGTTCCAGCCTTCCCAGTGAAGTAGGTAAGTTTCCTGTCTCCAACTGTGGCCAGCGCTCAGGGACGGCTGAATCCTGCCTAATGCAGCTAATCAGGCAGTGCTACACCACTAGGGACAATTTCTGATCCCAGCTGGAGATCAACTTGTGCCCCGAAGAAATGGGACTTGATAGTCCTTCAAGTTTTCATTCTACCCTCTGTCCCTGCTGTTGATCCTCTTAGCCATATCAATATCTAGTTCTTTTGGGTCTATTACAAAGCTGTTGATCCACAGGGCATCTATGGTCTGAAAGAAATCACATTCAAAAAGCAAACAAACAAACAGATCTGCATCCTCCATCTTTAGTATGAACTTCCATCTGTAGTAGGGATGTGCATCTAATTGGTATTGTGCTTAGCCTTCAGAGGAGGCTGGGAGCCATCCCAACCCCCAACTCTAGGCTCTGATGTCAAATCTGAGGGCACACAAAGACTTACCATTCACAAAAGGAATCTCATATGGGGACCAAGGCCATATCTGCCCACTAGGTGGATTTGAAAGCTATCTTACCAACATGCCCAGATAAGGACAGAGAGGAAAGAAAGAATGGTGCTGGAAAGCCATCAACAAACATCAAAAAGTAAGCTATTGATCCACCAACATTCTGAACAAAACTCTTAGATCATCCAAAGATGCAGTGTATTTAACTCTGAAAGAATTACATGTCAAGGATGAAGATTTGCAAGTAGGAGAGAAATAAATATCGAAACCAGCTTATACTTATGAATCGAATACAATATTATAGAAAGTTTGTGGTATTAAGGAATAAAAACTCCTTTCCAAACTTTAGGAAGTTTGTGGCTTCCTTTGCTTTATTTCTCAGGCTGGTCTTAGATCCCTTTCCCTCAGTCTCCAGATTAGCTGGGACAGCAGACACGTGCCATCTGCCTCTTCAGATGCCTCCTTCTAATAACTATTATTGACAAACAGAGAGGCTCTCATCCAGATGCCATGGAGCTGCTATTTTGCCCTTAACCTAAGAACATAACTGCCATTTAATGTACTTCCATACTACACATGAAATAGCCCTAGGAGTCTGATGGAAACTTGCTTCTGAGGACTTAACCACATTGAAACTGGTGGAAAATGAAAGATATAGCCCAGGAAACCAAAGGCAATGCCACAGATTCTGGTAGCGCATTCATTCAGCTGTGGGAATGCTTCCTCCTTGCCATAATTTCAAGAACCTTATTTTCATGGATTTCCCTCCATAATTTCATAAATTTGGAGAGGAGAGAGAAAGCTAGGGGAGAGAGAGAGAGAGAGAGAGAGAGAGAGAGAGAGAGAGAGAATAGATAGTTGATAAATGGATAGATGGATGGATAGATAGATAGATAGATAGATAGATAGATAGATAGATAGATAGATAGATAGATAGATACTTATCTATCATCAACTTTCTGACTTCTTTTTCATTTTTATCAGTTTTAGGCATACATGCAGTGTACTGTGACCATGTTAACTTCCCATAACCCTCTCATTTTTTCCCATCCCTATGCCTGTCTTCTTTACAACTAGTCACCCTCCTACTCTCCTATCTCTGTGTGTATGTGTGCTTGAATGCATTTTGGGCAGGCAACCACCACTGTGGTGTGTTTATGATTGCTATTGCCATGTCATATTCAGAAGGCTCTTTCATAGATCTCCTCCCCATCCTGTCACTCCTGTGCCACAACAATCCCTGAGTACCTCACCTTCCCTGCTTTCTAGAAATCCCTTCTGTCTATCCATTATTTGGTCATGTGATGTAATACCATCAAAAGAATCTAAGCATGAATTTTATAAAATTAAATTTGAAGAAAGTTTTTCAGTGAACTCTATTGCTCCCAACAGATAGTCTATGAACAAGACATGTTTCTTAGTGTCCAAAATCCCTAATATGGCTCCCAGCTCAAGTCAGATAAAATGATGCAGAGAGCAACAAATCCTGCTCGGGGCTAGATCAGGTGCTATCCTCGGTACCATTTTTGTTGTTGTTGTTGTTGTTATTGTTTCATCTTCCTCCTCCTCCTCCTCCTCCTCTTCCTCCTCCTCCTCCTCCTCTTCTTCTTCTTCTTATTCTTATTCTTATTCCTCTTCCTCCTCCTCTTCTTCCTCCTCCTCCTCTTCCTCCTCCTCCTCCTCCTCCTCCTTCTTCTTCGTTGCTGAAAAATAAATGCTTTATAATCTGAAGCCCCATGTTTCCCCTCTTTTCTTCTTGGTCCAAAACTATGCTCACAAAATGACCAACAGCTGCTAAACATAAAACTTTAATTTTCTTCTATCATTAAAACACATTTGTAATCTGATTTATTTTCACTCATTCAACAAGAAATTATTGGGGCACACATTTTATGCTCTGGCAAAGCTATATGAATAGTCCCCACCCCTATAGGACAAATGAGGGGATGGCTTTGGAATACGTTCTTCATAGAGCTTTGTGTCTCCAAAGTGCCTCAAAGCAAGAAAGTGGAAAAGCTAATATGAAAGCGTATGTATTTGTGACCAAGTCCTACACTCTTCACACTATGCGGGTAGGTTGCAAGATGCTTCTAAATTGAAATTTATTCAATTCATGGAGGACTTATTAATGTCGATTGGATAGTAGGTCTTCCTTAAATCAAAAGACCACTGGATTCTTCACAGTCTATCCTTCCTCTCACTCTGAGGATCTAGAGTTATGAATTTGTTTTTCTGACTGTTTATGTAACCTTTTTACTATATTCCTTTAGGCTGTGAGAAAGGCTCAGTAGAGGTTTGTCCTTTGCTAACGGCAAGGAAAACAGGAGTTGGCTCTAGGCATAGTTATAAAATAAATGTTATTTTTCTTTTCCAAGAAGAAAAATAGCCACGAGAAAAATCAGTTCCCTAAATACAGTGTGTTGCAGGGGGCTGTATTCATGACTGATTCTAGTGCAGAACTGGATTATGACTTTGGGTATCTTTAAAAAAAATATTAAAGCATAGGGGCTGGAGAGATGGCTCAGTGGGGAAGAGCAGTGACTGGTTAGGACCCAGATTCGATTCTCAGTACTCACATCACAGCTTTCTACCATCTGTAACTCCAGTTCCAGGAGATTCAGTATCCTCTTCTGACCTCTGTAGGCACCAGGCATGCACATGATACACAGATATACATGCAGGCAAAATACCTCTATACATAAGTCTTTTAAAATTTAATTGGGGAAAAAGTTAATTTTATTTAAAATACTGACACCCAAAGAATGTGTAGGAAGCAAACCGAGCTATAAATGCCTAGGCTGTAGCACAGAGCACTTGTCAAAGCATCATTTGTCACTGTATTAATACAGGTGCTTACTCCATCATCAGGACAGGTGTTGCTGTATCTGACCTGTCCTAGACAACACCAGTAAAGAACAAGCTACTCACTGGACCATGTGCTTGAAAATGTTAAAAGGAAAAAAAAAAGAGCTATTCCCAAAATGTTTATTCTTCAAAATAGCACCTGTGTAGAGAGAATTGGCCTGAATGAACTTACATTTTCCTCATGTTGCCACAGAAATGGTCCAATGGTCAATTTTGTCCTCATTAAACTAATTCAAGAATGAACTTTTATATAGTGGATGGCCACAGACAGGTGTTTTCATGTGTTGCTGAAAGGTCCTAGCACAGTGCTTTGACATGCATTAAATGTTAGGAGATTTGAATGGCTGGTCAGTTTTATGATGTCTTACTGGAACTTTCAGCAATCTCTCAGAAATGGTGTACCAGTCGAAATACATAGCATATAAAATATTTCCACGTTGGGTGAGGCAGTCTTAAGCTGCTGTTAACAACCTGTGTTGTGATTTAAAATCTCTGTCCCTCATTTTGAGGATAGAAACTCTAATAGAACAGGAGATGACACAATATGACATAATTCCAGAAAAAATAAAACTCACTGGAGAAATGAAACTGATGCTTGATACTGTAACTGTCCCAACTGGTGACAAAGTTGCATCTCTCTGAAGGTTTTCCATTGTCTACCATCTCATTTAATAATACTTTCTATGATTGAAATAGTAAAATATTTACTATCTAGTTTCTAAATAAAGATACTAACACTGATGTGGCTGATAGCGAATTAAATTCTATCAACTATTTAAATTTCATCAGTTAACATTCTCAGTTTTTGTTGTTGTTTTAAAATTTGGCTATGTAGCACAAAAGTTTGTGTTTATTTTTTTTTTTAAATAACACTCACTTGTCCTCTGGTTAAATAACCAGCTGTCTAACTCAGTGTCTTTTAATGGAAAATTTTTAGTCTCAATGGTTTTCCATTCATTCAGCTTTTATAAGAAAATTTTTCAGTTTTACAAATCTAGAAGGAATGAAGCCAAAGCTTTAAAATGTTAATATTTGACCAAAAATGCATACAACTACAACATATGTCACTTGCCATTCACAAAACATATGCTAATGGGAAATAAATACCATCCACCCATGACTAGATTTGCAAACTCTACACTGTTTGATAAATAACAAAATTCATGCCTCTCTTCCCTATCACATCATAGAAAGGTGAAAGAAAATCACCATTGTCCTTGTAGATTCATTAATTGATACTCTATTTTTTATTTAAAAAAAGAAGTTATGTCTCAGTTATTCCTGAATTGATGTCAAGAGATGTAAATAAGAAATGAAGATATCTTTCTCAATAGACTTTATGCCAAAAAAGAAAAGTTATCTAAGCCACACAAATATTTACCTGTTTTAATTATTCATTGGCTCCCAAGTTCTTTGAGTTGACCTGTCAAATAAAAAGGATGTTTCTGGAATCTCAGAACTGTTTTTTACACAGACGTACAAAGCTCTAAGATATCAAATGACTTTTTAAAATTGTTGAGGTCTTGGTGTCTTAATAATAGTTACAGTTGAATGGTATTGCCCTTCGCTGACTACCATCACGTCTGTGTGGAGGAGAAGATGACACTGGGTCTAATGGTACTCTCTTTCCATGTTTCTTTTCCTCACATCTGGTCGCCAAAGAGTCGTTCCGTCACCCTGCAGCCTGCTAATGAGATCCCCCATTTAATTAATACCATAAGAATTTTAATTCTGACTGAATCAATTTAACGTGATGTGATTTTGTCAGCTCTATTCCCTAAGTAAAAAGTGAGCCTGATGCTTATTACATACATCATTTCACGGGCCCTGCATTCCCTGCTGACTTAAACAAATTCTAATTAAGACTAATTAAAGCATCATTTATGAAAGCGCTTGTGATAGCTATGCAAACATTCTGGGTGGGTATGCTTTGCATAATAATTATCCTAGTTAATATTAAGGCTAGGTCTTGGCAATTAGGTCTTTGAAACAGAGAGTTATTCTGAATTTAGCCCTTTTCAGTGAGAGCAATTAATTTTTTTTAAAAAGTGCTAAATTTATGTAGTGGCTTCATTAACAAAATAAATTTAGAAGTAGTAGTATTGTTTGCATTTTTAAACTAAGCATAATTCTTTATCCAGGAGACAGTTATTAAAATAAAGAGATGCAATTCTTTGAACTGGTAAGTTTATTATAGCCGCCTGAGAGAAGGGCTCTGGAAAGTGCAGACAGGTTTCTAAATGAGCCTCACTAGTGGAAAACACAGCTCTTAAAGACACAGCTATCCTTAAGGAATGCAGACATCTGGGACAGTATTTTAGTTTGAAACCTCTACTTTAAAAATAAAATTTTCCAAAAATCTGATGCAGAGTCAAAGTGTAATGCAAGCAGATTAAACTCTAGAGGCTTTTTCTAATGACGTCATAGGCCTGATATGCTTGCAAATGCTTCCTCACACCTGCTGAGTTTAGTAAAATTAAACATTCGGTGGCATGCATAGTTTGCTTCCCCTTTGTTTTTAAAGTCTCTATTATACTGTCAGCATTCATTGTGCCGCATCATTGAAAAGCCTTAAAATGCTATAGGAACTGCTAACCTTTCAAACGCCTATATGCTTTTTTTTTCAAGGACTTTGTGCCATGGTCAAGTGAAATTGGAAAGGATACAGAAAGAAAAATCTGACTCCTTTGTTAAATGGGTAATGGTCATTGCTAATAGATAACACAAAAAATAAAGAAGGGGTGGGGGAAGGGGAAAAGAGGAAGCAACTGCTTTCTCCTCCTCCAACATCTTTACCAAGTTGAGATAGAAAACAAGACACCTGATTAAAATGGGCCTGGCTGTGCTAAGTGTATAGATACTATCCAATACTCTTGAAAACCAGAAAACAGTTCTTCACAAAGTTCTCTGTGTACACTGAGCATCACTGACATCAAGAAAGGATATTTCCATAGTTTTACATGTCAAAGAACATAGTACCTCTCCTGAATTTCTACCTCACACAGCCTCAAACTTAGAAAGCCTGTATTACCCATCATCCGAGCCATATAATGCAATAAAGAGCATGAATGACAGACTGAATTATCTCTGGCGATGCTGTGTGACAAACCTGATAGTATAATGTGGTTTAATTATTAAACTGCATCCACCTTCTCAAAGATTTTCCTCAAAAGTGCGATGGGCATTAAGCGCCCATCTTCAAATACAGCACAGAGATAGCATGAGTGGCTGCGCCTGCTGAAGCAGCCATGTGCTTCAACATCTTTATCAACCAGTAGTGTGGGAGGGATCATTAAACCCACAAAGGACCCAAACTGAAAGGACT
This sequence comes from Tokudaia tokunoshimensis, assembly GCA_036184795.1. NCBI lineage: Eukaryota > Metazoa > Chordata > Mammalia > Rodentia > Muridae > Tokudaia > Tokudaia tokunoshimensis. The sequence goes on along the minus strand of BTHU01000004.1, from coordinate 31,523,012 downwards.
CTTAACACTTCGAGAAACTGTCTGAAATGTATCTAATTGTATAGTGCTATGGGAGTACTTCCTCAACCTCAAACTAATGAAAAACAATTTGCTAAAGGTTTTGTAGGGAGAGTAGGAGCTAGAGAAATGGCTCAGGGATATGAGAGCACATGAACCAAATAGTAACCGCAGTGCCCAGGGTGATAGCTCACAACTACCTGTAGTTCCAGCTCTAAGGGATTCAATGCCCATGTCTGGTTTCCTTGGATTCCTGCACAACTGTGCATATATCTACACACACACACACACACACACACACACACACACACACACACATACACACACACACACACACACACACATTCGCTCTCATATTTAAATAAAGTACAAAATAAAATAAAAAAAGAACTTTGAATAATTGAAGCTAATAAGGGTTTGCTCATGATCTATTGGCTTAGATTTCCCTAAATCTAGCATGACCATGAGATAGGACTCTATCATGTATGAATCATAGTGCAATAACCCTCCTTCAAACAGAAATGTGTTCAGTTGTAACTAAGAGAAGGAAGCATGACCTAAAGGAAGAGAAGTTTAAGATAAATGAACAGAAAATTATTGAGTGTTTCCTCAAAGCTCCCGCTAACATATTGTCTGTATTTACTGTTTAGTAGTCACTTAGAATGGACAGTTGAGTGTCTTCTTTTGAACCAGTGACTTCTTAAACCAGAGCAGAAAATTAAGGAAGCATCTGATGTACAGGTGGAAAGGAGAGGTGAGGACCTTTCTCCTCAATACCGAGCATCTGAAGAGCACGTACAGAGTGTGGAAGGGACTTATTTATTTATTTATTTATTTATTTATTTATTTTTAGTTATCATGCATGTGTAGTCACAGGCAGCATCTATCCTCAATTGCTTAGCAAAGAAAAGCATCATGTGAACACATCTTTTGCCAAAATGAAAAATAAAAACAAACAAACAAAAAATTGCAGAAGCCAGAGCTGCAAAGGACTTTACAAAGCTGTTTACTACCTTCTACCATGGTGAGTTTTAAGCAAGGAGTGTCAGGGCAATTCTTCATAGCACTGCATCACCTGTGAAGGCAGGCTTGTATTCCTTACCTCCTCCTCATTTCTGCCCCTTTATTCTTTCTTCAGTTGCCAGCTTGTTGGTCTCCCTATGGATTTGTTCTTCTACCTCTTTTTTCTAATACAAGAGAATATTCTGTCCAAACGCCATTCTGCAGTGTTAAGGTGTGGCACTCAAAGTTGATCACACATGAGTACCACAAGAAGAGTTCATAGAAACAAAGCTTCTTGGCCTCACACAGAATTTAGACTCCTTATGTCTAAAGAGGAGCCAGAAATAAGACTGGCTATCAAGTTTCAGGGTGATACTAAATCTTCTGGGCCACAATTTTGAGAATGACTGGTTTTCCTAAAGTTCAATGTCCCCAGATCAGTGCCAAAGAAAACCACAGACACCATTACTAATTTGGACAACTGAAAATACCACTACTATTTGCATCTCTAAAAATCCAGTAAAAATTTCAATAGCCACACTTGTTCTTTTGAATGATGTCTGTTATAATTATTCCATGCCCAAGGGAGTATGAAATGCTTTAACCATTACTTCTGGGTGGTACCCCAGATGTGTCAATCCATCTCCAGTGCTTCACCAAACCCAATCCTGATGAGATTAGGAAGAGTTTAGGGTCATAACAAGTACAATTGGAAACCATCAACAGTTGTTTATTTCAAAACTGC